>CM019160.1:19799030-19864186 GCA_009733165.1 Naja naja
TAGCTTTCAATGGGCACTAAATGAACTGTAATAAATCAAGGACTATCGGCATTCACATTTATCCGTCAACCCAATGCCCTTTAATAAAGTCTGTTGCTGTTTTCAGCTCATCACATTCTGATGAATCAAGAGCCCATATGGAAAATCCCTTAATCACAAAAGAGTAGAATATGGAATGAAAATAGAATGGAATGAAATGGGATGGAATGGGATGGAAATTAGAATAGGATGGGATAGGATAGGATAGAATAAGAAAGGAATAGAATAGAAATAGAAATATAGAATAGAATAGAATAGGAAAGGAAAGGAAAGGAAAGGAAAGGAAAGGAATAGAATAGAAATAGTAATAGAAATAGAAATAGAAATAGAAATAGAAATAGAAATAGAAATAGAAATAGAAATAGAAATAGAAATAGAAATATAGAGTAGAATAGAGTAGAATAGAATAGTGTTATGTATGCAGGTTTAAAGTCATTGGTTTAGTTTGAACTGTTCTTGTAAAATGTAAGAAATGATTGGTTTAAAAGTCGCGGGAAAAACCACTCTGATTGGCTGGCAACTGTGGCTGCTGGCTATAAGTAGCAGCCAAATAGCCAAAATGGGTCGTTCTGAGCTGTAGTCACTAATAAACAAAGAGCTTGAAGCACTCCGCGTCTGTCTCCATATGCAAACTTAACAAATAGAATAAGAAAGGAATAGAATAGAATAGAATAGAATAGAATAGAATAGAATAGAATAGAATAAGAAAGGAATAGAATAGAAATAGAAATATAGAAGAGAAGAGAAGAGGAGAAGGAGAGAATAGAGAATATAATAGAATAGAATTCTTTATTGGCCAAGAGTGATTGGACACACAAGGAATTTGTCTTTGGTGCAAATGCTCTCAGTGTACATAAAAGAAAAGATACATCCGTCAAGAGTCAAGATGACAAGCCATCATGTAACTTGATTAAACCTACCTTATGTTTTATATGAATTTAACCATAACAGGTGATGTTACAGGTATCCTCAACTTACTACAGTTCATTTAGTTACCAAAGTTATCATAGCACTGAAAAAAAGTACGACTGTTTTTCACACAACTGTTGTGGCATCTCCATGGTTCACGTGATCAAAATTCAGATTCTTGGCAACTGACTCATATTTATGATGGTTTAAGTGTCCTGGGGTCAGGTGATCCCCTTTTGTGACCTTCTGACAAGCAAAGTCAATGGGGAAGCCAGATTCACTGAACAACCGTGTTACTATCTTAAAAACTGCAGTGATTCTGCAGTGACCTTTCAACCATTGCAAGAAAGGTCTTTAAATGGTGCAAAATAGGGCCTTGGTGCCTCAGGCTGTTAAATGCCTGCACTTAAGTTCCAGCTGTCTACAATTAGTGTAGGCTCAAATCCCACCAGGCTCAAGGTTGACTCAGCCTTCCATCCTCTTGGAGTAGGTAAATTGAGGACCCAAGATCGTTGGGGGCAATAAGCTGACTTTGTAAAAATGCCACTTAGTAATAAGCAGGCATATACAATGGAATGAAGGCTATTGCTGAGCACACTGGGTTGTATCCCAAAAAACTGTAAGCCGCCCTGAGTCTTCGGAGAAGGGCGGCATATAAATGTAATTTAAAAAAAACATTACTTAATAACTGTTTCACTTAGCAACTTAAATTCTGGGCTCAATTGTGGTCATAAGTCGAGGACTATATGCATAAATCAAGCCAAAAGCAGATTATTCTTAGTACTGCAACTTTGTTTGCCAGTTAGCTTCTGATGCCAGTAATTAGGAATCTTATTATTACTATCTCAAAGGCAACCAATGCTGCATCTCCTTAATTTTCTGTATTTCCGCTTCTCCCCCCAAAATCTTTGGGGTGACTTTGAATAGTTGACCCCATTAAGCAGAAGGATGAGAAACACCTGCTCTTTCAGATGTTACTAAATGACCTCACATCCTTCACTACTGGGGATGCTAGTGGGGGAGACATGAAGTACTCTCCATTCCGAAGTACCCAAACTCTGTTTCCTTTCAATTCCCATGAACAGCTTACTGGTTGGTGATGAGATCCCATCGAATGCTGGAGGAGGGATCTCTGTCTGGCGTGGCCCAACACGAGGACAAGGTGACCACAAATCGGGTAGGGTCAGCTCCCAAAATCTTGATGCCCACATAGGCCCTGTGGTTGACCGTGAGCACAATAGGGCTCTGGGAAAACGGTTTGCTGTACTGGGGATCTTGGTACAAGGTCATGATGGCCTGGTAGTTTCCTTGGCCAGAGGAGACGGTCATGTTAATGATGCTACCAAAGGAATAAAACAGAAGAGAATTATCATGCTTTTTGACAAAGTTCTGGAGGAAGCGTTAAGGAAACACCACAGGTTCTCAGAAATAATTGTGTTGTAGGACAAGTGGACAACATCACTTGTGTTGTAGGACAACGCAAGTGATAGGAGAGAGGCAAGAAGAAAACGGTTAAGAAGCAGCAGAATGGAGATCTTGGTGAGACTGCAACGACCTTTGGTTAGATCCTGTAGGGTTGGTTGAACGCTCATATAACAATTCTAAAGCTATATTTCCATATATAAATTGTATAGGAATAAGGAGAGCCTGGATCAAATTCTGAGTCTTGTTTTATGGATGCTTAAGGCTAAGCTAAATCTCTGGGCAAGAGCTCAAAACACTAAGTTTGCTTAAACTAAGCTACTCTGGTGAGGCACCAATGCTTCCCTCTAGCAGGAAAGCATGTCTTGACTTTGTTACGGACCAGGAGTATGCTGAAAATGTGGTTGTTGATCTTAGGATACACAGAACAATTTATGGTCCTCGCGAAATAGACGCTTCATACAACACTTAACCAGGTCAGTTATAAACCTAGTAGTTACATTTGTATAACATACTAAGGCTTCACTGTGATTAGATCAGTATTTCTCAACCTTGGCAACTTTAAGATGTGTGGATCTCGGCTCTCAGAATTCCTCAACTTGTCAAATCTTAAAGTTGTCAAAGTTGAGAAAACCTGGGTTTGACTTTTTGTTATTCAGTGTTTCTCAGGCTGCTTGATTAGATTATGATTCAATTTCTTGAGTAACCTCTAAGTTGGCTAACCAAGTAAACAAGGAAGCAGGATCTGTGAATGCCACCAATGTATTTTTACATCACTGTAATGCATTTACAACCCACTGCATTAGAGTACATGGGTTTTTAATCCTATGTACCGCCTAGAGATGCCATGCCTCAGTGGTGGTTATATCCATATCATAAAATAATTCTAAGCAATGAATGAGTGCTCTATTTTTTCCCAGATTCCTAAAGAAAGGAATGGGTTATTTTTGAGGAAGATCTGCCACCCAGTGGTAGAGAAGGAAATACTAACCACAATATGGAACAATTTGGAGATGTTATCTACTCAACATGAACATGTTGACTCTTCCTCTTACTGGTCTCATTGCTATCAAAAAAATTTCAGTGCTGTGATCTGAAGCAGGGTGCATGGCTGGAGGCCACAGGATAGAAACTAGACAGGATCATGCAAATAAAAAGATTCTTTTTTACAAATGGAAGACACCAGGAAAGTTGAACCAAAGGACACAAAAGTAAACAGTGTGGTAAGGTGTGGGGCTTTCATAAGGGGAAGAATTCATGTATAACTGCTGCCCTGGGAAAATTGTCCAGCTGAACTCACTCGTGGATGGGATAAATGACGGAGGCCATGGAGAGATTGATGTTTAGTGGGAAAGCACAGGAGAAGCGCAGGAAAAGAAACCGGTCTCGGCTGATCATCCCACCATAGGTGTTCTCCAGATGACCCTGCACTACGTTGGTGTAGATAGCATGGGTAGAATTTACCTGGAAAGAGCAGGAGAAAAAAAAATTGGGAGGGAAAAAAGCAGAGGACAATTTCTTCTTGTTGCAACATTGTTGTCTAGGAATATGTTAATCAAGGAATAGGCAATTGATTTACAGGTAGACCTCAAATGACTACTAATTAGGACTGGAATTGTTTATTGTTAAGCGATGTTGTTGTTGCACCTGATTTTACTGCCTTTTTTGTCATGGTTGTTAAGCAAATGATGAGCTCATTAAGGAAATTTGGCTTCTCCCACTGATTTTGGTTGTCAGAAGTCCCCTTAAAAGGTAAAGGTTCCCCTCACACATCTGTGCTAGTCATTTCTGACTCTAGGGGGCAGTGTTCATCTCTGTTACAAAGCCGAAGAGCCAGCGCTGTCTGAAGACGTCTCCGTGGTCATGTGGCCGGCATGACTAAATGCCTTCGAAGGCGCACGGAACGCTGTTCCCTTCCCACCAAAGGGGTCCCTATTTTTCTACTTGCATTTTTACATGCTTTTGAACTGCTAGGTTGGCAGAAGCTGGGACAAGGAACGGGAGCTCATGCCGTTATGGGGTGCTAGGGATTCGAACTGCTGAACTGCCGACCTTTCTGATCGACAAGCTCAGTATCTTAGCCACTGAGCCATCGCATTCCTTAGAAGTCCCTTAGAAGATCATTAATGGCGATCCCATGATCCCAGGACAGTGCAAATGTCAAAATTTCATGCTGGTTGCCAAGCACCCAAATTCTAATCCCAGGACTGTGGGAATGCTGCAATGATTGTGAATGCAAGGTTAAGGCATAAGTCACTTTCTTTAGGACCCTTTTAACTTTGAACAGTCCATAATCAAATGGTCATAAATTGAGGACTACCTGTATCCTATTTATCCGGTTTGAGTCTTGCGAAAGCCTTGTCTAGAAGTCACCTTAACTGCCCTTCGTCTTATCCTTTCGACAGCAGGCTCTTCCAACTAAAGAAACAACTATACTGGTGAAAGCTCTCTGTTTCAGGTGCTTCTTGGATTCCCTACCTCCATTTGGGTCCCACAGGTTTTCTGCACCGTATCAAAGTAGAAGACAAGTCGGTCTCCAACTAAGGATCCCGTGCAACTGAGGTCAGCCAAGTGGAGTCTTTCAGCAGGGAATCCGTCGGTGAAAAGAAGGCAGCGGGAGAGAGCAACCATACTTCTGCTGTTCGTGCAGGTCAGCTCTGGAAAGGATAGTCTAAAACAGAATTTGAGGAAGAAATTGTTGGTGCGGTTCATTTCGTTCGAAGGGGCAGGTGCCGCTTGAATCGAAACCGCTTGGAAAGGCTTTGCAGGAAGGAATGGCAAATGGGGTTCAGCCGTCAGTCAGATCTCGATCGATCCGCCATAATTTCGACCAAAATAAACATGCTCGCGTCGGATCAATCCATCAATAAAGATCTTTCAGGTCCCATGTGGATGCTGAAAACAGAAGTCTGGAAGAAAGGGTTTAAGTCATCACGCCACTGCATCCAGAAGATGAAACTCCTGCCACTTTTTCAGGACTTGATTCCAGATCCCAGTACCAATGAAGGAGAATATTTATAGCTCAGAGTTGACACGAGGGGTCCTGGTTGTTTTCTTGCAGTCCTTTCACTACCCAACGAGGTAACATCATCAGTGCCGTCTTGACTTTTTTTGGGGGGGGGAGGCACTGCCCCCTGCAGGCTTCTCTGCTGCAGCAGCATTGAACAGGAAACAAATCCGTATTCAAAGACAAATGGCACAAAGGGAAAAAACTGAAATCAGCTCAGGCTCTTGCTTACCATAGTCAGCCCTTTCGGTGGGGCTGTAAGATTTGTGGCAGAAGCAGCCCCATTTTCCTCTCCGTTCCCCACACCATTCATCGTCTCCACAAGCCAAGTCAAGGCAGGGGTCAGTGGCAGCTGCAGAAGGAACAAGAGGTTTACTAGCAACAGGTTTGGCCCTCGTGATTTCCCTCTCCCCTTCCTTGGATGAAGCAATGATGGCAGGGATTCAGAGCATTTCAATAATCCTGAGGCTATTTGTTATAGTTCTCCAGAAGTTTCATTAGGAATCAGATTTGTCAGTCTAAAGCAGCAGCCAATAAAGACATGCGTCAGAGCGTTTGGCAGCGTGACTACCTTTATTAGACAACCCAGGAGCAACACACAGCACACAGAGACTTAGACAGTAACAGTGGTTTAATACACAATAGGTGTATACAAATAATATACATGTGGTAGGCAAAATACATTTACAAGCAAACTTTTCTTCTTCCTAACACACGGAGAACTTCTGGACTGAATGCTGGTCACAAGAAAAGAAAACCACACCCTCTAATGGCTGCCTTTACATACACACCTCTTAAGGGGAACTTTACTCTCCAGCCTTAAAGGGAAATACCCATACTCTGCTGAATCACTCTTGTTACATCAGCCAGACTTACATCAGCTTCACAGCATCCTGCAGCTACTCACGGCTGGTCGGTTTCTAAATCTTAATACCTTAACAACATGGCCTATTGCTTTGGATATATCTGCGGGGGAGGCGACTGGAAGTGGATTTATGGAATGGACACTGAATCATTTCCCTGCCCTAAACATTTCACCTTGTGCTTAGTTTTCTTTCCTTTTTCCTTTTTTTAGCTTTCTTTTCCATTTCTTTTTCTCCCTTACTCTATAATAAGATTAGCTGAGGGACCGTCTTTTGCCAATCATATCTACCCAACCCATCAGAGCAGGGAGGCAGGGAATGCTGGGGGTACTGTCCCCGAGGGAGATACACCTGATGGGACCCAGAAGAAGGGCCTTCTCCGTGGTGGCTCCCTCTCTCTGGGAGATGATGTTCCAGACTGAGGCACTGAAGACCTGGTTTTGCCAGCGGGCCTGGGGAATCCAGAGCAGGATGGAGCCCATCAAATGGCTCTTGTGATCTGCTGTCAGCGGGGCAGCGGGTGGGAGTTGGGGGTGATTTTTTATTTTTTTGTACAAGATTTTGATCTATTTTACTTTATTAATTTATTTGATTCTTTTTGTTTTAATTGGTTTTTTGTTTGTTTTAAATATGGTTTTACATTCTGTAAGCCGCCTCGAGTCGCCGTGGGCGAATAGGTGGCAATATACATTCAATAAATAAATAAATAAATTAAATTAAATTAATTAATTAAATAAGCAAATAATTAAATGATTAATTAAATAAAAGGTTGTATGTAGGACTTTTTACCTCTATTTGTAACTTCACATATATGTGTGTGTGTGTGTGTGTGTGTATTATATATTAAAAAGAGATCTTCCCAAATTGGTTGGACAATAGAGAGAGATGGACACTCACGGCATTGGACGGAAGCTCTCCAGCTTGGCATCTGAATTCCTTCAAGGAAGCACATTTCCTCATAAGCCGCAAGGCTGATGCACAGCATGTTGTTATGCCTTCCATAGTGGCATAAATCATACAGGCAGGCCAAGTAAAACGGGGAAGGGTCCACGTGCCAGGAGCACTTGGCAAAAGGCCCCGTTTGGCTGACCAAAATCCCGCACAGCTCTTCGTATTCCTGCAGGTTTTCATCACAGGGCTCCAGGGTGGAACTGTCATCCAAACACCTTCATAAAGTAACAACAACAGCCAAGCAAAGAGGCCTTGGTTTTGTTAGAAGCTCCACAGCAAAATTAAAATGAATACAAGGGGATACAACAAATAGCGACTCTAGCAAATGCAGGAAACGAAGCAACAATGTTTTATCAAACATGTTATTGATTCAGATGCCTTCCTTGATGGTGCATTATTAGCAACAGCATAAAATGTATTCCTAGCTCTATAAACACATGAAAAAGTCAACATCACAATCTAGTAATACACCTGTAATACCATCAAGCTCTGGCAGCATTTCTTTTATACAATACTAGCCATGCTTCACTACAAAACTATGTGATCGGGCTTAGTTTTTGGGGAGGAAAATAAGGGGAAAAATTATGCCTCTGCCTATCAATCAGCATTCCATCGGTACTCATCTGGCGAGTGTCCTGTCAGTGTATGAGAGAGTTGAGAGCTATTTGGAAACTGAAACAGTATTTGCTGTGTGAGCAAGAAGGAGACAGCAAGGAGCCTGGGCGTGGCTTAGCTCAACTGTTCTGTACTAAAGTTACTTGGTGCTGTGAAAGTAAACTGAAACTCCTCTCCTCTGCTTGTGTTTTGCATTTGGAAGAGATTTCTTTTCAGGTGGGGAGGGGGAGTAGAACTTCTTAGCATCAGAGCATGTTAATAATAATAATATAGGAAATACTAATGCTCTGATGGTCATTTTGAAAAATCCTTTCTTAGTGAGCACCTAGAAGCCAAGAGGAACATATGTGCCAAATTTCTTAGGCTTTACGGTTCTGGAGATGTTGTGATGAGACTGAGTGCTTTTTCGCTCTTATATATATAGACTTGCATCTATTTTGGAATACACAATGACTTTGATTTCATTGGACTCACAACGGAGCAGTGAGGCTTAACACGTCATCTTTGAAGCTTTTCTTACCCTGCTGGGCTGGTCTCTGTTTTCCAGGCATTGCCAAAATGCAAATCATTCTGGGCTCTGCTTCCATCGGGCAACACCTTATCATCCTCTGAAACACCATTAAAATCCCCACACATTCCGCACAGCTTCCCCTGGTACTCTGGTCCCACTTTGATGAACAGAGTGTGTTGGCCATTATAATGGATTTCTACATTTGCTGCTAATTTTACTATCACCATATTCTTTATCTTGGAAATGAAGCCCGTGAATTCCAGGGTATGGGGCAGTTCCACCATTTCCTGGTTGACCTGAAAAAAGGAAAGTAGAATTAGGGAAGTGAGCTGGATAAGTCATATCTAAATCATGAATGTGGTCAACAGAATTTTTTAAATCCCTTTCCTATAATGGTGGAATTTGGGAGTCATTCATTAAAGGTGATGTCAGCTTTGAAAGCCACATTGAGATTTGATGCTTCCACACTGCCACAATTGAGCCTGAGAAAGTGGGAGAGAGGAATTCATTGGAGTATATCTACTTAGACAAAATAAAATTATTTCGCTGGTTCAAGGTCATTGAGTGCGGCACATAATGAAATGGGAATCTTACTTTAGGACGGATGGTGATTGGATCATGTGATGTGATGATGGCTAAGGGGGGATGGATTTGTAGTTTTGAATTCTGCAAGGGAGCCCGAAACTTTCAAATTCGGGATTCCACAGATGTGCCAGTTACTATTCAAATAAAGGAACCTTTGAGAGACGCCTGTCTTGGAGTTATTGGTTGGAATGGAGGGTTGCTGGAACGCTGACAGGTGAATGGTGGGAATTTTAGGAGATGAAAGTATTCATTCACAATGCAGTGATAGCTGTATTTGGCTAACCTGAAGCACTGATGATTATCAACTCTGATTGTTTTAAATGGGATTAAATGAAATCAGTGAAGAAAAAGGCCATTCATGGTCACAGGCTAGCCCCAGAATCAAAGACAACTTGGGTCTAAATGTCACTTGCTACATACTACATAAGCAGGACAGACATCTAGTAGACATCAGAGAAGAATGCTGGACTAGATGGACCATTGACCTATTCTAGCAAGAACCAGAAGATATGGTGATCTAGGACTAGGATTCTAACATTAATTTGTGCAAACTCTGATTACTAACTGGAGAGGTTACTCACCTACTCTATGAGTAGACCTTTCTTCATGGAAAGGTAAATGTTAATAACTTGCAGAATTCTATCTCTTCGATGTTCCAAAATATCCCTGGAATGAGTCTTTGGCAGAACAAAAAGGCACAAAAGCAACTGTGATGTAGCAATCACATATGGCAATATTCCACATACCTCTACAATCAGACCAGTCTTTAGGACGATATGAAAGCTTAGCATGCTGCTCTTCGACCAGATTTCTACTCGAGTTACAAAAGACACCAGAGAGTTTCCCCGATGTTGATTCTGGGCCACAACCCGGTAGAAGAATGGAGAGGAGGCGTTGCAAAGCTTTGAGATCTCGTAGGCACAGGTGCCTTGGAAATGTGCCACCGACCCATCAAAAGTGAAGTAATGAGGGTCCCCAGTCACTGTGCAGGTTCCCCATGGTGAGTGACAGCCTAGTTTCCCATCCTTCATGGTACATGTCTGTCCAGGATTACAACTGGCAGCAATGCAGCGGAAGTCAGAGGGGCTGTAACAACTGCACTGCTCATGGCAACCAGGCAGCCAGACCCGGTCCCCAATCTGCAAAGAAATGTTAACAATGAAGTTCACAGGATCAAGATGAAGGGAGGTACTAGTACAACTTATAAAACCTTAGTAAGAGCTCACCACACTGTTCAGAGTGCTTTCGTTCTTCGTAGAGGTGGTGTTTTCTTTAGGGACCCTGATAAATGGTTGTTTCTCCTTTATTTTTCTTTCAACTGACCAACTTGCCTGCTTTCCCTCCAACAATCAAGATCAAGGAAGGTACTAATACCGTTCTATAAAGCCTTAGTAAGACCACACCTAGAGTACTGCATCCAGTTTTGGTCACCACACTATAAAAAAGATGTTGATGACATTCTAGAAAGAGTGCAGAGAAGAGCAACCAAGATGATTAGGGGACTGGAGGCTAAAATATATGAAGAACGGTTGCAGGAATTGGGCATGGCTAGTCTAGTGAAGAGAAGGAGCAGGGGAGACATGATAGCAGTCTTCCAATATTTGAGTGGCTGCCACAGAGAGGAAGGGGTCAAGCTGTTTTCCAAAGCACCTGAAGCCCAGACAAGGAATAATGGATGGAAACTGAAAAAGGAGAGATTCAACCTGGAAATAAGGAGAAATTTTCTGACTGTGAGAACAATCAACCCGGGAACAGAAGTTGCCTTCAGAAGTTGTGGGAGCTTCATCACTGGAATCTTTCAAGAAGAGACTGGACTGCCATCTGTCAGAAATGGTGTAGGATCTCCTGCTTGGGTGGGGTTGGATTAGGTGATTGACAAGGTCCCTTCCAATTCTGTTAATCCGTTAATGGATTATGAAGTCCAAGCAACACCTGTCAACACAACTCCTTGATATCATGCAACATGCTCAGACCTGAGCTAAACTACCCATTTTATTACACCTCCAAAAATGTTCTCTAAAGAAATTCTAAAGAAGATTTCACCCTTAACTATGAATAGTGGTTGCTCTTTGCCCTTGTTGAGTTAAAATGTGAAAGGTGGCTTTGATCTTCTTCACTATAAATATTTGTTGGGGTTTCTGCCCTTGCTTACTGTATTACATTTGGCAAGGATGAAGTCTCCTTTTTTTTAATGCCTTTAGAAGAACATTTCTGCTCTCACCAAGATGCATCTGGTTTAGCTATTTCTTCTGCCAGAAACATTTGACCAAATAAAATGAATGGTCTTTTGTCCTTGAAACAGAAGTCTGATTTTTCCCAGAAGAGTTGGAAGTGAGCTTGATCCTTGATAAAGTATTCATGATACTTTAAGCACTATTTTTAACTCTGTTTATTATTATTACTTGGATCTGAATTGCTCTGTTATTCTTCTGTACTTGCGGGCACATGCTTGCTCGTAATTCATAATCCAAATAAAAGCCTGGCCTGATTTATAACATTTACTGCCTGTTCTAGAGTTCAAAATCCATCTTCACTGCTAAAAACAGATACTATCACCCTTAAAACAGGATCACAAAAAGCTCCTAATTCCCCTCGTGGACAGACCGCTTAGTTTTTCTCTCCTTCATCAGCAAAGGGAAGAAACAGGAGATGAACCAAAATTCAAGGAAGTTGACAGGGCAGTGTCCTAATCAAGTCAACAAGCCCAGCTCATTGGCTGCTTTCAATACCATGAGTTTCTTGGACCTCCTTTGAAACTTGTGGTTCTAGATACTAATAGAACATCAATGGGCAGGATAGCTATCATGGTAGTGGTGGGATTCAAAAAATTTTACTACCGGTTCTTTGGGCATGGCTTGGTGTGGTGTGGTGGCATGGGTGGGCATGGCGGTGGTGGGTCAGGGGAAGGATACAGCAAAATCCCCATTCCTTCCCCGCTCCAGGCAAAAGTTACTGCAAAATCCCCATTTCCTCCCTACCCCACTAATCTGCTTTCTAGCTCTATTCTCCTGTGCAGGGCAACCAAAGAAGACCCAGCCGATCAACTGGGACTTGAGAGGCAGAGAATAGATGGGGTTGGTGGGGCCAGTCAAAGGTGGTATTTGCCGGTTCTCCGAACTAATCAAAATTTCCTACCGATTCCCCAGAACTGGTCAGAACCTGCTGAATACCACCTCTGTATCATGGTATTTGTTATGTTTGCATGAAGAGACAGACAGCGGAGTGCTAAAGCTCTTTGTTTATTAGTGACTCAGCTCAAGTTCCATCGGGAGGTTAGGCATTGTTGGCTGGTGGTCCCCAGGAGGCTGGGGCCTTTTCTGTGAGGCGCTGCCTATGGGGCTCCCAACTTCCGTGGACCTCGGTTTGGCCCCTGATCTCCGCTCCTTCCGGGACGAAGACCTGGCTGTTCCAACAGGCCAGTCTGGATTGACCCAGGGGGTGGGTTATTTTAATTGTCTTAATTTTTTAACCGATCATTTAGACTTGTATTTGTTTAATTTATTTTTATTGTAACTGTATGGTATTTTTTTAATGTTCGCCGCCCTGAGTCCTTAGGGAGAAAGGCCAACAAACGTCTAATAAATTATTATTATTATTATTAAGTTCAGGAGAGACATTATGCCACGGCAGTCACCCAATATTATATGGTGTCACCTGGTCATGAAGTAGTGTTTTACCTTATAATTCAGCCCATTGTATATGCAGCCACACTGTTGTTCTGGAATGCAACTCTCCCCGCTGCGCAAATACCCGTGGTCACAGAAGCATCCTTCAGAGCACATGGGAAGGCAATGAAGCTGGACCCAAACATGCGAGCAAACATCCCGGCAGGGAACGCCACAGAGTTCATAGTGACTGTTGGTCTGGCAATCAAGGCCTGTTCAAGAAATGAGACACAGGATATCATTAAAAAGAGGGAATTCACCAAGGTTTTAGAAGGAGTAAGCAAGATTTGACAAAAAGTAATGGAGTCCCTGGAGCTTACGGTATGCAGGCAAAATGTGTCTGCTTGACTGCAACCTTATCCTATTTCGAAAGCACCTTGAACTCTAGGCTTGAGTCTGCTAACAGATGGAGCATTTTGCACAACCTGTCCTAATGTGCTTGGCACATGAATGTACATTTCCTGAGAAAACTCCTCTTAAAATAGAGTATAAACATCCTGTAACGTCTCATGTTTACCCAAGGCTTAGAAATTGCTAGTGTTTTTGCAGAATTATCTTTCACAAAGAAATAGGAAATGTTGAACAAAGCAAAACAGATGTTTCTCTTCAGTGTCACCTTCCCGTAATTCTCTATGGAGGTTCTCAGTCATCCAGGTCCTGGTTGTCCCAAAAGGCAACTGGAATTTCTTTGTTTTTCCTTGAAGACATTTCACTTCTGATCTAGGAGGCTTCTTCAGTTCTGATTGAATGGTCACCATTCAGTCAGAACTGAAGAAGCTTCTTGGATGGGAAGCAAAATGTCTTCAAGGAAAAACAAAGGAAGTCAAGTTGCCTTTTTAAAAAGTACATTTGGGACCAGAGGTGGGATTCATTTTTTTTACTACCGGTTCTGTGGGCGTGGCAGGGAAGGATACTGTAAAATCTCCAGTTAGAGGTGGTATTTGCTGGTTCTCTGAATTATTCAAAATTTCCGCTCTGGTTCTCCAGAACTGGTCAGAACTCGCTGAATACCACCTCTATTTGGGACTCTTCCTGTAACATTCCCTTGCTAAAAGTCACCCAAAGACTGCTGGCTGACCATGATTTGAACTTTAATCACCTCCATCTCAGCCTGAACCAGAGGTGGTATTCTGATCACCTCTGGTTCAGCAGGTTCAGCAGGTTCTGACCAGTTCTGGAGAACCTGTAGCAGAAATTTTGAGTAGTTTGGAGAACCGGCAAATACCACCTCCAACTGAAGATTTTACAGTATCCTTCCCCTGCCACGCCCACCAAGCCACACCCACAGAACCAGTAGTAAAAAAAATTGAATCCCATCACTAGCCTGAACAATATACTGCAATGGCCTTTATGGGCAGTGAACTCTAAGCCTAGTTTAATAAACACAGTTATAGGGTGGCATAACATGTCATAATGAAATAAATAAATCATATTATGGCATAATATGCTGTTCTGATTTACTCAAGGTAAGAGATTCTACAGCATGCTGAATACCAAGCACCCTAATTCTATTGTTAGTCAAATCTACCATGTTGTGTGAACTCAATGTAATCCTTTTGAAAGACTTAGGATTTTGTGCTGCCATTGGACAACAATGCACGAACCCATATAACTACATGGAATTACAGCTTAAGACAGATAGAAAACCTGATAACCTAATTACATGGCAAAACACAGTTTAGCTATATAGGTAATTCAACAACCCTTTTATCAATCACAGGTTTGTTTAAAACTTTAGGTTGCTTTACCTAAGAGCTGCTGACCCTAAGTGGAGAAGATCACAGGATGTTCAGAATAGACATACGAAGTTCAAAGTAGAAATGCATAATCTCCACCTACCACAGAAGTCTCCTCTCCTCCAAGGTGAGATGGTGACATTGGCTCTCTGACAAGTTGCAACATATATCTGAACGGAGTGGCATAGGATGCCATGGTCTCCAGAAGAGGCATAAAGATCAAAAATGCAGTCTGTGAAGAAGGACAGTGGGTCAACTTGGAGATGGCAGGAAGCAAATGGCCCATCTGGATCCTTGATGATCCAGCACAGTGATTTAAATTGAGTGAGATGTTCTCCTTGTTCCAACACTGGGATAAAGGCAACCGATTCACCAGTATCAGCAAGATTAGTTTCTGATGTCCAGTTCAGGATGAAGTCCAGTATGTCCTCTGTAGGTGAGCCATTTCTCATCATAAAGTCATCCTCCATGAGTTCATTGAAATTCCCACATAGACCACAAGTCAGGCCCCGGTATTCAGGGGAAAGCTTAACAAAGAGATTGTGACCCGGGTCATAATTCACTATTAAACCAAACTCTGTTTTTAAAATGGTATACAAGCCATGTTGATAAATGGTGATTCCTAAAGTCTGGATTTGAACTGGAAGGTATACTATCCCTCCATCAATCTGTGTGAAAGACAAGAACAAAGACCATTTATTGCTACCCGTAGAAAACTCAAGTAGCACCACAAAAATTACATAAAATTAACTGGGGCTTTAGAATCTAATTAATTGGTGTCAATCCTCCAAAGCAGAAATTCCTAGCATCTCCAAACTGTAGTCTCATTTAATCTGAAGAACATCAGGTTAGGAAAGACTGAGTTTATCCTCACCAGTCAAAATTTCCACTGGTTCAATTGACAGAGAACAAAACAATCCCCTAGAATAGAGATGTTCATCTTACTTTATTTACCTTGACTGTTGCTTGATGTTCTCTCTGCAGGTATATCTGGGTATTGTTCACTGATACAATAACCTCTGATAGTACAGATAAAGGGCTGTTGAGCAGCTTCTCATTCTTCACCTCAACCCTGAAAGAAGGTAAAGACTTGGATGTTGGGCACAGTTCCACCAAGATGTATTTGGAGATACCTGGAAGTTATACTGCTGCCCATCAAAAGTGGTATAGTGGAGAAATTTAGAAACTCGACAGATGCCATCGGGCAATGCATGGCAGCCAAATACTCCCTTCCGAGTGCCACAGAATTGTTCAGGTCTGCAGAAGGACCCATTAGCTTCAAGGGCAGAGATGGAGCCATCACAATAATACTTTTTTTTACAGTTTTCTCCTTCCAGAAAGAACGTTTCCCCTTTCAAGTAATATTGTCCATTGTAGCTGCAGCCACACTGCTCCCACGGAACACAATCAGTGCCACTCAGCACAAACCCTGCTTCACACTGGCATCCCTCTACACACATGCTCTGGAAGCAACTTGGAGGTCCAGCTGGTTGGGTGCAAGAAACAGGGCAGGGAGAGCCACAAAGCTCGTAATAACTATTTGGTGGGCAGGTCAACTCTGAAAGACACATGCATGCCATTTAATCCAATCCCAAAGAAATTATGCAAAAGAAAATAAGATAGATGTTATGCCTATGTAGAGACCCTGTGGTCTTCCAAAGATTGAATTCCCAATCCTGTCAGTGTTAATTTACATGGCTTATGATGAAAGGCGATGGGAACTGTCATTTAACAATATCTGAAAGAACGCACTGAAAAAGGAAAGAAAAATGTGCAAATTAAAAATGGAAGCAATTTCTTCTGGATCAAACTTTAGATTGCCAGAATGAAGCCACCTTCTGGACTTTGTCAATGGCCAAAAGTACCTCATTATCAGTACATGATGAGGAGCAACTGTCTGCCTAAGTATGCAGAGGGCCTAACATGAAAATGAGAATGGTTGAAATTATACTCAGTAAATTCAGGTATATCCAACTCAATTATATTCACTTACCGCACTCCATAATTTCTCTCCAAGGCTGAATGCTGATGCCACGAACCTGGCATTGCCAAGCATAGCTTTGGAGAGCTTTACACAGGGTCTTATGAACCCCTTGATTTATGCAAAGGTCCGTTACACAGTTTTCAGTGTGGTTTTGAAAACCCATAAGGCTGGCACATTCTTTAAATGGCCCATCTCTATCGCTGATCATCCCACAGTAATTCTGAGATCTGAAGAGGGCTAGTTGAGTTTCACTGCAGGTGGCTGAAACTTCCACCACTGCACAGAAAGAAGGGGAATCCATTTTCTTCCAGCTGTTGCCAAAAATGTTTCTATCGTGAACTATAGAGCCATTGGGAGTCCTGAAGTCCTGCTGATGGCTCTCGCTGAAATCTCCACCCAGACCACAGAGGAAGCCAGAATAAGTCTCAGGAACAGAAATGGACACATAGTAAGACCAGTTGTAGGAGATGGAGAGACCAAACTCAGTTTGAACGATAAGGGACGATCCACTGTAATAGGCATGGAGCTTCCCGGAAGCCAGGATGACAGGCAGATTCATCCACAGACCATGGACCTAAGACAAAAAGGTGACACTAGGAATCCTCAAGAACGAATGGATCGGCAGTCCCAGTGGTGGTATGCTACTGGTTCGGACTGGTTCGGCTGAATGGGTAGTTAAAAAAAGAGCCTTGGTGGTGCAGGCTGTTAAATACCTAGCACTTAAGTTCCAACTGCCTGCAATTAGTGCAGGCTCAAATCCCACCAGGCTCAAGGTTGACTCAGCCTTCCATCCTCTCGGGGTAGGTAAATTGAAGACCCAAGATGGTTGGGGGCAATAAGCTGACTTTGTGAAAATGCCACTTAGTAATAAGCAGCCATATACAATGGAATGAAGGCTATTGCTGAGTGCATTGGGTTGTATCCCAAAAATTGTAAGCTGCCCTGAGTCTCCGGAGAAGGGCGGCATATAAATATGAATAAAATAAAAATAAAATAAATTAAGCCAACTGTCAAATGCAGTGGGCTTTATAGTGACTGGCCTGTGGCTCTCCTCTGGGGATGTTCTGGAGCAATTTCTCCAAGTGGGTGGAATGGAAGACATGAGTGATCACCAAATCCCACATAGAGAAATATCAATTTGCACAATAAAAATGGGAAAAGGGGCAATGAACATTAATGGAGAACCAACAAGTTGGTTGATGTTGGTTGGGATTATCCATAACTAAAGGGCCTTGGTGGTGCAGGCTGTTAAACACCTAGCACTTAGCTCCAGATGTCTGCAATTAGTGCAGGCTCGAATCCCACCAGGCTCAAGGTTGACTCAGCCTTCCATCCTCTCGGGGTAGGTAAATTGAGGACCCAAGATTGTTGGGGGCAATAAGCTGGCTTTGTAAAAATGCCACTTAGTAATAAGCAGGCATATACAATGGAATGAAGGCTATTGCTGAGTGCATTGGGTTGTATCCCAAAAATTGTAAGCCGCCCTGAGTCTTTGGAGAAGGGCAGCATATAAATGTAATTTTTTTAAAAAAAGCCTTCGATCAGCTGAGAGGAGGAAAAAAGCCTCTGGTGATCAGCTGAGAGGATAAAATCCCAAAAAATATATGGGAAGGAGGGAGGCTCACTCCTAGATTTTCATTTCTTCATCCTCTCAGCTGATTGGTTTGTTAGGGAAGCGCACATTACATGCGATCACCCACCGAACCAGTAGCGACTAAGGTAGGACCCCACTACTGGGCAGTCCCCAATTTTTAATGTGAGAATGATTAAAGTAAAAAGGTAAAGATTCCCTTGAGTCGAGCTCTACTCAAAATGATCACACAGAAACATCTATTTGGTTTTCATAGGAGAACAGGGTGGATGTGGTTTGGCATTGCCTCATTCTGGGATTCATACCAAAGAATCAAGGTGGGGCAATCTTGAGTTTCTTTCTCACCATTTCTTATTTTGGGGGGCTAAACTCAGGATTTACTTATAGAGGTAGTCCTCGGTGTATGGCCACAATTGCACCCAAATTTATGTTGCTAAGTGAGACATTGGTTAAGAGAGGCTTGCCCATTTTACAACCTTTCTTGTCACAGTTGTTAAGTTATAAACTGCCGTTGTTAAGTTACTAACATGGCTCTTAAGTGTATCTGGCTACCCCATTGACTTTGTTTGCCAGAAGGTCACAAAAGAGATTCACATGACCCTGGGAGACTCCAACCGTCATAAATATGAGTCAGTTGCCAAGTGCCTGAATGTTGATCATGTGACCATCCATAGGGATGGTGCAACAGTCATAGGTGTGAAAAACTGTCATAAGTCACTTTTGTCACTGCCATTTTAACTTTGAACGGTCACCAAATGAACTTTGTAAGTTCAGGACTACCTGTACCTATATAGCATATTTTTCTCTTTCTATGCTTTGTTCAACAGTCGGCTTAGTCTGCCATCTGCTGCCACCTACTGAGTCTTTCTTAAATTGCATGCTTGGACATTGGTTTTCACACCAGAAATGCCCAATGATAAAATTCTTCACATATTGCTACTGAACTGTGGTGGTGCAGTGGTTAGAGTGCAGTACTGCAGGCTATTTCTGCTGACTGCTGACTGCCAGCAGTTCGATTCTCACCGCCTCAAGGTAGACTCAGCCTTTCATCCTTCCGAACTTGGTAAAATGAGGACTCAGGTTATTGGGGACAATATGCTGACTCTGTAAACCACTTAGAGAGGGCTGTGAAGCTCTGTGAAGCAGTATATAAGTCAAAGTGATATTGCTATTTCTACCGGGAGTTTGAGGAAAGCCCCTCTTACCTGCATTTTGCCTTCCTGTCCTTCTTTTACAATGACGTGTTCCCCGTAGACATCCAGCGTAAGTTGCCTAGTCCAAGAGGCTGCAATGGAGTATCTGTGCCCATTTACTATGTGGATGGTGAAGGCAGGTAGCTTGCCGGGAGGGCCACAATACTGGGTGAGGATGTACGTGCATGCTCCTTGATAGCTAAAGGCCGCCCCACTGAACATGATAACATGAAAGTAGCCAAATACCCACATAGTGCCGTACGACACAGGATAACAGTCCCAAATGCCATCCACGGTTTTGCATATCTCCTGAGGCCCACAGGCAAGCTCCTGGCACTCCAGAGGGTGGCCCGGTTGTTTGCAAGAACACTTTTTGCTGCAAGCATCTGGCAGGACCATCTCTTCTCCCAGCTGATAATCACGGCCATTGTGCTGACAGCCGCACTGTCCCAGGGGAATGCATGCGCCATCATTCAGGACATGCCCCTCCTGACAGGTGCATCCAGGAATGCACGGATTGGGGCATTTGATGAGAACTGTGTGGTTGGCACAAGTGAGTGGGCAGCCTGTGCCACAGAAATCGTAGTAAGCATTGGGTGGGCAGGTAATAGCTAAGAGACAAAGAGAACAAATGTTTAAAATGAGATGCAGACCTCATCCAGGTTTGGGAAGGCAGGAAGTACCATCTGTCAGAAATGGTGTAGGGTCTCCTGCTTGGGTAGGGGGTTGGACTAGATGACCTACAAGGTCCCTTCCAACTCTGTTAATCTGTAATCTGTAAGGTTAAAACAGAGCTCTGTAAATCTTTGCTGCGAAAAACCAAACCATGAATTGGGGATGTGTCCATCCATCTCTGCTCACTCTGGACCATCAGAGCATTAGTATTTCTTATATATTATTATTAACACGCTCTGATGCTAAGGAGTTCTACTCCCCCTCCCCACCTGAAAAGAAATCTGTTCCAAATGCAAAACACAAGCAGAGGAGAGGAGTTTCAGTTTCAGTTTCACAGCAGCAACCAGCTTTAGTACAGAACAGTTGAGCTAAGCCATGCCCAGGCTCCTTGCTGTCTCCTTCTTGCTCACACAGCAAATACTGTTTCAATTTCCATGTTTCAGTTTCCAAACAGCCCTCAACTCTCTCACACACTGACAGGACACTAGCCAGATGAATGGGATGGGATGCTGGAACGGTCATAAGTGTGAAAAAATGCTCCTAACTCACTTTTTTTCAGTGCTTTTGTAACTTAAAACAATCATTAAATGAATGGTTTTAAGTTGAAGATTCCCTATGATTCCTAGTAACCACCAAAGAAATCACAAAACAGCCCAGCATTGCATCTCTGAAACTTTTCATACTTCAAAACTAAAAAAAAAGCATATTTTTCACACCAGGACATTTTGATGAGGGACCCAAAGGAAAAAGCGTCCTTGCTCACCACATCCATGCTCTTCCCTCCAGCTAGGCACCTGCACCCCGAGAGTCTGGCACATCTCCTCATAGGTCTCTATAGCCGCGCACAGCATGTCATGTCTTTGTCCGTACTGGCAAAGGTCAAAAATGCAGGAATTGTAATATGGAGCAGGTTCCTCATGCCAGTGGCACTCTGAGAAGGGCCCAGACTGATCTGTGAGGATTCCACACTTTGGCTCCAATTCTAGGTGATTTATGCAGGGTGCAAAAGCACCTGTGTCATTAGTACACCTGAAAGGCAAGAAAAATCTCCTTGCGTTATTTGCAGACATTATATTATTGTGTGTTAATCGTAGGGCATCTTCTCTTTCATTGAAAATATCTTTTTTTAATGCATCTTTTCTTAAATGAGTATTTTTTTTCAAACTTGGCAACTTGTAGCTTAGTTTACTTTATTGTCATTGCACCTCGTGCAACTAAATTAAATGCCATCTTCAGTGTACATTATACGTAAAAAAAATAAAACAAAACCACACATCCTTTGCATTCTATAAAATTGAATTGAAAACTCCTGGTGTTGCATTCATATTGCACTATACAGTAGAATTCAATATAGTTACTGCTCTGGGATAGAAGCTGTTTTTCAGTGTATTTGTCCTTGTTTTATTATCCTGTACCATCCTGTACCAAAAAAAGGGTGCCCAGGATGAGATGGATCTTTAAGAATGTTTTGAACTTTCTTAAGGCAGCGGGAACTATAAAGCTCTTCCAAAGAGATGCAGGAGCTAAGTTTGTATGCTTCATATTATTTTTGCCTAATAAAACATACAATTATTTTTAAAAATAAACATAAAGAACAAAGAAATCAGTTATAAATCAACTTACTTTGGGGGACTGATGTCGGATATCCAAGCATTTCCAAATTCAGCATCATTTTTAGCATTTTTCCCATCAGGCAAGACTTTGTCATCATCACGATAGCCATTGAAATTCCCGCACATCCCACTCAGCTTCCCCCAATATTCAGGACCCACACGAACAAACAAAGCATGGCGGCCATTGTACTGGACCTCCAAACTGGGATGGGTTCTTATGGTTACCATCTGGCTTCTTTTTGTGATGTTAGCTAAGTGCTCTAGTTTTGCTGGCAAAGCAATTGGTCTCCCATCAACCTGAAAATATAGTGGAAATCCAAATTAGGTGCAAGTAATCAATTGTGTGGGGAGGAGAAGAAGTGGCTGATGGCTTCAGCACAACATGAAGCCCACATGATCTCCATGATGGGTGAGACTCCATTGTTTTAATTGTCCTTGTTTGTATTTCCTAATCCCTCAGATCAGGATGTTCTTGGGAAAAACAAGGGAGCAGCACAGGTTCCTATTCTATACTGTAATAGCTAGGATCATTTGCAGACCAATTCATTTGAATTTGAAGACACTGAGTGAGAATAGACCCAGGGGATAGTCTGGAGTAGTGGGACCAGGGGTGGGCTGCTGAGGGGGTCTCACGGGCTTGGGGGAGCCCCTAGCTAAGACTCTGTGGGACTCGGAGAGCCTCCCAAAAACCTCAAAAAGACAAGCAGCCTAGAATAATAAATGACACCTTTTTGGCTTTTTTCCTTTCTGGGTGTTCAGCCAAGGGCATTTCACACCTCGTAACAGTGTCAAGCTAGATAAAGTGCTTGTCGAGGGCTAATTCCCAAATAATAAGAACCACGTAACTTACCGAAACTCCACTAAGACTCCAAGATCCCTCTCACAGTCACTGCTATTAAGCCTGGCTTCACCCACCATTTTATTTAAGTATTAAATGCACGAAATAATAAACAACTTTTTGGTATATTATCTTTTTTTAGGTAATTAGGGCAAAGAAGCGACATTTAGTTGGCCATACCCACCCAGCCACATGGCCACCTAGCCATGTCCACCCAGTCACATGATCACCCAGCCACACCCACCCAGCCACACCCACAGTGAGAACAAAAGGGAACCAGTGAGGGAGTCTGGAGAGGAGTTGGATGAGGGTCCTGCATCTGATGCAGGGATGGGGCCAGGACCATCTGAGAGTGGGGTGCTGCCTTCAGAGCCTTCGGAGGCTGGCAGCAGCGAAGCAGAGGACCCAGGGGAGCCTGTTTCCAGTGCACGTGTGCGCAGAGCTGCTAGAAGACGAGAGCAGCTGAAGCAGAGGGGGCAACTCAGGAGTAAGGCTGGGAGGTGATTTCCCCTCCTATAAGGGATAAAAGTCAGTCCTCCATGAGGAAAAGCTGTGCAGGAAGCAAAGCAGTTCAGAAATTTCCGAGTCCTTCTTGAAGCCCTGTACTTGGTCAGTTTTTTCTGGGTTTTTGCGTTGGTTTATGTTAGACTTAATTGGACTTCTGTTTCTTGGCAGCATTCTACAGCACTGAAAAATGTGCTCTTATCTGAAGGAACTGTGTCTGATGAGTTTTGGCTGGGAATGCAAGTCATTCCCAGCGTTGCATTAAAATAAGTTTTACTTTTAAAATCAGTTTGTGCTTTATTAAGTTTGATGAAGCCTGAACATTCAGCTTCTTTTTGAAGACTTTTAATAAAGAGATAATTTCATTGTCAACCTTCTTTTATTACTAAAAATATCTGGGTAAGTTTCAGTTAAAATCTAATAGTCTATCATCTCAAGAAATAACATATCTATGCTCAGAAGTATGCACAACCTACCAGATCTTATCTTACATTTCCAAACTAAACATTATCTCTTAAAACCTTTGCTTTCTCAGTGATGATTCTCAACATCATCATCCCATATTTTCCAAATGGCCATTGATTATGTTGGTTTATTGTACACTTTCCCCCCCTCCTCCTTTGGGGGGGGTTGGATCAAGAAATTGTCCTCACCTTCACGTCTTTTCCTTTTTCCAAAACAATGTGAGAACTGAACTGTTTGAAGCTAAGCCAAATGTCCACCGGTAAATAAAAGACACTCGGGGATTCCGGAAATTCTTATTAGTAGCCACAACTCGGAAGGAGAAATCCAAGGAGGAATTGGGTGTCTTTGAGATCTCATAAGCGCAACTGCCTTGGAAATGGGCTATGGCCCCATCGAATGTGAAGTAGTGAGGGTCTCCAGAAATGGTGCAAGTGCTCAGCTGATTCTTACAGCCCAGCTTTCCATCCTGAATTGCACATTGCTGGCCAGGATTGCAACTGGCTGGGATGCAGTGAAACGTCGATGAATTCTCACAGCTGCACCTTTTTGTGCAGTCAGAAAGCCAGAGAAGGTCTCCAACCTGAAAAGTAAACCAGTAGTTAATTGATCAAGACAAGATTTGAACACTGTGCCCCAATCTGTCCATCTTATTCAGATCAGTTTCCTATCTCTGCAAAATAGGCTTTGTTTATCTACCTTACTAGATTTATTTCTAGTATTCTTTTTGATATGTTTGACCTTAGAATGCTGCCCCTGCTACATCTTATTTTAGGCTACGAGTACTCTTTCTGCTGTTGGAACCTATTCTATCAGGACATTTCAGGAGATTTAAGTACTTAAGATCTGCTCTAAAGTGATTTTAATTTTATCTCTATATCTCTATAATTTTATCTCTATAACTCTCCCTTCATTTTATCTCTATGAGCTCTGGTGGCACAGTGGTTAGAACATAGTACTGCAGGCTACTTCTGCTGACTGCTGACTGACTGCATTTTGGCAGTTCGAGTCTCACCGGGCTCAAGGTTGACTCAGGCTTCCATGCTTCCAAGGTCAGGAAAATAAGTACCCAGATTGTTGGTGGCAACATGCTGACTCTGTAAACCACTTAGAGAGGTCTGTAAAACACTGTGAAGCAGTATATAAGTCTAAGTGCTATTGCTATTGCTAACTCTGCCCACAGCCAGGAGTTCAGTCCTGACCTGCTCAAGGTTGACTCAACTTTCCATCCTTCCGAGGTTGGTAAAATGAGGGCTCAGATTGTTGGAGGCAATAGGCTGACTCTGTAAACCGCTTAGAGAGTGTTGTAAAGCTGTATATAAGTCTAAGTGCTATTGCTTTAATAGCCATCCTGTGAGGCAGGCAGGGCTGAAAGAGAGAGCATTGGTTTAAATCACTCACCAAACTTCTAAGGCTGACGAGGGACGAGAACTTGGGTCTCGCCACTTCTACTCCAGTACCTTCCACACTACACCACATTGGCTTTGGGTTGAGAGAGAACAACTGGTCCAAAGTCATGAGTGAGCTCCAACTGTTGAAGCGGACTACAGGTAGTTCTCCACTTACAACCATTTGTTTATTGACCATTCAAAGTTACAATTAAAAAGTTACAATAGGAATGTGGTGGCTCAGTGGCTAAGACACTGAGCTTGTTGATCAGAAAGGTCAGTCGTTCAGTGGTTCAAATCCCTAGCGCTGCGTAACAGAGTGAGCTCCCGTTACTTTTCCCAGCTTCTGCCAACTTAGCAGTTCGAAAGCATGTAAAAAATGCGAGTAGAAAAATAGGGACCACTTTGGTGGGAAGGGAACAGCATTCTGTGCACCTTCAGTGTTTAGTCATGCTGGCCACATGACCACGGAGACGTCTTCCCCATTTCACCACACTGACCTTTGCCTTGACTTACATTGTAATAACGGCCATTGTGTTCACAGCCACACTGTTCGTGTCGAATGCACTTGTTCCCGCTCCATAAGTATCCTGTATCACAGACACATCCTTCAGAGCACAGTGGGTTGCAGAGATGTGTAAATGTGGCACCAGCACAAAAACCCTGGCAGGGTGGCTGGCAGAGTTCATAATGGCTGTTGGCTGGGCAATCTGGATCTTTAAAGAGAGATGAGGGGGGAGAGGAAACAGTCATTTTTCTGGTGATCCTATCCTATTTTGCACTCTTTCAAAACTAGGCATGATGCTATTTGATGCATTTTTGTGGGTTTTATTTTAAACAGCAATAATGTGGCCTTTATTTAGCTTTTCCTTCGCATACAAAAAAAAGCATATTCCCACCACTCTAAGTCTCATAATGTTCTTTTCTAGAAAACATTCCAAGTAACTCATGTTAAATATATTAAAATGACCAAGCGAAATGTTATAATATGTCCAAGTCTGTTGAGGAAGAAGTTTTTTCTAGAATATTCCCTTCATCCAATCAACCAGTCATTTTCATCCCTGGGATATCATAAAAGAAGGCTTCAAACTGGAACTTTTAAAAATTGCAGCACCCCACACCAAAGCTATGGATTTGATTTCCAAAGCTCCTAGGTAAATTACTGATTAACTGTATTGTTTTTAATATATTTTATTTTAATTAATCCATTTTCTGGGTTCGCACATTATCTTGAACCATAAGCCAACCAAACAGGCTGGCTTCACATAATACACTAACAGACTAGCCAACATTTGCAGTAACCAAACCTAGCATGTTATGGGAATGCATTTATTTGCTTGACTTTTCTTTAACATTAAAGTTAAGTAAATGTATTGCATACACATACCTATTCATAAACCAAGCAGCAATAGCAATAGCACTTAGACTTATATATCGCTTCACAGTGTTTACAGCCCTCTCTAAGCAGTTTACAGAGTCAGCTTATTGCCCCCAACAATCTGGGTCCTCATTTTACCGACCTTGGAAGGATGGAAGGCTGAGTGAACCTGGTGAGATTCGAACTGCCAAATTGCAGGCAGTCAGCAGTCAGCAGAAGGAGCCTGCAGTACTGCACTCTAACCACTGCACCAATATTAAATATTAGATTATGCCCTAGAAGTGTTCATAAAATATATTGGACTTTGCTAATTGACTCACCACAAAAAGATCCAATTCTCCAAGGCTTGAGGGTGACATTGGCTCTCTGACAGGCTGCTACGTAAGTCTGAATGGAAAGGCACAAGATCTTCGGATCCCCAGCAGATGCATAAATGTCCAAAATGCAATTTGTTAAATAGGGTTCAGGATTGACCAGAGAATAGCAAGAAGCAAATGGCCCGTCGGCATTCTGGATGATCCAGCACATGGATTTAGACTGGACGAGATGTTCCTTAACAAATATAGGAGGCCCGAATCTACCTGTGATCGCTGATGAACTCCAGAAACTAGCAAGGTCCAAGGGATGTTTTGATATGGATCCGATTTGCATGCTAGAATCGCCGTCGTTGGCCCTCTTGAAATTCCCACACATCCCACATACTTGTCCTTGGTATTTAGAAGAAAGGGTTACAAAGAGGCTGTGTGCCAGGTCATAGATCACGGTTAAACCAAAGTCAGTTGTTAAAACAACGTAAAATCCATGTTGATAAATGGCAATCCTCTGGCTTTTCAAAAGGACAGGAAGGTGCTGAGCTATACCATCGATCTATACAAAGGGGAAAAAAACAGGTGGCGATAAGTGCATGTCAGAGAGTTGACTTGATAAAAATGAGGAACCAGATCATTGGGGGCAATAGGCTGACTCTGTAAACCGCTTAGAGAGGGCCGTAAAGAACTATGAAGTGGTATATAAGTCTAAGTGCCATTGCTATTAGGAGTCATCTTTTTCTCAATTACCATTTACCAATGATGATGCCTTCATTTGCTTCATGGTGAACACACCCCAAACATTATTAACTTGCAGGAAATATGACCAGTGGTGAGATTCAAATTTTTTTACTACCGGTTCTGTGGGCGTGGCTTGGTGGGCATGGCAGGGGAAGGATACTGTAAAATCTCCAGTCAGAGGTGGTATTTGCTGGTTCTCCAAACTTCTCCAAACTTCCGCTACAGGTTCTCCAGAACTGGTCAGAAACTGCTGAACACCACCTCTGAATATGACCCTAAAGGCCTTTGCAATGGGAATATTCATGCCAACATTTGGCGATGTCTGCTCTGGATACTTAACATTTTCTCTTCTGACTCAGAACTGGATGATCCCAGTTGATTGTACACAGCCACCATTTCAATTCCCTGTAATTTCTGGTGCAGTGCTAATAAGGGGAATGATTGGGGGAGGGGAATGAATGGCCAGCTATTGCTAAGAAATTGACTCTATGGGAAACTAATCGAATTTAGAAAGAAGGGATTTAGATAGTTTCCCTACCCCAAATATTGTGTCAAGGCATCATGAGATGCAGAGCTAACCTTGACATATATTTTTTTGTGTGTGTGTGTGTGTGTGTGTGTGTGTGTGTAAGAGAGAGAGAGAGAAAGAAAGGAGGAGAAGGAGATCCTAACATTGAATATGGAGCATTCATACTGTAGATAAAGATAGATTCAGAGATGAAGTTAGAGAATCTTTTTCCATCTCTCCTTTAAGCTTATTGACAATTTAAAGATCTACTATTCTAAATACGTTCCAAATGTGGTGGCATATTGGAGACTCTGAAGGTTTAGGATTCACGGCCTCTCCTGGTGGCCCTCAACCTCATTGATTATAGATCTTTTTCATATTGGGAATAATTGTCCTTTAAGGCTGGAAATTAAGAGCCTTGGTGGTGCAGGCTGTTAAACACCTAGCACTTAAGTTCCAGCTGCCTACAATTAGTGCAGGCTAGAATCCCGCCAGACTCAAGGTTGACTCAGCCTTCCATCCTCCCGGGGTAGGTAAATTGAGGATCCAAGATTGTTGGGGGCAATAAGCTGACTTTGTAAAAATGCTGCTTGGGGGGCCAAAAAAGCCCTAGTAATAAGCAGGCATATACAATGGAATGAAGGCTATTGCTGAGCGCATTGGGTTGTGCTCCAAAAAAATTGTAAGCCGCCCTGAGTCTCCGGAGAAGGGCAGCATATAAATATGAATTTTTTTAAAAAATTAAGCCGATACTTCTCTGAAGTTAAAGCCCAAACCCTAAACTTGCAGGGTAATACCTCTTAGGGTCCCTGGGTTGCAGTGGTGGGATTCAAATTTTTTTACTACCAGCTCTATGGGCGTGGCTTGGTGGGCGTGGCTTGGTGGGGAAGGATACTGCAAAATCCCATTCCCTCCCCACCCCACCTGCTTTCCAGCTCCATTCTCTTGTGCAGGACAACCAAAGAAGACCCAGCCAATCAGCTGGAACTCGAGAGGCAGAGAAGAGATGGGTGCGGGGCCTGTCAGAGGTTGTATTTGCCGTTTCTCCAAACTACTCAAAATTTCTGCTACCAGTTCTCCAGAACTGGTCAGGACCTGCTGAATACCACCTCTACTGGGTTGCTATCTCAGAAGCTTCAGGAGGATGGCTTTAACATTCATCTTTTGTAAACGTTTGTTCGGTTGGAATATAACAACAAATACAGAACATGCTTGAAACCACCCCATCCTTTCAGATTGCAAATAGGTAAAATTGTCCTTACCAAGGCCCTCCCGTGGTGCCCTCTCTGCAGATATATCTGGGTGTTGTTCACTAGAACCAGTACCATTGATATCTCAGGGAAAAGCCTGTTAGGCATCTTCTCATTCTTCACCTCAACTCTGAAAGAGGGCAAAAGCTTGGACATTGGGCACAGTTCCACCAAGACGTACATAGAGGTGCCTTGGAAGCTGTACGGTCGCCCATCAAAGGTGGTGTAGTGAAGAAATCCGGAAATTTGACAGACGCCATCTGCCAATGTGTGGCAACCATATACTCCCTTCTGAGTGCCACAGAATTGGTCAGGACCACAGAAGGAACCTTCAGTTTCAAGGGCAGAGATGGAGCCATCACAGTGATACTTTTTAAGGCAGTTTTCTCCTTCCAGGAAGAACGTTTCTCCTTTCAAGTAATATCGTCCATTGTAGACACAGCCACACTGCTCCCATGGCACACAGTCAGTGCCACTCAGCACAAACCCCGCTTCACACTGGCATCCTTCTACACATGTGCTCTGGAAGCAGTTTGGAGGTCCAGCTGGTTGGGCGCAAGAGGCAGGGCAGGAAGAGCCACAAAATACATAACGGCTGTTCTCTGGGCAAGTCAACTCTAAACGCAAAAGATTGAATGATTTGTTTTAATACCAAAGACAGATTTTTGGAATTAATAAAATGGGGACAAAGGAGCAGGAACAGTAAAGAAAATTATTTTTGCAAGATCCAATCTGGGTCAGTCACTGAGACCAGGGTGTTATGGCCTGACAGCGGACAGCGGAGCTGGCAGCAGATTCGGACAGTGAGGAGGTTGGGGAGGAACATGGGCCAGTCCTGGAGCCTGAGGAAGGCTCTGACGAGGGCTCTGCATCAGAGGCAGAGATGGGGCCATGGCCATCTGACAGTTATCAGCTGCCTTCGGAGTCGGACATCAGTGAGGCAGAAGAACAGCTGGAGCCTATTCCCAGTGTGCGTATGCACAGAGTTGTCAGATGAAGGGAACAGCTGAGGAACAAGGGCTGACTAGGGAGTAATGCCACAGGTGGACAGTGAATGGCCCCTCCCCTAGAGAATAAAAGAGGAGCGAAAGGGGAGTGGGGCTTTGCAGGAGACAATTAGTTCATTCCATCATGCTTGCCAAGTATTGTGGCATCTGAAAGATATTGGCCTGGCCACTCTCCAAGGCTGATAAAGGTCTATAATTGAGAACTGTCTTGAAAGACTATTGGCCAGGACTTTGTTGGAAAGGAAATTCATTGTAAATCAAATAAAAGGGGTTTATCTGGACGCGGACTGGGCTTCATGCTGTTGGGGAAGCCTAGATCAGAACACAGAGGTTTGCTCTTCCAAGGTTTTGAACTTGTGCTGGAGCCCATCTTCAGGGAACTTCTCTCTACTGGAATATGTGCTTTGGGCTATTCTATGCGTCGTATGTATGTGATGCCTTCCTATTGGTTGATTGGTGTGTTTTCAGGCCCAAGCACAAGCCCAAAAGTTTGGAAGACTAAACCACTGATCCTGGTGACTGACCCAATGTCAGCATGCTGAGTAATGCGTCCACCAAAAGCAGAACTCCGAAGCAGGTGGATTCCTCAAAGAACATGTTTATTGGATACATCATATCAGCACAGCCAGTGAAAAAAACAACTCTAAAAGTTCCTGTGGTTTTTCCCTAATTAAAAGAGTAAAAGTTCCCCCTCCCAGATGTCACCACTCACATTGTCCAATGAAAGTAGTTGGCCGGCTGCTTGGTCACTCCTCTCCTCCTTCAACTGCCACCTGTTGAGATGACCTTGGTTCCCACAAGAAAACTTTTTGTTTCAACTGTTAGCCAGTCTATCTACTTCCCCCCTCCTTCCCCTCTCAGGGTTTGTGGCAAATATGAGGCAGCAAAAGATGGCTCCAGGCAGGTTCGCTTCAGAGTTGACACCCAGATTGGATCTTGCAACATTATCCTGGGACACATATATTTGCTTTCATTCATGAAAAAATATTTTTCATTTAAAACACACAGTTGTTGTTATGTGACATTGTTACACACTTCCTTCCAAGTGTTTTGCTTGTTCATTAATTGTTTCCAGTGCAGATTGACAAGAGTGAATATCTGATTCATACACAAACAGATATAATCATTCTTTCTTTCTTTCATTTAAAAACTATTTTACAGAAAGAGAAGCAAGATTCTCAGAGACAGTGGAATGCCATGTCTAACAGACACCATATTTTATCTGCACAGCAGCAAAAAATGTTCATTTCTGTTTTTAAAACCAGTCTTTCTACTGAATATCACTTACCACACCCAGTGATCTTTCTCCATGGCTGAATGCTGATGTGGTTTGCTTGACATCTCTGGGCGTACGTAGATAGTACTTCACACAGAACCTTGTGGCTGCCCTGTGTTGTGCATAGGATCTTCACACAATGCTCTGCGTAATGCTGAGCCTCCGTTTGGTCCTGGCAGTCTTGAAATGGCCCATTCATATCACGAATGAGACCACAATAAGCCAGAGATCTGTACTGGGCCAATTCAGTTTCACTGCAATTTGGTAAGAGCCCGACAGCTGCGCAGTGGAATGGAGAGCCAGAATCTTTCCAGTTGTTGCCAAAAGTCTCTGGATCCTGAACCACCGAACCCCTGGGAGTCCTGAAGTCATTGTGGCGATTCTGGTTGAAATCTCCACCAAGGCCACAGAGAGACCCTGAGTAAATTTCTGGAACTGAAACTGACACGTGGTGAGACCAATCATAGGAAACAGAGAGGCCCATGTCGGTCTCAATAGTGAGGAAGGTGGTAGTAGAATAAGCAGAGAGTTTTCCGTTGCAAGGGTGATGGGCAGATTCATTAGAAGGCCATTCACCTAAGACAAAGCCAGGGGAACAATGTCTTGTCAAGTTCATAGATAGATTCATTAATTAATCTATATACCAAGGGTGTCAAACTTATTCAATTGAGGGCTGCATCAGGATTGTGTTTGACCTTGGGGGACGGGGGAGGCATGGCTGGGATGGGTGTGGCCACCTCAATGTCACTTATGTTGAAGGCACCTGTGGTGGCCTGAGTGGTCTGCCAGTGAAAACAGGCTCGGCTCTGTTTTTGGCTGCGACGGCCTCCTGCAACCCTCTGCCAGTGAAAACAGAGTTTGGCTGTGTGCAGGGCCGATCCTTTGTGCAGGCCGGTTCTTCGCTGTTTCCAGGGTGGCCCTGCAGCCCACATCTAAACACCCCATGGGCTGGATCTGGCCCCCAGATCTTGAGTTTGACACCCCTGATCTATACACTCTCCACTCAGGGGTCTTCAAACTTGACAGCTTTAAGACTTGTGGACTTCAACTCCCAGAATTCCACCCCAGTCATATTAGCTCAGGAATTCTGGGAGTTGAAGTCCATAAGTCTCAAACTTGCCAAGTTTGAAGACCCTTGGACTAGATAGATCCGTGATGGAGAACGTATGGCACACACGCCGGAAGTGGCATGCACAGCCATTTCTGCCGTCACGCAAGCCGTCACCCGGAATTGATCCACTGCACATGTGCAGTGGGGTGGGGGGGTTCCATGTGCATTGCCTTAAGGGTGCAGGCACACACACACACACGCATGCACTTTCAGCACACAACGACAAAAAGATTAGCCATCACTGAGATAGATGGATCACTGGATAGAAAATTAGACAGACAAACAGACACTTCTTCTCAGGTAGATGTAACCTTAGGCTGAAAAGATTTTCAATTTACAGCCAATTTCCTAATGTTGAATGTTATTCTCTTAAAGATCTGGGTGGATATTGAACAACGGGTAGATATTATTCAACATCAAGCCCAGAAAACACAAGACATTCTCATTCATTTTCAACTACTCTAGTCTGGGAAATAGCATCAACACTAGTAACTACCCTCTTGGGTTCAAGTCAAACTCTCCTCCCTGAACAAAAATATAAGTTAAATCATGTCTTGGGATCAGGGATACCTATAATCAACATCCCAATCTCCCATGGAACTCATTGTGTGACTATGGGGCAGTCACATTCTCTTGACCCAACTTATTTCTCAGATTCTTAGGGCTGTCGTAGGGATGAATGGGAGAAAGATTCTTTTATCCTCAGAGATCTTTCTGCAAATGTAATTCTAGTTTTATCTTTCTTTCTACATTGCCACTGTAGAAGGTAGATTCCCAACCTCACTGAAAAAGATTCTTCTTGATTAACTTGTCAACAGGATTCACATTATATGTTTAACTTGATCAGTGAATTAAGCCACTGTAGGGTTGAACCAAGGTTGGTATGCTGTTGAATGCACATCTCCTTAAGCTTTTTGTACAGAGTATAATGAGCTACAAGAATAACCTTGAGGAACAGGAGAAAGATCTGTAACCAAGACAATGATTAGATCAGTGTTTCTCAACCTTGGCAACTTGAAGAAGCGTGGACTTCAACTCCCAGAATTCCCCAACCAACTGTGCTCACTGGGGAATTCTGGGAACTGAAGTCCACACATCTTCAAAGCTGCCAAGGTTGAGAAACACTGGGTTAGATAAAGGAACTTTGAGTCCAAGGCAGAAATGTAATTTGAGAAAATGTCTTAGATTTGACCCTCCCTGGTTTTCTTAAAGGGAGGGAGAAGGAAAACTCATTCAGACTTTCAAGATTATGTTTCTATAACCCTATAATAAAAGTAATATTAGACTTCACAACTTTGGTTCTTAGTCTGATTTACCTCGAAGGGCTAGTGTAGACTCATTATAAGTTTTTTAGATCCTACAGACATTCCAATGGAAACTAGTTAGAATTTACAATACTCTTACCTGCATTAAGTCATACTGCCCTTTTGCCATAATTATTTTCTCCCCATAGATTTCAAGTTCCAACTGCTTTATCCAGGATACCAAGATAGAGTCCTCATGCATATTTAATACTTGAATGTTGAAGCTCGGAAGCTTTCCTGGAGGACCACAGTATGAAACAAGGGTGTATTTGCAGGCCCCTTGAAAACTGAAAGGAACACCATCAAAAGTGATATAATTTGAAGGGCCATATAGATGCATCAGGCCAAATCTCATTGGGTAACAACCTCGTACATCATCCACAACTTTGCACATTTCCTGAGCTTTGCAGGCATGTCCTTGACATTCCATTTGGTGAGCAGCTTGCATGCAGATGCATCTTTGGCTACAAGTGTCCCCCAGGATCACTTGTTCTCCCAGCTGGTAATAGCGGCCATTCAGTGCGCAGCCACAGAGTTGTAGAGGTATGCAGACCCCAGCTTTCAGAACATAACCTTCCCTGCAGACGCAGCCTGAGACGCAAGGTTTTTTGCAAAGGGCAGGGGCCTGGAGGTTGGCACATGTGGCAGGACAAGCTGGGCCACAGAAGTCATAATACTGGTTAACTGGACAGGTGATGCCTGAAAAGAAAAAGATCAAATGGGTTTGGAGAATGCAAAACAATGTGCCCAAAATATTTTTTGTAAGGTACATGTAGAATCTCCAGCTAGACTGGAAGGTGGTGTTAAGAGGGGATTGCGTTTAGAATCTTTTCACTGGAGAAAGTGGCACAATGACTTTCCCCAGAATCCCTGAAGCCTTATCTGACTGCTCCCAGGGGAATATAGTCAGTCTGGTGAGATTCTTGTAACGTAGGTGACTAACAATAAAGTTTCTGGCCGAGACTAGTTCAACAATAAAGTATATTCAAACTTTATGCATATAAAGTTTCTGGTTGAAACTAATTCAGGTTGCTTGTGCCTGACAGTAAATAAGCTATTGGATAGTACAAACTTGATCATTATTTGTATGATAATTCGATATCGTACACCATATTGAATGATCAAATATGGTCATTTGCCTTCATTCATGATGATTATCCTTTCCAAGGGCAGATGTTATATACCAATGTCACACCTTGACTTTCAAATACATCTACAGACATTTTCCTAATGGGAACCACCCTTCTTATTTTGCTTACTGCATCCTGTTGCCTGCCGCCAGTCCATCACTTTCACCCCAGTAATGGTGCACATTTCATCATAAGCTTCAATGGCCATACAGAACATGCGATTGCCCAATCCATACTGGCATAAATCATAGACACAGGATTCATAATACAAGTCTGGGTTGTTGAGCCAGTGACATTCAGAGAAAGGCCCTGAGCTGTTAATTAAGATTGCACACATTTGTTTGTACTTGTGTTGATTTGGGCAAGGAACAAGGTCTTTCGTGTTGTTCTTACAGCTGAAAAAGATAGACAAAGAACAGAGTCACAAAGGCATAGGTAAAGGTTCCAAGTAATAAATCCATAGCAAGCAAAACTCCAAGGCAGGTAAGATTCCTCAAATAATACTTTTATTGGAATGATCATATTGGCACATATCTGGTGGAAACCAACTCTGAAGACTCCTGTGGTTTTCACCTAATTAAAAGTAAAAGTTTGTCACTTTCTCAAAATGACCAGTCACATGGTCCAATCACAGTGTGGTCTGGTTGCTGGGTGACATCACTCTGCCTTCCTCCAACCAGGTGTGAGAATGTCCTTGGTGCCCAAGAGAAAAAAATTTGTTTTGGCTACAGAAACCCAACTATCTCAAATCCTCCCTCCCTATCCCTCAGTTCCAGTATGGCAACACTGAAGTGGTCAAAATGGCTTTGGTCAGGTCAGCTTCAAGGTTGACAGCATCAATACTCATCACCCAAGAGACTGACCTGTCTGGAAGAGGATTAGCTGATCTATTTGATTAAAATGTTTTAATGACTCTCCTTCTGAAACACCGTTTTTCTCAAATTCTAATATCTTGGAATCAGTAGTGGGCTGAAAATTTTTAAACAACCGGTTCTCTGGCTGGATAGGCATGGCCGGTTGGTCATGTGACTGGGTGGATGATGTCACTCATCACACCCAGCCCTGCCTCCCTACCACTTGCCTCAAAGGCAGAGGTAGGATTCAGGCAGTTGGGGCTAATCCCATCACTGGCTGGCCCCACCCCTGCCCATTCTTTAGCCTGCTTTTTGGCCATTTTCAGGCTGTTTTTTCGGCCAAAAAATGGCCCAAAAATAGCCAGAAAATGCCCCCCAAAACAGGCCAAAAAACGAGCAGGGGCGGGGCCAGCCAGTGGTGGAATTTGCCGGTTCACTGAATTGTGCAGAACTATCGGTTCGCTCAAACCAGTGCAAACCGGCAGCAGCCCAACTCTGCCTGGAACCTATTGGGACCATCAGGATTTCTGGGTCTCCCGATTCCGGGGTGCTCTAGCTTTTCAGATGGGGAGAGAAAAAGGCTCATCCTACCGTGCAGAGCTGGTGTTTGATATCCAAGCATTTCCAAACTGTGCGTCGTTCAGAGCTTTGTCTCCAGAGGGTAAAAGTTTATCATCAGAAGCATCACCGTTGAAGTTGCCACACATGCCACACAGCTGATTCTGATACTCTGGACCCACCCGTAGGAACACACTACTTGCCCCGTTGAACTGGATTTCCACATTAGCTTTGGTTCTCACGGTCAACATATTCCTCACTCTCAAGATCCGAGCAATGGATCCTACATTGGCTGGTAGTTGAGTTCTTCTGCCATTAACCTTTCATAAAAGAAATACTGTAAAAGTTTCTGCAGTGCTAACTTAAAACTTAGACTTAGACTAACTTTGTCACTTTGAATGTACACTAATCAGCATACATTAAAATGAAATTTCATTGCATACAGCTCTCAAAGGGTCACCACCTGCAATATACACTACATAAACATGACAAAATAAATATATACAAAATTATGCATATACCCATATATATTATATAACACAGATGAACAACACAGTGTAGATTGGATGTATACATGTACATGGCAAAAAGAAAGAGTCCTGCAAGTTTACTATATGGATGGCATGAGGAACCAAGCTGTTACAGAATCTGGTAGTCCTGCTATAGATACTTGGAAACCCCCTCCCAGGGGGGAGTAACAGAAACAGACCAGCAAGTGGGTGTGTGGGGTCTCTAACAATGCATTGAGCTCTAAGCACATAGCACCTATAAACAGTGTCCTGAATGACAGGAAGAGATAATATAAGTCGAATTATAAATAAATAAATAAATAATAATCCTATAATCTTCTCAGCTGTCCTTACCACTATCTGTATGGACTTTTTATCTGAGGCAGTGCTGCCACTAAACCAAACAGTGATGCAGTTTGCTAAAGTGCTCTCAATCATGCCTCTGTAAAAAGTGGCCAGGACAGGAGAAAAATCTTCATCTTCTCTGAATGACTAGCTATGTTGCTCAACAAGGCGTTGACCCAACAGTGTCATCAACAAAGTATAGGTGTTCTAGGATGGTGCTCCCCAAACATTTTCCTTCATTTACCCCAAACTGGTAATCAGAAAGTCCTTTTTATCCAATGTATGCAAAACACTTGTCCCTATTGTGATTGGGTCATGTATCCGTGTATCAAAAAATACTTTTACCCAAATTTGGGTAATTTGCCCAATAGGTAATACCTTTGGGAAGCACTGAACTAGGATTTGGATTTTTTTTTTAAAGTAAACCCACTTCATTTGCTTTTCCCAAATTAATATGTGACTCATAATAACAACAAAAGATGTTGTTGGAACATCTTGCCTCCTGGAGTTGTGGGTGCTCCAGATTTTCTAGAAAGGATTGGACAATCATTTGTCCTGGATGATATAAGGTCTCCTAGGGAGTTGGATTAGAAGACAGATCACAGATTAACAGAATTGGAAGAGACCTTGTAGGTCATCTAGTCCAACCCCCCATCGAAGCAGGAGACCCTACACCTTTTCTGACAAATGGCAGTCCGGTCTCTTTTTGAAAGCCTCCAGTGATGAAATTCCCACAACTTCCGAAGGCAACTTCTGTTCCATTGGTTGATTGTTCTCACTGTCAGAAATTTCTCCTTATTTCTAGGTTTAATCTCTCCTTGATCAGTTTCCATCCATTACTCCTTGTCTGGCCTTCGGGTGCCTTGGAAAATAGCTTGACCCCTTCCTCTCTGTGGCAGCCCCTCAAATATTGGAAGACTACTATCATGTCTCCCCTGGTCCTTCTCTTCACTAGACTAGCCATGCCCAGTTCCTGCAACCATTCTTCATGTTTTAGTCTCCAGTCTCCTAATCATTTTGGTTGCTCTTCTCTGCACTTTTGTAGAATCTCAACATCTTTTTATAGTGTGGTGACCAAAACTGGATGCAGACCACCAAGGTCCCTTTCCCTATGATTCTAGGGATCAGTAGAAGACCTCCAAGGTCCCTATGATTCTATGAGCCCATAGGTCAATGAGTCTATGTCATGTAACCACTATACTCACATGGACAGCTTTGCCTCGCTCAAGGAACACATGGAAACTCGACTGGTGCATCTGAAACCAGATTTCCACCCGGTAAGCAAAGGAAACTTGGGATTCTGGAAGTGTCGGTTTTCAATGACAACTCGGAAGGAGAAATCCAGCGTGGAGTTGCAAGTGTGAGAGACCTCATAGTCACAGATACCCTGGAAGTGCACCAGTGCACCATCAAATGTGAAATAATGGGGATCGCCTGTGATGACGCAGGTGGTCAAAGACTGTGGCAGCCATACAGTCCCCCCTTCAATGTGCATTGTTGATCCATCTTACATCTAGCTGGGAAACAGCGGAAATTGCCACGGGGGTCACAACGGCATTTTTTAGCACAAGCAGGCAGCCAGATGTGCTCTCCAACCTGCATGGAGAATGTAGAGGTCAATATGGAAGATGCAATGAGAACAGAGTGGATGTTTTTCAGTATTTTTTGTGTTGTTTAAAGATAGCAATAGCAATAGCACTTAAACTTATATACCGCTTTATAGTGTTTTACAGCCCTCTCTAAGCGGTTTACAGAGTCAGCATATTGGCCTCAACAATTTGGGTCCTCATTTTACCCACCTCAGAAGGATGGAAGGCTGAGTCAACCTTGAGCCTGGTGAGATTCGAACTGCCAAATTGCAGGCAGCTGTCAGTCAGCAGAAATAGCCTGTAGTACTGCACTCTAACCACTGTGCCACCGAGGCTCAGATCAGAAAGATACTCAATTAAAACTATTGAGAAAATTAGAAGTTTGACAAGGCTATACAGTAAGTCATAATTTTAGCCAAAGGAGTTGTGTTGGAATTCTATCTTGTAAGATCTAACAGATAATTTCTTTGTTAATAACAGCTCAGGGAGCTATTACTCCTTACTCAGAAAAAGACATATCTTGCTAATTGAAAAATGACACATTTAGCTGTGGTGCGCATGATCAAATTAGCAAATGGTGAGAACAAAGGCAAGAATATGATTGTTACTGAACAATTTTTAATGGACAAACTGAAATAAACCTGTATTAGGATGGAATTCAATTCTTAAGAAGTGCTGACTGTTAGGATGAAAAATAATCTTGACCTTTAGCTCATATTAATGTTTTTTTAATGTTTATTTTTTGCACGATGGATATAACTCATAATGCTAAAAGAAAAAAAGGAGATAAGAAATCAACATCACAAATTGTCGTGACTACCTTCCATTCATGTTGCCCTTTTCTAACGTTCGTTGAATCTCCTCTGTTCAACCTTTCCAGATAGTTCTGCAGGGTTTACTGAGAAGATGGCACCTGATTTATGGCATCTTCTCCTCAACTCCTTCACTCTCCTAATTTTCCCCAAAAGCTTTCTGTAAGCAAAGTACATGTTCCACCATATTACGATGTGTTGGCTTTGATGGGGAATCCTACTTACTTTATAATAGCGTCCATTGTAGTTGCAACCGCATTGTTCTAGCTGAACACACTTGCCAACACTCTGATAGTACCCATCATCACAGAAACATCCTTCAGAGCAAGAGGTGCCTTGGACACCCTGAAGCCAACTGGCAGAACATTCTTTATCCACGGAGTTCTTGCAGAGCTCATAGTGACTATGTTCTGAGCACTGAAAATCTAGGGGGAAAAGAATGGGATAATCTGAGAAACAGCCATTTCCAGGTATCAGTTGGGGGACCTATGAGTAGAAGTCCAGATCTGGTTAAAAAAAAGTAGGTAGAGGGAGGGAGGGAAGAAGTAAGTGTGTGGTAGAAAGAGTAGGAGAAAACCCCACCCAATACTGGCTTTGGCTCTTCCTACAGTAACTTAGGATAAAGGAAGTTGTTATCTGAAGTCTTCAGAGCAATAAGATATACAGGATCCTGAAATGGTGAAAATTCCTCTCGATTATTGGCCAACAGGGCCAATGTCACCAGTTGCAATGCAACAACACCTGGAAAGTTGTAAATTGTCCACCCAAGCTCTAGATGACAACAGGAGGTGAACATTCCCAGAACACTGTGAGATGGGTCTGCTGCTGGATTCAGAAAACATGCTTATTTAATAAGCATATTTATCTCCCACAGGGGAGCATTATCTATATCTAGTCTTCCTATATCACAGGAGTCAGCAACCTGCAGCTCTGGAGCCACATATGGCTCTTTCAGCCCTCTGCTCTGGCTCCCTGTCACTGGAGTCACCGCCACAATTTTGAGAGGAGCTTCTGGTTGCGGGGGACGGGGGAAGCACAGCATGCCAGGAGGAGACTCTATGGCAAGGGGCGGTTTTCGGTCAGCTCCACAATTGATAGAGCTTTCTGTTAGGACAGGTAGAGGAAAAAGGATGCAACGCTAGAAGGAGACTCTATGGTGGGGGGAACCGGACTTCCAGTTGGTTCCAGAATTAAACAGCAGGCTTCCGGTTAGGACCTTTGTGGCTCCCGGTGTTTTCTTTTCTGTGGGAAAGGGGTCCAAATGGTTCTTTGAGTGTTTAAGGTTGCCGACCCCTGCTATATCACATAGAGTAGTACAAAATCAAGATGGCACGTAGGATAGAGGGATAAGATACGTACAGCAGAAACTCTCGTTCCTCCAGGCAGAAATGTTTACATTTTCTCGTTGGCAGGCTGCTGCGTAGTTCTGAATGGAGTGGCAAAGGACACTGTGGTCTAATGCAGAGATGCAAAGGTCCAATATGCAATCATCCATGTAGGGCTTAGGAGTAACTTGAGAATGACAAGAAGCAAAAGGCCCCTGGGGATTTTGAATGATCCAGCATTTGTATTTTGCCTGGATGAGCTGTTGCTTCTCCAAGCATTCTGGGTAAAAACCAGGGGAGAGATCCTTACAGTGAGTCTCTGAATTCCAGCTGGCAGCAAAATGGAAGACATCCGCTCTCAAAGAGCCATTTGGCATTGCAACGTCATCGTGGGCCACCCTGTTGAAATTCCCACAAAGCCCACAGGTTTGTCCCATGTATCGGGGAGGAAGGACAACAAAGAGGTTTTGCATCCGGTCATAGCTCACAATCAGGTTGAATTTTGTTTTCAGAATGATAGATGCTCCCTGCTGGAAAATGATAGTCTCTCCTTGATTGAGGTTCACTGGGAGATTGACAGTTGCTCCGTTGATCTGATTTGAAGAAGCAAAGAAGACCGGTTAATTTGGAGGTCCACCAAGAACAAACTACCCATCTATTTTTACTCATTCGAAGAAGCTTTAAAGCACAGGTCTCCAACCTTGGCAACTTTAATACTTGTGGACTTCAACTCCCAGAATTCCTCAGCCAGCTTTGCTGGGAGTTGAAGTCCACACGTCTTAAAGTTGCCAAGGTTGGAAACCCCTGCTTTAAAGGTTAAGATTCTTTGCTGAAGAAGTACCTTCCCTTCTCTCTCCTTTGTTTTTGTGCTGCCCTCTTTCATTCACTAATCCATCCTTCCTTTCAGCCCTTCTCCACTTGCACCACACTGTGGTAGGAAACTAGCCTGTCAGCCACTTCTATGTCCTTATGGATATATTTTTTTCTTAATTGTACATCACTTCCCTTAAAAGAAATCAATAGTATAGCTAGCATGCTGACCTAGTAGGAAGGGACAAATAATGAGAAGCCATTCAGATAGGTTTATCAAAAGCATTCCAATGTCATGTTGTAATTTACACCGTGTCTGCCTTTTCCTTTGTCTTCTCCTTGAAATGTAGTAGGCCAAAGATATATTAAATTGTGGTCTATCTTTGCTTAGGGTTGCTCAACCAACTGCCAATGCTTTCTTGGGAGGCTGATGCACACTGTAGGCGCTTGCATGCTTAGTAAATCTACTTTGTTATTTGGCTGTTTGAAGTGAGCAGGTTTTTGAGCAGGTTTTAGACCAGGGGTGTCAAACTCATGGCCCATGGGCCAGATCCGCCCTGTGGGGCCGGCCTGGAAACAGCAAAGAACCAGCCCATGGTGCCTCTGCTAGGGAAAATGGAGCTTGGGCGTGCGTGCCCCCCAAGCTCCATTTTCGCTGGCAGAGGGTTAGCAAAACAAATTAAAAATGTTTCTCTTTTTGCACTTGAGCATCCAAGAAGGGACAGGGAAGGAGAAAGGGAAAGAGGAAAGACGAAGAAAAAGAAGGGAAGATGGGAAGAGAGCAAGGAAGGAAAAATAAGGAAAGAGGGGAAGGAGAAAGGAGAATGAAGAGGGAAGGAAAAAGAAGAAAAGGAAGGAAGGAAGGAAGGAAGGAAGGAAGGAAGGAAGGAAGGAAGGAAGGAAGGAAGGAAGAAGGAAGGAAGGAAGGAAGGAAGATTATAATGAGAGTGAGTAAACTCTCAGGGAAGTCCTGCCTTAGCAGTTGGCCACTATAGGTGCCCCTGACATGATTCCCATGTCACACCCACCATGGCCACGCCCTCCCAGCCATGCCTACCAGCCCTCTGAGGTCAAGAGAGAGTCTAAAATTTAAGGTACACATGCCAGCTATCAGGAAAGAAAAAAGAAAGCAGGGTTTTTTTTTGCTGAAGGGAATGATCTTATGGAATTTGTCGTGGTGTCAGCTAGTGTTTTAGGTGGCTTTTTACAAAGTTTAAATAAAGTCAACAGGTCAGGTTGATCAAGAGCTTTCAGCTTATGGCATTTAGATAGATCAACTTTATTCGGAGTGTGTGTTTCTCTGACTCATCAAACAACTACAGTACAAAGAAAGTTGCTTCTTAGATGTCCTGCTTGTATGTTTCTTATATCGAAAACAAACACTGAACTAAACAGACAAGATTGGAATAACCTCTCAAAAGCAAAAGAGATTTTTCTCTAAATACATTTTCAACTTATTTTCTTATTTCTCTGAATTAGGGACTAAAGAACTGAAAAAGCTTCTTGCATGAGAAGCAAAATGTTTCAAGGAAAAAAACTAAGGAAGTCCAGTTGCCTTTTGGAAGAAACACCTTTGGGACAACCATAACCTGGATGATTTGAGAATCTCCGTAGACATATCTAGAAGAGTTCTCTTCAACTTGGTGCCTTCTTGGCACCCAACTTGGTGGTATGTAGGGACTACAACTTGGACCACATGGATTGGGAGTTCTGGGTGTTGTAATCCCACAGGGACCTAGCTGGATAAGGCTGCTCTTGCTCAAGAGCTTTACCTTGATGGTTCCCCAGAAATCTCTCTGCAGACGTATCTGATGGGCATTCACTTGAACAAACACTTCTGAGGTCATGGGCAATGGCTGGTTGCTTAGCTTCTCATTCTTCACCTCGACTCTAAAGAAGGGCAGGTCTGCAGTGCTTCCACAAAGTTCTGCAAAGACATATTTGCACGTGTCCTGCAATTCAAACTGCTGCCCATCAAATGTGGTGTAGTGAAGATACCCTGACACCCGACAGAGACCATCTGAGAACTTGTGGCACCCATGAATGCCTTTCTGGGTGCCACAGAACTCTCCAGGACCACAGGTGGAGCTGACACACTCCACAGCATGGCTGGTGCTGTTACAGCTGCAGAAGCTCCTGCAACCCTCTCCCTGCCAGAAACTTTCCCCAGCCAGGTAATATCGCCCATCGTAAGTGCAGCCACATTGAAGTTGGGCCACACACTCCACGCCGCTCCGCACAAACCCAGGGTTGCAGTGGCATCCTTCAACGCAACCAGTCTGGCAGTTGGAAGGTGTGGCTAAGGAGGCACAAGAAGACGAGCAAGGAGGCCCACAGAGATCGTAAAAGCTATTAGCGGGACACAACAACTCTGGGGAGGAAAAAAAATGCACACATATCAACATTTGAGAATGCCGAAGAACAAATCCTTTCTTATTGCCTTATCTAAGACAGTGATGGCGAACCTTTTTGTTGTGATGTGCTGAAAGCACATGGGCCGGCACCACAATGCAATGCGCCCTGCCTCCCCTGCACATGCGCAATACCCCCACCCCTTACCTGCACTGCACATGTGCATGCCTCCCAGCTGATTTTTGACCCATTTAAGGCCGTTTTCATAGTCCCCCACACCCAGTTTTTGCTCCCAGAGGCTTCCCTGAGACCCACTAGGCCAAAAATGGGGCACGAGGGGGGGGGTTGCTGCGAAAGAAAAAAAAGACTTTTCACCCCCCACAGTCACTACCGTGTTTCCCCGAAAATAAGACCTACCCCGAAAGTAAGACCTAGCACTATTTTCTAAACCTGCCCTAATATAAGACCTACCCCAAAAATAAGACCTAGTGTAAATCTCCATTTCCAGGAAGACTTTTCAGGGAGCAACTGTGCACCTGCGAAACACCCCCCCTACACACTCACACCCACTATTTGGCACCATAAATATATAAGACCTACCCTGAAAATAAGACCTATTGTGTTTTTGGGAGCCAAAAAAAATATAAGACAGTGTCTTATTTTCGGGGAAACACGGTATGTCCATCTAGCCATGCCCACCTAGCCATGCCCACAGAACCGGTAGTAAAAAAAATTGAATCCCACCGCCAACTTACAGAGGGCTGTAAAGCACTATAAAGCGGTATATAAGTCTAAGTGTTAGTGTTAACTTGGTTTTATTTGGATTATCAAGCTGGAAGTTGACACTTCCAGCTTACTGTAACACCAGGGTTGTAAATCTGCACCAGCTTACCACACCCAGTCGTCTCCCTCCAGGGCTGAATGGCAATTCCACGGCTTTGGCATTGCTGAGCATATGCTCCCAGGGTTTTGCATAGGCTGCTGCCAGAGGTGACACACATGTCCTTCACACAGTTTTCAAAGTGGATTTGAACAGTAGCAGGGTCTCTGCAGAGCTGAAATGGCCCACTTGGATCACGGATGATGCCACAGGAATGCAGAGGCCAATACTGAGATTCATCACAGGAGGGTGGAAGCCCAACAGCTGTACAGTGGAAAGGCGAAGTAGTTTCTCTCCAGCTGTTGCTGAAAGCGGTGGGACTGAAAAGAAGGCTGCCATTGGGGTTTTGGAAATCGTCCTTCTGATTCCCATTGAAGTTTCCACTCAGGCCACAAAGCAACCCAGAATAGTTCTTGGGGACAGACATTGATACAGAGTAGGACCAGTCATAAGAGACAGAGAGACCAAAATCGAACTGAACGTGCACGGAAAAACCACGATAGTAAACAGAGAGCTTTTCTGCTGGAAGAACAAATGGCAGGTTGACCAAAAGACCATTCACCTGAGATGGAAAGGAAGAGAAGTCAAGGCAGCATGGTTTATCATTCACAATAAATCATAATAACTTTTCCACTAACAGCACGGTGATTAGAATGCAGTCAGTAGGCTGTTAACTCTGCCCAGAGCCTGGAATTCGATCCTGATGGGGTTCAAGGTTGACTCAGCCTTCCATCCTTACAAGGTCAATAAAATGAGGACCCAGATTGTTGGGGGCCATATGCAAATAATGCTGGCATTGTAAACTGCCAGAGAGTGCTGTAAAGCACCATATATAAATCTACGTATTATGGCTATTGCTAATATGGCACTCTTTAAAATGGATTCTGTTATGTATGCAGGTTTGAATGCCATTGGTTTAGTTTGGACTGTTCTTGTAAAATGTCAGAAATGATTGGTTTAAAAAGTGCGGGAAAATCCTGCACTCTGATTGGCTGGTAACTGCGGCTGCTAGCTAGTAGCAGCCAGCCCAGCCAAATCGGGTCTGTTATGAGCTGTAGTCACTAATAAACTCTTCACTGAAGCACTCGATCTGACTCTTCATGCAAACTTAACAGATTTGATTGAGACTTTCGTAATCACCAGAAATAATTGCAATTATAGTGGGAAAAGCTAAAAGTCACAAAAAAAGATGATGAGTGAATATTCAGTATGTATTTCATGGCTTTAGATTAAATTTAAATGAAGATAAACTCAGGGTTTTGTCCTGGCCCTACAAACTTCAGGCATGTGGCCTCTATATGACACAAGATTGGTTAAGCTGTTTTTGTTATTCCAGCTTCTATAGCTATTCTTGGATTTGGTCAAAGCTATTTTAGGAGTTTTTATAACTTCAATAAATATTTACTGATGTGGCTTCTGTTATGTATGCAGAGTTTGAATTGATTGGTTGTTCTTGTAAAGTGTTTGAAATCATTGGTTAAAAAGTGCGGGAAAACCCTGCACTCTGATTATTGTCAGCCGAGGCAGCCGGCTATATAAAGCTGCCTCGGCTAAGCCAAATCAGGTCCGTTCTGAGTTGAAGTCACAATAAAATTAAGAGCTGAAGCACTCCGTGTCTGCCTCTCTATGCAAACGTAACAGCTTCCCTTTTTGACGGTCTGCAGTTTTGTCAAGGAGACTTGGTTGTACATTTGCCACAAAACCAGAAAGAGTGAGAAGAAGATATTGAATAATAACCACAGGAAAAAAAACTCAGCCAAGGAATTGTGTTCTGCAGGTGCCAGTCAAAAGCAATAGGCACTTTTGCTGTGTATGGTGAACACTTTTCAATTACTGTGATGCTGAACTAACCAAACAGTCGCTAGATGAATGGTGTTTAAAGAAGGACCTTACTGTTGTGGTTCGCCGGCAGCCTGTACAGACAGAAGAACAGGGACCAGTCCAGGAGTCTGGAGAGGACTTGGATGAGGGTCCTGCATTCGATGCAGAGATGGGGCCAGGACCATCTGGGAGTGGGGTGCTGACTCCAGAGCCTCCGGAGTCTGGCAGCAGCGAGGCAGAGGAGCAAGGGGAGCCCATTCCTAGTGCGCATGTGCGCAGAGGTGCTAGAAGGCAACAGCAGCTGAAACAAAAGGGGCGACTAGGGAGTAAGGCTGGGAAATGATTGCCCCTCCTATAAGGTATAAAGGACAGACAAAGATGACAAAACCTTTGCAGGAAGCAAAGTCGTTCATTCTGTTCAGATTAATCCTTGAAGCTCTGTGTGGACTTTGTACTTCGGTTGGTTTTTTTATAGTTCATTTGGCACTTCTGTTGTTGGCAGCACTTCACAGGAAAGAAAGGTGGGTGCTTATCTTGAGGGACTGTTTGAGACTCATAACTGGCTGGGAATAAACATAATTCCCAGCATTGAAATAAAACAGGAATTGTTTTAACTGAGCGTGTGCTTAATTATGGTCTCAGAAGCCTTGGTCAGAACACTTACCTGTATTTTGTCATACTGATCTGCCATCATAACAATCTTCTGCCCATAGGCCTCTACCTCCACCTGGTAGATCCATGATACTGCCAAAGAGGTTCGATGTTCATTCTGCACTTTGACAGTAAAACTCGGTAACTTATTCAAAGGGCCACAGTACCTGCTCAAGATGTACGTGCACGTCCCTTCATAATCAAATGCCACCCCATCAAAGGTGACATAGTGGGGATCTCCAAACACCCAGGAACTGCCAACTTCCTCAGCATGGCATCCCAAGACACCATCCACCACTCTGCAGGTTTCCTGAGCACTGCACGCATGTTCTTGGCACTCCATAGGGTGGGAAGGCTGCCTGCAGAAGCATTTCTTGCTGCAGGCATCTGTCAGGATCTCCTCATTGCTCACTTCATAATACTGGTTGTTCAGTGTGCAGCCACAACGGCTCAGGGGCACACATGCACCTCCACTGAGAATGTAGCCTTTGTTGCAAGAGCAGCCCTCTCGGCAAGGCTTGGAGCAGAAAAGCGGAGCGGTGGAATCCAGACAGCTGGCCGGGCAAGCTGTAGAGCAGACTTCATAATGACTGTTCTCTGGACAAGTGACTTCTGAGAGAGAAAGGAGGCATGAAAGAGGAGAAAAATCAAGTGAATGTTATTGTAGCAAACCAAATCCCAATACCTCCTCTATGAAGCATGAACTATGTCTTGCTGTTCATTCAGACACATGTTCCACCTCCAGCTGTTCTCAGCCTTTTCCAACTTGATAGCAATAGCACTTAGGCTTATATACCACTTTATAGTGTTTTACAGCCCTCTCTAAGCAGTTTACAGAGTCAGCCTCTTGCCCCAAACAATCTGGACCCTCATTTTACCCACCTCGGAAGGATGGAAGGCTGAGTCAAAACCTTGAGCCTAGTGAGAATCGAACTGCCAAATTGCAGGCATCCGGCAGTCAGCAGAATTAGCCTGCAGTACTGCACTCTAACCACTGTGCCACCGAGGCTCTATGAGATGCATAGAAATGAGATGCCCCATAAATGCATCTCATTTCCAAGATTGCATCTCATTTCCAAGATGCTGTCACCCATCAGTGACAACAACGCATAGAATGGGGACTTCTAGAAGCTGAAGACCATCATGTCTGGAGGACACCAAGTTGGAAAAGGTGGATTTAGCTCATGTCATTCACTCCAATGATGCTCTCTGCAGAGTTAGATGGGAAGATTGAAAGAACATGTTGTGATAAGAATTTGTGATAATTGATGGTTCACATGCACAAATATTGGCACATACACACAGAAACACACATACAAGAATATATTGTTTTTCTCATCCACCAAAAATCTACCAATCCCTTTTTTTGATGTGTCCCACACTAAAGCTATTAGGATCTACCATTCACCAGCTTCATTACCAAGAAGATCAGTCATCAGAACATAGCAACCAGGACACATGTTTCTGCCATTTTATAGGTTAGAACAGGGTCTCCAAACTAGGCAACTTTAAGACTTGTGAACTTCAACTCCCAGAATTCCTCAGCCAGGAGATGAAGTCCACACATCTTAAATTTGCCAAGTTTGGAGACTCCTGGGTTAGAAGACAGCATTCTGTGCCCTAAAGCCCATTAATTATATTTCTGATGGACCAGAGTGTACAAATTGCATCTCTCTCTACCGATTAGTCACTGCACCGTGACATTCATTATGATTCTCTCCAGGGATTGAAAGGTTGTTGATTTATATTTATTAATTTTACTCACCGCATTGTGTCTCTTCTCTCCATTGCCCAATTGTGATGTTGGCTGCTTGACAACGTTCAGCATAAATATGGAGGAGATTGCATAGCACAGTCCGGTTCCCTCCAGATGTACAGACATCATTAAGACAGACTTCCATAAAGCTGAATACAGGCACCATCTGTGCACAGTTAGCAAAAGGACCTGGGGATTTTTCTAAAATGCCACAGTGTTCTGAGCTGGAATAATTGGCCAATTTAGTCAGGGGGCAAGTTGGTGGTTGTTGAATGTCCCCACAATCGTCCTCAAAATTTTTGACCTGCCAGCTTCTAGCAAATAGAGCCACCGATTCCACCAAGGATCCATTGGGGGTTGAGAAGTCATCTGATTGATTATCGTTCAAAGATCCGCAGAGGCCACAAGTCGCATTTTGATATCTGTCAGGAACCCCAATCTCCACATGTTGATTCCCAGTGTAAGAAATGGATACTCCAAAGTCAGTATATATCTTCATGGAGAAGCCACTCTTACGCATTTGGATCTTGCCACCAAGAAGGATCACAGGAAGAAGTGTCTTTATCCCTCCAATCTACCAAGGGGTTCCATACAAGAAAGTGGAATCAGAATTACTGCTTTCATCTTAGCTAAATTGGATTGATCTGTATCTGGTCACTAGGAGTCAAAACCAATTTGTCAGCACCTAATCAATCAATCAATCATACTGGATTTAAGGAAGTGCTGTTGGCATTTGATGCCATCAAAGACCCAAATCTGCAGTGCAAAGCAACCTAAGCTACTATGTCCAAATATATTATTAAATAGACAAAACCACAACTAACCAAAGAGAGCCAGGGTTTTATAACCTAGAACTACACTGGCTACAATCTGATCTAAGCTTAGTACACAAAATTGTCTGCTACAACGTGCTACCTGTCAACGACTACTTCAACTTCAACCGCAATAACACATGGGCAAACAATAGATACAAACTCAAAGTAAACAGCTCCAAACTCGATTGCAGAAAATACGACTTCAGCAACAGAATGGTCAGTGCCTCACTCTATTGTTACATCCTCAAACCCCCAAAACTTTAACCTTAAACTGTCTACCGTAGACCTCACTCCATTCCTAAGAGGTCTGTAAGGGGGCATGCATAAGCACACCAGCGTGCCTACCATCTCTGTCCTACTGTTCCCATTTATTCGTACTCAATTATTATGTATTACTTATACCAGTTTATACCTATATGTTTATATGTTATGTTCATACTTAACACTTGTTTTTTTTTCTCATAGATGCTTGACAAATAAAATTAATAAAATATAAGCAAAAGATCTCCAGCTGAAACCCTACTAACTCTATTTACAAGGGAGTTTTCTGCATCCCATCCATGGGATCCTGGGATCCTATCCATGGGATGCAGGCAGTACTTGAAACCATGATCCCTCTGGTCCTCAGAAAAACTTCTCTCCTAACAAGGGAATATTTTTGTTAGGCAGAAAGTTATGATAAATGGACTATATAATGGTACATGTTTTTGACAGCAGCGAGAATTGTATTTGCACAACATTGGAAAAATGAGAACACCCCATCAGATGAAAACATAATTTGGAAAATATTGGATAGTGCAGAAATGGATAGATTAACATTGAAAATAAAAAGATAAAGGAGATTCAGAATATTATTTAAAGTGGAATAGGTTTTATAAATGGTTAGAGACAAGAGGTAGAGATTAGATGAAGAAAGACCATTGCTATATGTAAAGAAAATATGAATGTTGTTTATAACTATATGCTAATATAATTAATATGATTACAAACAAATGAATATATGGTAAATACAGTTATAATTATCATATGTATTATTATTGTTGTTGTTGTTGTTATTATTACTGTGAAAATATTTGCAGACCCCTCACATCCCAGACATAAACTGTTTCAACTCCTTCCCTCAAAACAATGCTATAGAGCACTGCACACCAGAACAACTAGACACAAGGACAGTTTTTACTGAACGCCATCACTCTGCTAAACAAATAATTCCCTCAACACTGTCCAACTATTTACAAAGTCTGCACTACTATTACTATTAACCTTCTCATCATTCCTTATCACACATCCCTCCCACTTGTGACTGTATGACTGTAACTTTGTCACTTGTATCTTTACGATCTATATGGACTGTTTCCTAGTATGATTTGATTGGTTATTGTACCCTGTGACTATTATGTGTTGTACCTTAAGATTCTTGACGAATGTATATTTTCTTTTATGTACACTGAGAGCATTTGCACCAAGACAAATTCCTTGTGTGTCCAATCACACTTGGCCAATAAAAGAATTCTATCTATCTATCTATCTATCTATCTATCTATCTATCTATCTACTACTATCAGTATATTTGTTACTTTCTTTCTTTTTTCTTTTGCAAAATGAATTGCCCAGACAACACACTGTATTCAAAATACTTATATATAGATAAAAAATACTTGACAACAAACAAACAAACAAAGTTTTCTCCACACAACTGATCCCTAGTGCCCCAAAATTGGGGGATGCTGATCTAGGGTTGAAAATTAAAATTTGTAGACTCTGAAAGTTAGAAAGGTCCATTTAGGTCCATGAGTCGAAGTCCTACTAATGAATTAAACTGAACCAAATCAAATCATCCCTAAACAATGTCTATCCACGTTCTGGATTGCCATCTGTCAGAAACGGTGTAGGGTCTCCTGCTTGGGTGTGTGGATGGAATTGGACTAAATGACCTACAAGGAAAGTAAGAGGAAATAGCAAAAAAGGGCAAAGAAGAAGGGGAAGAATTAAGCCATGTGCTGAATTGGGAACACTAATTCAGATGACTTACCATGACATGCCCAGTCGAGTTGGTCATTAAAACAATGTCCTGCCCATAGACTATCAGGCGGAAATATTCTATGTGCGGTGCATCTAAGGCTGATCCTTGTACCTTGGCTTCCAACTGGTAGTACGTCAGGCTTTGGTTGTGCGAGGGTGCACATACCTGAGACAGCACGTAAGTGCAATCACCTTGAAAATGGTACAGTTGGCCATCAAAGGTGGTATAATGTTGTCCACCTAAGACCTGGCAGGATGCACTTTGGATAGGCTGGCACAAGTGGTACCAGGAAACTGGCTGGCAGGACTCATCTGCAGAGCAGCCTCAGCCTGGCATATCACTGTATGAGTGTCGAACATGCACTGGCACTTCTCCTCACAGGTTGATTCACTCCAGAAGATGGCATTCAGACGTAAGAAGTTAGCTGTGAAGACAAAAGACACATCGCAAATATTTGGAAAGCCCCGGAAATTCATGCCTCTGATAGTTTATGATTTGCAGAAGTCATCTGAACTAAGAGAAAGAAAAATTAAATACATAAACAGAAGTACAAAATAACCATTTCCTTTAGAAATTAATATCCATATCTCTATAAGGGGAAATAATGCATATATATTTGTAATAGAAATGGACATTTATCCAAAAATTCCAAGTGTTTGACTAGAAATAGAAATTCATTTTCTTGTTCCTATGCTGAAAACAAAGCAAAATAAGCCACCTAATTTGGTGGCTCAGGCTGTTAATTGCCTGCACTTAAGTTCCAGCTGCCTACAACTGCTGTAGGCTCGAATCCCACCAGGCTCAAGGTTGACTCAGCCTTCCATCCTCTTGGGGTAGGTAAATTGAGGACCCAAGATTGTTGGGGGCAATTAGCTGACCTTGTAAAAATGCCGCTTAGTAATAAGCAGGCATATACAATGGAATGAAGGCTATTGCTGAGCACACTGGGTTGCATTCCAAAATTGTGCCCTGAGTCTCCGGAGAAGGGTGGCATATAAATGTAATTTAAAAAAAAAATGCTTGCAGGCTCTTAACCATTGCTACTGCTATTATGTGTAAATTTGCCCTTACAATATTGCATTAAAATTCCTCTGGTCATTTCCTCTCCCCACCCCCACCCCACCCCATATGGAAAGTTCAGTCTTTGATGTTTTGGTCAATTCCAAATTTGGGGTAATATAATCAAGCAAAATATATGCATCCTTGAAATTAACAAAATCAATATCCCATTATTTCAACTAGAAATGTGACTACTAGGACATCTATAGATTTTGTGGATTAGAGCCTGCTAGAGATTGGTCCACAGAGCTCTCCATATAGAATTACTAGCTCAATTACCTGTGCTTCAATATGAAACTATGCAGTCGGGCTTAGTTTTTGGGGAGGAAAATAGGTAAAAAAAATTCTGCCTCTGCCTACCAGCATCCATTGGTATTCATTTGGCTAGGGTCCTGTCAGTGTGTGAGAGAGTTGAGGGTTGTTTGGAAACTGAAACAGTATCTGCTGTGTGAGCAAGGAGACAGCAAGGAGCCTGGGTGTTGCTTAGCTCAACTGTTCTGTACTAAAGCTGCTTGGTGCTGTGAAAGTAAAACTGAAACTGAAACTCCTCTCCTCTGCTTGTGTTTTGCATTTGGAACAGATTTCTTTTCAGGTGGGGAGGGGGAGTAGAACTCCTTAGCATTAGAGGGTGTTAATAATAATATATACGAAATACTAATACTCTGATGGTCATTTTAAAAATCCTTTTTAGTGAGCATCTAGAAGCCAAGAGGAACATATGTGCCAATTTTCAAGTTTGTAGGCTTTACAGTTCTGGAGATTTTGTGATATTTTGTGGTATTTTGTATTTTGTGGTATTTTGTGGTATTTTGCTTTTACATATAGATAGATAGTAAAAATGACAGCTTATCCCTGGATCACATTTTGAATTGGGAGAGCTGTAAACATGCTTATTCTAAGCATTCTGGTAATGTGCTTAGAGCTCTCCCAGTGGTAGTTTAGGAAGACGTGTGGTTCATATTTCAAAAACCATGTCTTAATGTAATAAAGATTACTCCTCTTGGGGAATAAGGAAGTAGTCATGGCATATATACAGGGGAGGTTAATGCAATTGTGGTTACACTGACCTTAGATAAATATGCAAAGATATTCAGGGACCACAAGGGCCTATGTTTGAACATGTAGGAGATACACAGAATATAAATATTCCTTCCATATTAAGTACTACGAAGCTCTTGTACTTCCTCAATATTAATTTTATTTGTATTTATGGTGATATGCCACTTTTATGCCTAAAGACTTGCTGAACATCTTACTAAATTAAAAAAAAACATAAACAGATGCATATTCTACATCTAGTTCTTGGGATAAATGAAGCACTTTCATGGACATTTTAGTCAATATGACTAGCCATCATAAATTGATGGAAGGTTTATGTACAGATAGTCATTAAAAGCAACCACCTGGTGCAAACAAGGGGACATTGTTGTTGACATCTGGCTAAATTTATGAGGAGAACTTGACTATCTATCACTGGAATAATGGATTTCTGGCTGAACCCTTTATGGTTTTTTTTCTTTCCTTATGATCTCGCTGGGTAGCATTCAATGTACCTTTGTACACACAGCCATTGGGCACTGCAAACATGTCCACTTCAAATGCCCAGCGTCCGGGGTCCATGACATTGCTTGTTGAGCTGATGTTTATTACGCTTGGAGTCCAAGAACCAGGAATATTGAAGTAATTGTCAGCATCACCAGTATTAAATCCAGCCTGTAAGTAAGAAATGGGGAAAAAGCACTACCCAAAAAAGATGGGAGGTTATTTAGGCCAAGGAGGCGTCTGTTGGATTATAGACCTTGGCCTTCAATTCCCAAGATCCAAACTTTATGCCACTGGCCATAAAATAGACATGCAATTAAACTGGGTGGATGAAAAACTTCTGTAAAATTTTCTATCATACTTGCCTCCAGAATTTTATATGTATTTTCTTTGACAGAAAATTGCATCCATGTAATTTCCTTGAGAACAATATGCCATGGCTTCCTGTTGCCTTCTTCCCAGGGTGATTTTTGGTTCCCCAGTCTAGTCCCCAGTCCCAAGATTTTCTCATAATATCTTACCCAAATAACCAGTTCATTCAGGTTTTCTACATCAAAGATTGTCATCTAGTTGGATACAGCATCTCCAATCTGGGCATTTCCCACTTTAGGACTTTAGTTCCTTGTGTTTTCAACAAAGACCTTGCTGGGAAATCCTGAGGGTCCAGGCTAGGAAATGCTGGGAAACATGTGTCATTAGAAAAGACTTACCTGGGCAGGTGTGCCCTCTAAACCTGTGTGAGCATCTCCACCACTTGCTTGCCCTGATATCCACTGTATATCCTGGTAATTCAGCATCACAAAAGACATTTTACCATCAGATGTTAAAACAGCCTGAAATGTGTTCACCTGTAGAGAAATGATTACATTATATCAGAGGTCTCCAAACTTGGCAACTTTAAGACTTGTGGACTTCAATTCCCAGAATTTCTCCTCCAGTCATGTTAGCTCAGGAATTCTGGGAGTTGAAGTCCACAAGTCTTAAACTTGCCAAGTTTGGGAAGCCCCTGCATTATATCATTTATTAATTGGTGCTTTCAAGTCAATCTCTTGGCCTGTGTTCATTGCTTCTGCAGTTTTCTCAAAAGTACTTCTTTAAAAAAAATGGTTTGCCATTGCTGCCTTCTTAGGGCTGAGAGGTGACTGGCTCAAGGTAAGCCAGCTGGCTTCATGCCTAAGACAGAACTAGCACTCAAAATTTCCCAGTTTCTTTTCTGGTGCCTTTAACCACTACACCCTACTGGCCCTTTCACATTAGAAATATATGCAATTAATTATACGTACATGTTATGATTTGATGTTAATGCCTTGTTTTACTGCAACAGAGAGAGTCAGAAGTCAATGCTTCTTTTTCTTTCTTTCTTTTCTTATCCTTCCTCACTTCTCTTCTCCCTCTTCCTCCACACTGTTATCCTATTTACTTTTGTACTTTGCATCATATAAAATTTTAGCACTCAATAAAAATGTTAAACCAGAAAAATGGCATGCACACTGCATTGTATTGAAATAGATGTTCTTGTGGCAGGAGGTGTCCAGCCAAATTTTGGAGGGTGGGGGCGAAAGGGCCCTCATTCAAGGTCAGTTGAACCAGCCTACCTTGGTGGACAAGGATCCATAGAAAGCCACTTGGTCCCAGGTAGCCACAAAGGCCCAGGTAGCTGTGAAATTTTCATGTGGAAAATAAGCGTTTATATCAGCCGTGACCCTCTGCAGCAGCCCCTGGTCTTGGCTCTGCCTGTAGTATACGTCCCCTGTGATACGATTGTCCACATCAGCCCAAAAAGGAGCCACAAAGGCTCGGCCATCCATCAGAGGAAAAGGATCCGGGGTGAACTGACTGACAGGGTTGCCAAAGGACACTACCCCATTGTTGTTCACCTGGAGGGATGAAAGTAGAGGCCTGTGGTAGGCAAGGGTGGGCTTCAAAAATTTTAGCAATGGGTTTTCTGTCTGGTTGCTGGGTGGGCGTTGCCATGGTGGGCATGGCCTAGTCGGCCTCCTGCACCACAGCTTGGGGGGGGGCTTTCTTCAAGCCTCTGGAAGGGCGAAAGCAGCCTCCCCAGGCTCCGGAGGCTCTCTGGAAGCCAGAAACGGGCCCATTTCCGGCCTTCCCAAACTTCCAGGAGGCCCATTTTTTGCCCTCCCTGAGCCTCCGCGCGCACCCTGCATTTACCTGCATCCAAAAAGGGCTGGGTTGGGACTCCTGGGAGGGGCGAGGTGGGCGGGGCGGGGCCAACCAGGAGTGGGATTTGGGTGTTGTCCAAACTGCATAGAATCTTAGCTAGGGGCTCTCCTGAACCCCTGCGAACCCCCAGCAGCCCACCCTGGTGGTATGGTTGAACAATAGAGAAGAGTGGCTTTGTAGGAGAAATCTGGAGAATACTCACGTAAAGGGAATGATATTTCCGCCCATAAAAGAAGAAGAATTCAGAGATGGAGATCTCAGGAGATGCTCCATCATCTGCCTTGGGGGTGCTTCTGTCCTGATACTGGGGACCATAAGGATAGAGCAGGGGGTCTGGAAAGGTCCCCAGAAAAGAGAAGAGGTTAACGTAATAGATAGAAGATCTAATAGGAGACGTTTACAATATCAGTACGATTTGGTTCTCAGATTGAGCAACCATAACATAAAGACCAACTGGATTTGCTTATATGAGCCATGGTGGTGCAGTGGTTAGAGTGCAGTACTGCAGGCTACTTCTGCTGACTGCCAGCTGCCTGTAATTTGGCAGTCCGAATCTCAACAGACTCAATGTTGACTTAGCCTACCATCCTTCTGAGGTGGGTAACATGAGAACCCAGATTGTTGGGGGCAATAAAACTGATTCTGTAAACTGCTTAGAGCACTGTGAAGCACTATATAAATCTAAGTACTATTGCTATTGCTCCTCTCCATTGGGAGCTGCCCAGAGTTGGCTATAACATGGGTGGCTATATAAATGTTTTTCAAAAAAAAAATACTGTAAGGCTGGGCAAAAGAAAGTCAAAATGTTTCTGCTTTCATATACACTGAAATACATAGGTTCTTAGTTCAAAATGAGTATGCTTGCTGGAATTCTTATATGCCCAACTCTTTTTATTTTAACAAATCTTGTTAAAGAGAACTCTGTAAGAATCTGGCTTGGGAAGGAATCACATTCAATTTGGGCGGCTGCCAAAAAGTTTGCTATCATCCCAATATCATGCCTATGGTTCCTTGAGGATTAATTTGGGAGAAGAATTTGTGCTATTGGGGATATCAGCCTTACTCAGCCAGGTCCTTTTCCAGATGCTTTGCTGAGACTTTTAAGATTAATCCACATATCTGAGGAAAATGACTTTTTCAGGCTGTTTGCTTTTTGACACCCTCAATCAGACTGGCCCTAGTGGCTTTTTCCTTGGCGCATTCTGATCAAATTGTTTGTAATTCTGTCTCCCATTGGCTGGAATATTCTACAGTTTTTACCATATCAAGGTCACGTACCTGTGTCAGGCACACTTCCCAAAGACAACACTTGGGATGCTTAAAGAGAGAAAAAAAGGCAAGTGAACAGAAGGAATTAAGGAAAACTGAGCTGCACCAAAATATAATTAGGAAATCTGAGTGTTACAGGGCAAAAGATATAGAAGATACCATTTGAAATTCCCACATTCTCCCTGACATCATTCTGGAAAACGGCAGGACATTTAAATCATAGTTTTCTCATTGGATATGTTGCTGCTTAGCAGTGAAGGAAAACCCATTCAGTCAGCAATTCCTCCCGCTCTCTGTTGGGAACTCACTCCCGCCTTCTTCTAAATTGCTGCTGGTCAGCTCTAATCCTAAAATGTCCCATCTCATCCAGAATTAAATAGAATTAAATTTAATTAGTTGCAAATTTGGAGCACGAGGAGGGACACACAAGGAGTCTAGATGTTGTGTAGATGCTTCCACCACAATCACAAAATGAATTGCAGTTTTGGAGGCGAGGAAATAATAGGGACAATAAACTAAATCATGCTGTGAAATTTATGGTGCATATTAATGAATAAATGCATCTCAAAAGAACTTTAGGACAAACTCACCCAGGGCTAGGAACTTCATCGACCAGGGAAGGTATGATCTCATATTCCCAACTGTTGTTTTAATTCTTATATCAGAAATTATGCAGGAAACCTAAGAATGTATAAATTTATTTCTGGCTTAATGTTGTTCTTAATACATTTTTGGCAGTAATTCTACCCACATTTATTGTTCACTGTGGGGTTTATATCTGAATACCTAATCATAAAATGGGGAGCATATAATTACTTCTAGCTAAGAGTCTACTTAATTAAAGCAAATATTTCTCCAACAGCTACCATTTTAAATGTATATCTTTTCACTCCTTCAGCATCTTGCATAAGAAAAAAAACTCACATAATACACTATTCAGAAATATTATTTTGCCTTTAAAATGCTACTATTTTACTTTTTTCGTATGAGTTATAATTCATTTTCTCCTTCTGATAGTCCTATTTTCATCAGAGTTTCTACAGCCTTTTCCCACCTTTCATTTCATATTTAAAGAACAAAGTGTTAAAAACTCCCATAAAGTAAACAGGGAGAGCTGGGGTTCCTATGGATTGGTTTATTTATCTTTTCCATTAACTCTTTCATTTTAACATTCTGCAGATTTACAATTGGGAAACGCCACTTTCAGCCAGTGTCACTCTTGATTTTACCCATCTAATAGTTGATTTCACTTTGCTTTGATCCATCTAATAATTGCTTTAAAAGGAGGGCTGAGTGGAAAAAATGAGAGGGACCGATCCAGCAAACCTTACCTGGTGAACCTGGTGACAAAATGAGAATTTCAATCTGGATCTTTCTTCTTTTAGCTTGCATGCTAAGCCATGATTCAAAGATCAATGAAGTACTGTGGGGGAATAGAAATATTTGCAGAAAGGAAAACAAAAATGGGAGAAACTTTCCACCCATTTCATTCTGGGCCCAGCATAAAATTCTTACCCATCAGTCGTCTGCAGCGTAAGGGCTTGAATGGGCTCAGATCCCTGTTCTTCGTTACACTCATTTTTCTTTACACCAGGAGGGGTTATATACGATCTCCCAGAAAGGGCAATTGAAAACTAATTCTGGATGCACACATAGGAAAGAATAGGTTCATTTGTCAACCCAGCCATCATTAGAAACATTTTGACAAGGGTATAATGATTCTGTGTGGTTTTCCCATTGTAGCTAAGCCTAACATCACAAATGGCAAATGAAAATAATGGATTTCATTAGCATCAGCAACAGTGAGAAGTAGTCAGTAAATACAGGTATTTATAATGGTTGCACTATCCTGGGATCGTGCGATCACCACCGTTTGATCTTCTCAGCCAGCTTACGAAAAAGAAAGACAATGGGGGAATCCAGACTCGCTAAATGACTGTGTGATTCACTTAACAGGTACAGTGATTTGTGTAACAACTGTGGCCAAAAAAGGCTGTCAAATCGGGTGCAGCTAATGACTGCAGCCTTGCTGTTAGCAATGCATGTTCTGATCCCAATTGCAGTTGTAAACTGAGGACTATCTCTATGAGACTTTCTATTCTCTAATAAGGGAAAATATTTGTAGCTCACTGGGACGCAGTGGCTCAGTGGCTAAGACACTAAGCTTGTCAATGAAAAAAGTCAGCAGTTTGGCGGTTCAAATCCCTAGTGCCATGTAATGGAGTGAGCTCCCGTTAGTTGTCCCAGTTTCTGCCAACCTAGCAGTTCGAAAGCATGTAAAAATGCAAGTAGAAAAATAGGGACCCCTTTGGTGGGAAGGTAACAGCGTTCCATGCACATTCGGTGTTTAGTCATGCTGGCCACATGACCACGGAGATGTCTTCAGACAGTGCTGGCTCTTCAGCTTTGAAACGGAGATGAGCACCGCCCCCTAGAGCCAGAAACAACTGGCACGTGTGTGCGAGGGGAACCTATACCTTTACCTATTTGTAGCTCAGGGTTGAAATGGCAATGTTTATCTGCAGTTCAAGGTGAAAAGTTCTCCTCATCCGAATGGCCATTTGAATTACTGAAATCTAAGACCACCCCCACTCACACAGACAGGTAAGACACCAGAATATAATTAACTGACAGCAAACAGCTTACTACCGGTATCACTGATGGTGTTACCTGTTATGTATGTAGGTTTAAATGTTATTGGTTTATTTGAACTGGTCTTGTAAAATGTCAAATGGTATTGGTTTAAATAGTGCGGGAAGAAACCCTGCACTCCCATTGGCTAGCAGCTACGGCTGCAGGCTATAAGAAGCAGCCGTAGCCTTACCCGGACGGGTCCATTCGAGCTGTTGTCATTAATAAAGCCTTTTGCTGAACTCCTCGCGTCCTGACTCTTCATGCAAACTTAACACTGGTGACGAAGGTGGGATTTCCCTGAAGAGAAGGCACGCGACGAACAAGCAACAGAGTGAGATGGCTGCGCTGAACACCCCCAGCACCGTTCGATCCGGCGACGGAAGACTGGGAATCGTATGCAGACGGTTCCACATGTTCCTGGAAGGGAACGATCTCGCCGGCATCCCGAGAGACGGAAGAGGATGGTCTTTCTCACACACTGCGGTCCGGCAGTCTTCAAAATGGCGTTGGCGGGAGCAGCGGAATTGAAGGTAATGGAATGGCCGAATTAGAAAGACTTTTAAGAGCCCATTACGCCCCACAAGCGTGCCTCATTAAGAGACCGAATTTTACCGTCGGGATCAAGGGGATAGCGAGAGTGTTAATGACTTCGTGGCAAGCTTAAGGGACATTGGGGTGCTTGTGACTTTACCAACGTAGAAGAGGCCATGCGTGATCGGTTTGTTTTGGGCCTTAAAGATAAGATCTTACAAAGCAAACTACTAATGAAACCAAAAATCACGCTTAAAGAGGCTATTGAAGAGGCTGTTTCAGCAGAAGCCACCAAGTCCTCAGCTGCGGCCATGAAAAAAGATTAACAAGGCCTCGAGCCAGGCCTCGAGCCATTCTGATGGGGAAAAATCCTCAACAACTCATTGCAAACAAATAGACTCTGATTCGGATAGCAGTGAGGAAGAAGAGGGGATTTTTAAGCTCAGAATGGAGAAGAAAAGAAAAGACTCTGAGAAAAACAGGCAAGGATCCTATTGCAGAGGATGTGGGGCCACCCCACTGAATGCAAGTTCTTTGACTCCATTTGCCTACGTTGTGAAACGGGGTCATATAGCCAGAGTCTGCAAATCATCCAGAACTCCACCATTTAGGAAGAAAGTTCCTGAGGAAGAATTTAAGCCCAACAATTTAATTGGAAAAATGGGGCGAAATTAAAAGCAAATGGCAAGAGTGAAACTCACCAAACAATAACCATTGGTCATTCTTCACATTTAAATAGCAGAAAAGTACATGTGAAGGTGTTTATTGAAGGAGACCGTGCCACATGGAAGTGGACTCAGGCTCTTATTTATCTATGGTGTCTTGGGACACTATCCACAGACTCTTTCAAAAATTCAGAAAAACATTTCCAGAAGCAAGCACTGACCCTCAAAGACTACCAAGGGAACAAGATTCCAGTAGTTGGGCGAGAATTCAGCGTGCAGTTTAAAGGCCACACCAAACGTTTGCCACTGACCATCGTGGACAAGGATCGCCAAGTTTGCTGGGACTTGAGTGGTTCAAGCCACTTGGCATCGAGGTGACTGGCATCCATCACGTGAACAGTTCTGACTGGGAAGAGTCCTTGAAGTCTGAGTTTCCAGAGGTCTTCAGCGAAGGACTGGGCAAGTATATGGGGACCCCTATTGCTTTCAGTTTAGACCCCAAGGTGCCCCCATTCGTTAAAACCCAGAAGGGTTCCATTTGCTTTAAAGGAAAAATTGATGCACAATTAGATAAGCTTATCGCCCAGGGGTTTTGGAACCTACTGACCACTCCAGATGGGAAACACCCATAGTCACACCAGTCAAGGCTGATGGCTCAGTGAGAATCTGTGGTGACTACAAGGGGACACTAACCATGCGCTACAGCAGAGCGCATACCCTGTACCTGTTGCATCATCTGCTCCATTCCCTTGGCAGGGTACAGTATTTGCTAAACTGGACTTAGCTCAGGCATATCAACAATTAACAGTTGATGATGCCACTGCAGAGGCACAAACAATTGTGACTCATAGAGGTGCCTTCAAATGTAAAAGACTACAATTTGGAGTAAGTGTGGCACCTGGCATTTTCAAAGTCTTATGGAAAGAATGTTGCAAGGACCTGCCAGGGGTAGTGCCTTATTTTGATGATGTGTTAATCTCTGCTGAAAATGACACTCAGCTTCAAGAGAGACTCAGAGAAGTCCTTACCAGATTCAGAAAAGCAGGTTTGAAAGTCAAGGAAGACAAATGCACTCTCAAAACAGACAGAGTTGAGTTTCTGGGGTACATGATTGATAAACAGGGCATCCATCCACTGATGCCAAGGTTAAAGCAATCAAGGAAGCCCCTAAACCTCGTTGCAAGTCAGATCTGCAAGCCTTTGGCCTTATTAACTTTTACCACATGTTTCTACCTCACAAAGCATCTATTGCTGAGCCATTACATCGTTTACTTGATAAAAAGGCTGCTTGGATCTGGGGGCGGAAGGAACATCAGCATTTAACAGTATTAAGAGACTAATCACGTCTGATGCTGTGTTGATTCAATTCTCTGAGAATTTGCCTGTTGTTCTGACTTGTGATGCATCCCCTTTTTGGAGTGGGAGGGTTTTAAGCCACAGGCTTCCCAATGGCCGGGAAGCCCCAATTGCATTTTACTTCTCGCGCTGTCCAAAGCAGAGAGGAACTAATTGGACAAGGAGGCCTTAGCAGTTGTTGCAGCTGTTAAGAAATTTCATGAATATCTGTATGGCAGGTCATTCACCATTGTTACAGATCACAAACCTTTGCTTGGCATCGTGGCAGGAGACAAACCTACACCTATTATCCTGTCACCAAGGATGCTGAGGTGGACTGAATTTCTTGCAGCTTACTCCTACAAACTGATTCACAGGCCTGGCAGGACATTGGACATGCTGATGCACTGAGTCGTTGCCCACTACCTTGCCACAAGGAGGATTTTGAACTTGAGACTCACACTTCTTCCTGGAGACCGTTGCTAAGCTTCCAGTCCATGTGCTGCTGAGATTGCCAGAGAATCTGCCAAAGATGCTGTGTTGGCACCTGTTATGGCTGGATTAAGAAAGGTTGGCCTCTTCAAGATTCACTCACTTTGCCCAACCTTTCAAATCCAGGCAAACTGAATTATCTGTATTAAGAGGATGTATGTGGGGTAACAGGTGGTTATTCCTGCAAAACTGCAAAGGAGGTTTTGGAAATGTTACATGAGGGTCATCCTGGGATTGTAAGGATGAAAGGTTTGGCCAGGAGTTATGTATGGTGGCCAGGTATTGACAAAATGGTTGAAAACTGGGCTGCCTCTTGTCCCAATTGCCAGGTAGTCAGGCCTGCCCCACCTCATGCCCCCACACAGGAATGGGAATGTCCTAGGGGCCCATGGTCTAGAATCCACATTGATTTTGCAGGCCCTACAAGAGGGCACACACTCTAGTAATTGTAGATGCATACTCCAAATGGCTAGAGGTTATTCTCATGACTTACTACTACTACTGAGGCTGTTATCAAGCAGCTCAGAAAGCTCTTTGTAACCCATGGGTTACCAGATGTCCTTGTCTCTGACAATGGCCCCAATTCACGTCTAACATTTTTGAATCCTTTCTAGCTCAACAGGGCATCAGACATGCCTCACAGCCCCTGGCACCCGCCAACGGCCGGGCTGAACGTATGGTACGCTTTACCAAAGAAAAGTCAGCAGTTGGGTCCTGGGGACATCACTGAGAAGCTTGAAAAGCTTCAGTGTTCAGCACATCACTCCTAGCCCATCAACTAACTTATCCCCAGCAGAGAGTTAATGGGCAGGAAACTTAGGTCTTCCCTTGACCGACTTCATCCCACTTATGCACCCAATACACCACTGGATTCCACTTCCAAAGTTCGCTCTTTTAGTGTGGGAGATTCTGTCTATGCTAGGAACCTTACAGGTGAACCTTTTGGATTCCTGCTGAAATAACTCACATCACTGGCCCTCTTTCTTACAGGGTTCAAACAGAGGATGGCCTCCTCTGGAGCAGGCACATTGACCAACTTAGATCCCGGTTCCTCAGGAACATCCCTGTCTCTCTCTAGGCCCCTCATCTGATGTCTCTTCTAGGGGAAGGGGAGGAACAGGAGGAATATCAGCAAACAGGAATCAACCCTATGTGTAACGAGCCATTATGACAGGAACCATCCCGAACCCTGTCACAATGCCAAGATCCATCCTTAGTAGAGTCATTACACATGACAGGAACCATCCCCAACCTGTCACAATGCTTAGATCCATCCTAGAAGTGGAAGATTGTACATCACTACCTGACTTGGGTGGACATTGGAATGGAGATGGGTTGGGAGGAGAGACCAGATTCTAACAGTCTAACAGGGTCTTCTTTCACAGGAAGTCCTAACAGGGAAATGTCAGCAGACACATTTCCTCTCACTGGGTGAGAACAATAAAGATTCTGAACCACAAGGTCTCACGTATTAAGTAAGAGCCCCACCTATTTAAAGGAATACATTAGATAGGTTGGGGTTTGGTATGGACTGAACCTAGTGGGGGAGGGTGTTATGTATGTAGGTTTAAATGTTTGGTTTATTTGAACTGGTCTTGTAAAATGTCAAATGGTATTGGTTTAAATAGAAGTGGGAAGAAACCCTGCACTCATTGGTTAGCAGCTACGGCTGCAGGCTATAAGAAGCAGCCGTAGCCTTACCCGGACGGGTCCATTCAGCTGTTGTCATTAATAAAGCCTTTTGCTGAACTCCTCTGCCTGACTCTTCATGCAAACTTAAC
>CM019160.1:19865186-20110867 GCA_009733165.1 Naja naja
AGCCTAACATCACAAATGGCAAATGAAAATAATGGATTTTATTAGCATCAGCAACAGTGAGAAGTAGTCAGTAAATACAGGTATTTATAATGGTTGCACTCATCCTGGATCGTAAGCATCACCACCGTTTGATCTTCTCAGCCAGCTTACAACAAGGAAAGACAATGCGGGAATCCAGACTCGCTAAATGACTGTGTGATTCACTTAACAGGTACAGTGATTTGTGTAACAACTGTACAAAAAGGCTGTCAAATTGGGTGCAGCTAATGACTGCAGCCTTGCTATTAGCAATGCATGTTCTGATCCCAATTGTGGTTGTAAACTGAGGACTATCTCTCTGAGACTTTCTATTCTCTAATAAGGGAAAATATTTGTAGCTCACTGGGACGCAGTGGCTCAGTGGCTAAGATACTAAGCTTGTCAATGAGAAAAGTCAGCAGTTCGGCGGTTCAAATCCCTAGTGCCATGTAATGGAGTGAGCTCCCGTTAGTTGTCCCAGTTTCTGCCAATCTAGCAGTTCGAAAGCATGTAAAAATGCAAATAGAAAAATAGGGACCCCTTTGGTGGGAAGGTAACAGCATTCCATGCACATTCGGTGTTTAGTCATGCTGGCCACATGACCACGGAGACGTCTTCAGACAGTGCTGGCTCTTCAGCTTTGAAACGGAGATGAGCACCGCCCCCTAGAGCCAGAAACAACTGGCACGTGTGTGTGAGGGGAACCTATACCTTTACCTATTTGTAGCTCAGGGTTGAAATGGCAATGTTTATCTGCAGTTCAAGGTGAAAAGTTCTCCTCATCCGAATGGCCATTTGAATTACTGAAATCTAAGACCACCCCCACTCACACAGACAGGTAAGACACCAGAATATAATTAACTGACAGCAAACAGCTTACTACCGGTATCACTGATGGTGTTACCTAGTTAGGGTTATGAAACGTCTGCAAGAAAACAAGCAAGCTCAGAGAGCACCAAGGACCCCTTATTTCTATTCTCTTTCTATTCTGAAGAGTGGTCAGATTAGGAGGCTTGCAAAATCTCTCCCATGAAACTAACTGGAATCTAAGCCTCTTCTCCAACATGAAGGAACAAAGGATGGAATAGTCTTGTGAAGAATATAGCAGTGGCTACAGGTTATAATAGTACTACAGGAAGCAAGAGGGCCTGTTAACCTAACATAGGTTAGGATAGGAATTAACCAGGCTGAAATGTAGCAAACTGATAACATGCTAATCCAGGGCTGGGCTGCTGGGGGTTTGCTGGGGTTTGGGAGAACCCCTAGCTAAGTTTCTGTGCAGTTCGGAGAACCCCCAAATCCCACTCCTGGCTGGCCCCGCCTACCCTGCTTCGCCCCTCCAAGGACTCCCCACGTGGCCCATTTTGGATACAGGTAAGTGCAGGGCATGCGTGGAGGCTCAGGGAGCGTGAAAAACAGGCCTCCCGGAAATTCGGGAAGGCCGGAAATGGGCCTGTTTCTGGCTTCCAGAGAGCCCCCGGAGCCCAGGGAGGGCAAAAACACCCCCCCTGGCTATGGTGCAGGAGGCCGACTAGTCCACGCACACCCAGCAACTAGGCAGAAAACCCGTTAATAAAAAAAATTGAGGCCCACCCCTGTGCTAATCTGAAAAATGTGGTCTGGGTTAGGTAGTGACAATATCAACATATTAACTTAATTCACGTTAATAATAAAGGAGAATGTTTGTAGCTCAGGGCTGAAATGTGGGGTCCTTGGTGCTCTCTGTGCTTGCTTGTTTTCTTGCAGATGTTTCATGACCCAAACTACCGTAGGGAACACCATCAGGGCTGGTAAGGAGTGGGGTTTGCTGTCAGTTTATATTCTGGTGACATGCCTCTCTGTGTGGGAAGGAGGCGATGTTAGAGAGTCTTTGGTTGGGCTGTTTACTGATGGCTCTTTGGCAGTTTCCTGACTGGGGGTATTGCTTACTTGATTGTTGGCCTGCTAGTTAAGTAATGTTGGGAGGAAAACAAAGAGTCCAGTTAACCATTAACCAGTTATAAACTGTTCTGTGCTCTTTTTCCTCTCCCTTAAGCGGATGTCCGGTCTCTCTCCTGTGACACTGCCATTGTTTCCCCATGCTATGGGGCCTCAGAGCAGGCTAATCCTTATTATCCTGCCACTCTGAGAAAAGAAAGAAAAAGGATATTGCTTCCCCAGAGCTACCTCCTTGAGCAGACACAGTGACCTCTCCAGCTGTTCTGAAATTAGTGAAGGGTGCTAACTATTGAGAGCTAAACACAAGGGACCAAAGACTGACGAGACAGGTCATGAAGTAGATTTATGTACATCCTGGTAGAGGCTGCAACCATGATTGTCCTGGACCATTTCAATGCGTTGAGCATTCCAGAATGGAAGCGTCTAAAATAGACATGGTTGCCTAAATGTTTTAGATAGGTTTTAGACTAGGTTGTTTATTATTATTATTATTATTATTATTATTATTATTATTATTATTATCATCATCATCATCATCATCATTATTATTATTATTATTTTAATCTTTAAATACTCTGTAGTGTGATTGTGATGTGGTGTTTGGGGCACTGTGCTGGAGTAGCTTTCAAATTTCATTGTATTCGTGGAATGCAATGACAATAAAGCTATTCTATTCTATTCTATGCTTTCTATTCGATTCTAAGTCTATTCTATTCTATTCTATTCTATTCTATTCTATTCTATTCTATTCTATTCTAATTCTATTCTATTCTAATTCTATTCTATTCTACTCTATTCTAAATTCGATTAGATTCTAAGTCTATTCTATTCTATTCTATTCTAATTCTATTCTATTCTAATTCTATTCTATTCATTCTATTCTATTCTATTTCTAATTCTATTCTATTCTATTCTATTCTATTCTATTCTATTCTATTCTATTCTATTCTATTCTATTCTAATTCTATTCTATTCTATTCTATTCTATTCTATTCTAATTCTATTCTATTCTAATTCTATTCTATTCTAATTCTATTCTATTCTATTCTAATTCTATTCTATTCTATTCTATTCTATTCTATTCTAATTCTTCTATTCTTCTATTCTATTCTATTCTATTCTATTCTATTCTAATTCTATTCTATTCTAATTCTATTCTATTCTAATTCTATTCTATTCTATTCTAAATTCGATTCAATTCGATTCGATTCTATTCTAATTCTATTCTATTCTAATTCTATTCTATTCTAATTCTATTCTATTCTAAACAGAAATTGTTCTCCAAAGGCAAGAAAGCTCTGAGAATAAAAGACCGTTTGTGTAAAATACCCAGATATGTAAAATAAAAAATAAAAATAATAACCAGGAAAATTGAAGCAAATTTTGCAGTTTGCTGTCCTCTGCAGTTCAAACCATGAAATGTTTGCCTTTCCTTGCAAGGATATTGGTGAGCTATTACTGGGAAAAACACACCTCTTATGAGACATAAGTGTTAGTTAAATTAACTTGGAGAACCCCATTTTCAATGGGGACTGTTAGGGAAATCTACATGAACGTTCAAGAACTGTTCACAATAAAAACCAGTTTATTTTATTGAGATTACAAGTATGGAATACAATCTGAGTGTCTATGAAGATTCTCAGTCCTCCAGGCCATAGTTGTCCCAAGGGCGCTTTTTCAGGAGGCAATGGACTTTCTTGTTTTTCTTGAAGATGTTTCCCTTCCCATCCAACTTCTTCAGCTGTGGTTGGATGGTGGTTGCAAGGAATATAAATGCTGCCAATCCCCACCATCCAGTCAGAGCTGAAGAAGCTTCTTGGATGAGAAGCAAAACATCTTCAATGAAAAATTAAAAACAGGAAAGTCCAGTTGCCTCCTGAAAAAGCACCTTTGGGACATACAATCTGAGTGACCAAGATTAGATAAGACTGAAGAGAGGCAGTATAGTGATATATATATATGCAATGTATAAAGACCTAATAAGTAGACTTTATTGGATGCTTCCTGGTATTGGAAGGTACTGGCTTCAGCCAAAGATAAAAAGAGTAAGTTTCTTCGTGAAAAGAAAAGGTCAATTGTACCCAGATGATCATATATAAACCATTGTGAACAATTAGTACAAGAAGATATAATTGTATATCACTTTGCCTTCTTCTAAGATATCTACCAATGGATGCAAGCAATCAGACTCCATTGTCAGCGAGCCTCTAAACTGGGGACAACATAGGGCAGAAGGTAATCTTCTAGGGAGTTTTCCCCAAGTGATGTTTCTACATGTAATGGACTGCAAATTCCAAGAATTCTAGCCAGCCAAGATACCAGGTTGGGTTTTTGAGAGTGATATATAAACCAAAACAGATCAATTGAAGGGCTCTAAGTCTGCCTCACATATTAATATAAAAGAACCAACAAGGGGTCTGTCAGTCCAACAGCATACATAGAAGATATTACTTTATATAAACAGGTAGAAAGCCCCATACTGGATAGCCCTGAAGATGTTACCTAGTAGGGTAATGAAATGTCTGCAGGCAAAAAAACATGCTCAGAAAGCACCACCGATTCCAGTGTTCAAGCCTGAGCTACACATATTCTCTTCTATTGGATACATAGATGAGCTAACCCAGGGGTCTTCCAACTTGACAGCTTTAAGACTTGTAGACTTCAACTCCCAGAATTCCTCCTCCAGTCATGTTAGCTCAGGAATTCTGGGAGTTGAAGTCCACAAGTCTTAAACTTGCCAAGTTTGAAGACCCTTGAGCTAACCCATCCTTCGTGTCTGCTTTTCATTCAGCTGGGGCAGGAGTTCTCTTCCTTGTCGTTCATTCTTTGTACATAAACTTTCTGTTGTGCCTAATCCAAAGTGGGACTCAAACACAAACTATTTTCTGTAATTTATTGTATGTTTACCAAACCCCTTTTATGTTCTCATGGTCTTCCCAGAAGTCTGCCATTGGAAAATAAGGTATAAAGACTTCCTGTTTTCTTTTCCATCTGCCAATCCCTCTAGATTCTGAGTTTGTTCAGTTAATTTCATTATATATGTAAAACGAAGCTCTTCTACTCTTCCATTGTTAAAATTCTCAGGAAAGGGAGGAGCAGAGAGAAAGTTGTGTGAAATCATTTGTATGATGTGGACACAATGTCCAAGGACCTAAAGCAAGTTTTCCCAACCATTTCTACTCCTACACACCTGAAGGAGATAACTGTACCACCTGTGGGTAAAGAATGATGAAAACAATAATCCACACAATTGAGGGGATCAGGTTGAGAAGGGCTGGTCTAAAGAAGTTTGGACAACAAAGCTCAAAAATCAAAGAACGATAAAATAGTCTGTTGGGATACATTGTTATGAAAATGAATAGATGTGAAATCAACGCCAACCACAAGGCTAACCAAATTTCAGATTTGGGGTTCAGTGTTCAACTTTTGATAGGACTTTTATTATAATCCTTTAATCCAAGTGCATCCATTAAACTTGAAAGTCTTTAAAGCTGTGCATGTGATTTTATGTAGCAGGAGCTCTTAATTAATTATAAATGCCTTGGGAAGCTGGGTACAGAAGATTAGTTTCCAAAGGATGGGAACTAATAAAGGAGAGAACCAACCTAGAACTAAGCAGAAATTTCCTGGCAGTGAGAACAATTAGTCTTCCAGAAGTTGTGGGTGTTTCAACACTGGAGGTTTTAAGAAGTGATCGGACAACCATTTGTCTGAAATGGTATAGGGTTTCTTGCTTAAGCAGGGGGTTGGACTAGAACACCTTCAAGATCCCTTCCAACTCTGTATTCTGTTCAATTCATCTATAGATGAGCAGCTGAAGGACCAGAAGGTCCACGAAGAACTGAACAAAAGCATCTTATCAAAAGCCTGAAACAGCCGGTATGCCATGATAGCTTTAGCAATTGGCAAGGACCTTTCTGTCCCATTCTGCTCATTTGGCCAGGCCAAAGGTATCAGTATGTTCATTCCTTTTTTTCCCCCTCCTCATCTTCCTTGATTCTTCTCCTTCTTTTTAAAGCAGCAATTCACTGGAAGGCCAGCTCCATGCATTTCACTGCTGAATCACCAACCCACTAATGTGGGAGCTTGTCTGCAGAAAAGAAACAAAGAGACAAAGTAGATGAAGCATCTCCAGCCTTTCTCAACCTGATAGGCTTCAGATATTGTAACTTCTGATTTCCATCACCACTAACCAACATGGGAATGTTATTCCAACACATTAAAAGAGCACGAGTTGATTTGGGTTTTTCATCTCATGGAATCCTGCCGATGAAAATTAACTAAAAGAAGAACTGGTCCATGTCCATGTTCTACTTCTTTCCCCAATTACTCAGATCAGTGATGGAGAATCACTGTTGAAGCAATGGGGGTCAAATGCTGGTTCAGAAGGGAAGGTATGAGTAATAATTTGACTGACGCACCATCTACCCTTGATTAGACTAGGACTGTCAAACCCCAGATAGCTGTGTAAGCTGAAAATTATTTCTCCAGCCTCAATCTTGTCTTTCACACATTTAATTAAAGCAAAAGCAGTAATGATATTCAAGCAAGTGAATTAGTTTAAATTTGTAAATATATCTGTAAATGTCTATGGAGATTTTCAGTCATCCAGATCATGGTTGTCCCAAAGGTGCTTTTTTTTTGCAAAAGGCAACCAAATTTTGTTGTTCCTTGAAGATGTTTTGCTTCTCATCCAAGAAGCTTTTTCAGTTCAACTGAACTTATGAAGATTCTTGGATGAGAAGTGAAATTTCTTCAAGGAAAAGCAAAGAAAGCCCAGTTGCCCTTTGAATAAAAGTATCTTTGGGACATCTGTTTGTACTTAAGAAACTTTCTAACTGTTGTTCTCTCCACCTTATTGAAGAAGCGTCTTCTCTAATAAAGTGGTTTAGGGATTGGGTACATTAAATGTTCATTAAGCTATATTTTTACTATTTTAGGGCTTACAATGTAGGTTTTGTGACTTCCTACCTCAAAACTGGAAGTTTTGTGTTTTGTGTTGCTGATTTTCAACAATTGTTCCCCTAAAGTTTCATTGTTAGGACACAGAAAGGCTTTGAGGAGACAAAAGGAAGGTTAGATCACCTTGAAATCCCACTGCGGGTGTGGGGAGATAAAACAACCTCATTTAATGATTGCGTTGTGACAAAATATTTCACCTTGCAATTGAATTAATCCATTTTGCATGTACAGAAACAAATCCATCAAAATAGGCTGATTTTACACAATATTGTATGTGCCCCTGCCAGTTAAACAAAACTTAGCATGTTGATTAAAGATTTTGTGTGAACACAACCATGATTTAACTTCTCTGGAGTATTCCCCCATTCGATTTACCTTCATGGTGTGGTGGATCCACTCATGGAAAGCGTTAACCTTGGTGTAGACTCCGGGCTTATTGGCCAGGGCACAGCCTGTACCCCAGCTCACAATGCCACACAGCCGCCAACGTGACACTTGTGAAATGCTGTCTTCACACATAAAAGGGCCACCGCTGTCCCCCTGTCATGAGGAAGGAACCTAGGTTAAAAGGAAAACCTGCAATTTATGTTATTATCCTCACCTCCCTATTCACTGCGCTGCTATCCCAGAATTCAAAGCCCACAGGGCTTTGCTGTCTGGGGATAATGGGAGTTTTTAATTCAGCACACCTGAATGACATCAAGTCAGGGAAAGCTATTATGGTGGACAGAAACAAGATAGCAAAATTAAGTTTAGGAGCAGAAACGGGAAGTAGAAGCGAGCCTCCATTTCTTAGGTTTGGAGCATCACATGTAACCCCATGATTTGAGGTGTACTTTGGGTGTAGATCTAAGTGTCAACTCACAAAATGTTTCTATGGTCTTTTTAGAGTTGCCTACATAAGGGAGGTGGAAAGGACAGCTATTATTTGCTGCAGCAGAGCTGAATTGGGAATTCATACAATTCATGCGCTATCCAAAATTAAAGTACATATCTACTGGCACAAAGTCAATGAAATGGGAGAGTGATAGACTCCCCAAGTTATGCCTACTAGAGCAAATAAAATCAAAATCAACAAATCTCCTGGATCACCAAACTAACAAATTTTGTAAGGAGCTGTGGCCTTCCTGTCTCTTGCGTAACAGGAGAACAATTTTAAAAAAAGAGCTGCCCAAGGAATTAGGGATATAGAAATGCAAAATGATCTAGCTATCCTTAGTAAGGTGGGTAACTTGAAAATAGTCCTTCTTACAACCATATGCCCACCCATTACAGTTGTATGTCAGGAAAGATGTAAAATGACCTCTTTTGGGGCAGTCATTAAGTGAACATCATGGATGTTAAGTAGCCAATGGTTCATTATGGGTATGGTTTTTTCCCAAAACTGGAAATATCTGCAAATAGTCATAATTACAGCAGTGTTGCTGAATGCCTGAAGTTTGGTCATAGGACTGCAGGGGAGCCTGACCATCTGAACTTCAAATCTAGGTTAAACATTTCTTTTTTGAGTTGGCTGTAATTTGAAATGATCACTAAACAACTAGTCATAATTTGAGGACTACACAATTACATCTTTTGGATTAACAGCAACTCGGGTGTAAAAAGTTGAATAGGAAATGCTCCCCCAATTCTGATCAAGAGTGGTCTCTTCTCCTCTGCTATTCTATACATATAAAAGTGACAGACCACTCACACATCATCACAACATCTCCAGAACCGTAAAACCTACAAACTTGAAATTTGGCACATATGTTCCTCTTGGCTTCTAGGTGCTCACTAAGAAAGGATTTTTCAAAATGACCATCAGAGCATTAGTATTTCGTGTATTATTATTAACATGCTCTGATGCTAAGGAGTTCTACTCCCCCTCCCCACCTGAAAAGAAATCTGTCCAAATGCAAAACACAAGCAGAGGAGAGGAGTTTCAGTTTCAGTTTTAGTTTCACAGCACCAAGCAGCTTTAGCACAGAACAATTGAGCTAAGCCACGCCCAGGCTCCTTGCTGTCTCCTTCTTGCTCACACAGCAAATACTGTTTCAGTTTCCATGTTTCAGTTTCCAAACAGCCCTCAACTCTCACACACTGACAGGATGCTAGTCAGATGAATACCAATGGATGCTGGTAGGCAGAGGCACGATTTTTTCCCCTTATTTTCCTCCCCAAAAACTAAGCCCGACCACATAGCCCCGTAGCGAAGCATGGGTATTGAGCTAGTTGCTTTATATTTAAGAAAAAGCCACATCCAGCTAAATAATCCTATGATGAATCTAATGTCTACCTTTGTGTTCTCCATCTTGAAGTCTTTCAGATGTATTTGGCTATAGCAGCATACATTTCCAATTGATCCTGCCAATGTCTAGTGGGCACCAAGCTGAAGACACTAACTTCTAGAGCAGTGTTCCTTAACCGTGACAATTTTAAAATGGGAGGACTTTCATTCCCAGAATTCCCCAAGCTGCCAAATTGACCCTACCTGGCAAGCATCTATACCTCCACGTGGAAAACCAGCGCAAAACATCCTGGGCTTTATCTGACTGCTGTAGTAATCGGGGCCATTGCAGATACTGGTGCTAATGATGGGTACACTGGCCTCTTGAAGGTCTTCAGACTGTTGGCCTACAAAGAAAGAGGAGTCAGAAGCTGCCTTTGTGCAAGAGAGCCTGGTGCTTCCATCGGCTCAATACCGTTTTGCAGTGGTTGGCAAGTTCTCCCTTGATGCCATGCTTCCCCCAGGCCCCAATGTAAACCTGGGTTCTTCAGCTACTTATCACCTTCTCTGGGAACTGTCTGAACACAACTCAGCAAGATGAGACTCTTTATTGCAGGAAAGAATAAAGCCATATATAGACAGAAAACTTAGATCACCGCAGTAAACAGAAATCAAACCCTTATATTGATCTACAGTTCTGGGTTTAAATTTTAGTCTTTTTCCTTCATTCATGATCAGTAGATTGTTGCTCATTGCCTTAATAGCCTTGGGAAGGACCTAATCTATAGTGCATAATTCTTTTTATTGTGAGAATGTGCTGGCATCTGCCTTACTCAGCTTACTGGGAACAAGTCAGGGATCGAGAGTCCTTTGCCCTTCCTGAATTATGAATTGCAATGACAAGGGATGCTGACAGTTGCAGTTCAATAACATCATTCTAGAGAATCAGAGGTTCTCTAAGATAGGATTCTCAGATCATTTAGTTGAACTTTGGATCCGAGATGTTCTATTAGCAACCCAAAGTCTTTTCAAAAGTGTTATGTATGTAGGTTTGAATGTTATTGGCTTAGTTTGAATTGTTCTAGTAAAATGTCAAATATGATTGGTTTAAAAAGTGCGGGAAAACCCTGCACTCTGATTGGCTGGCAACTACGGCTGCTGGCTATAAGTAGCAGCCGTAGCCCAGCCAAGTCGTGTCCATTCGAGCTGTAGTCACTTAATAAACTCTTCACTGAAGCTCTTCGCGTCTGACTCTTCATGCAAACTTAACAAAAAGTTTTTTTATTAGATCTTCCCAGGGGTGGGCTGCTGGGGGTTCACAGGGATTCGGGAGACCCTCTAGCTAAGGTTCTGCACAGTTCAGAGAACCCCCAAATCCCACTCCTGGGTGGGCCCTGCCCATCCCACCCCGCTCCTCCCAGAAGTCCCCATGTGGCCTATTTTGGATGCAGGTAAGTGCAGGGCGTGCACAGAGGCTCAGGGAAGGCGAAAAATGGGCCTCCCGGAAGTTCGGGAAGGCCAGAAATGGGCCTGTTTCCTGTTTCCAGAGAGGCTCCAGAACCCAGGGAGGCCATTTTCGCCGTCCCGGAGGCTCGAAGAAAGCCTCCGGAGCCAAGGAGGGCAAAAGCGCCCCCACACCTTGGTACAGGAGGCCGACTAGGCCATGCCCACCATGGCCACGCCCACCCAGCAACTGGGCAGAGAATCCTTTGCTAACATTTTTGAAGTTCACCCTTGGATCTTCCTTAAGCAAGGAAGAAGGACCACTGGACTGAAAGCCAAACATTGGGAGAAAAGAGTTATATCTTCATCTCCACAGAAAACCAGCACGCGTAACCTCTCAGCTTTGGTGAAGCCCCAGTTAAACTACAGATCTTCAGTCTCGCTTTTTCCTGCGCTACTTCAGCTGCAGCTTCAGAACAGAGACCGGCCCATCTCTCTTCCAATCCACTGAGGCCGATTTATGTGAGCTTAAATGTGCCCCACTGTTATTAAACCAAGCCTCTGCCAAATCCAGTATCCTCAAAAAGAAGCAAGACACAAAAACTGGCATCCCTTTGTGTTTTCCATACAGATGCATCAATGCTTAAGTGTCAGCAGGAATGTAATGATCTATTGTAAAGGAATAGTCATATAAATTCTGCAGCCTTTAGAAAGTGGTAGGGAGAACAGTAAAAGAAAATGTTTGTTTGTTTGTTTGTTTGTTTGTTTATTTATTTATTTATTTTGACTTGTATGCCGCCCCCTCTCCAAAGGGACTCGGGGTGGCTAACAACTAAGAAACCAACAATAAATAATTACCTAAAAATAACATTAAACAATCCAAGTCAAATAGAGCTAAAACCCACCGATTAACTAAAAATTTAAACCCTCCCCCAGAGGTCAGCACAGCCCAGCCTGTTCGAAGAGCCAAGTTTTTAAATCATGGCGGAAGGTGCGGAGATGAGGGGCCAAATGGAGTCCCAGAGGTAGTTGGTTCCACAGGGCGGGGGCCGCCACAGAATAGGCTCTTCCCTGGGGCACCGCCAAGCGACATTATCTGCTTATAGTTTATCTATAAGCTATTGCTTTTCCCCCCGTGTATGTTTTGGATTGGTATGAATGAGTTTCTTGTTTTTATATTGTACAGAAATTGTTTTTTATCTTGTTGTACGCCGCTTCAAGTTCCCCTTTGGGGGAAGTGAGGCAGGATATAAATCTAATAAATCTAAATCTGCTAGCTTAATGGTAAATTATATTATAGTTTATCTGCTAGCTTAATGGTAGTTGTTGTGAGGCTTACAACCATGGGAGAGATATAGGTCTATGCAGGGCAATTAAGGTCAGCCTCTTGGCTTCTTACAAATAATCCCCTTATTTGTGTGTCTTTTTCTTCCTTTTGGCCAGGCCTTGCTTGCCTGCCTTCCTCCCTCCCTCCCTTCCTTCCTTTTCTTCCTTTCTTCCTTCTTCCTCCCTTCCTTCCTCCCTCCTTCCCTCCCTCCCTCCCTCCCTCCTTCCTTTCCTTTCCTTTCCTTTCCTTCCTTCCTCCCTTCCTCAAAAAGCAGAACTTTTCAATTGAGTGAGAACTCCAACCGTACAAATGCTACTGCCATCTCGTGGCAGCAAGAGGACCTTACCACAGTATTGTGTGTTGCCCCATCCAGTCACTGTGCAGATCTTGCCATCCACCAAAGTTTGCCCCAATGCTGGGAGGCAGATGGGCTGAATAAACTCTGTAAGAAGAAAAAAGAACCTTAAAAACTAAATAAAACTATTATCTTGGGTAAGAGAGTCTTTCTTTCTTTCCCTGGCTCACGCCATGAGTGGCAAGTTGCTTTCTGTGACTTTTCCGTGCCGAAAATTTCTCCTGATGTTTTTATTTTTTTAACCACTTGGAAGAGAGAATTTATGAATCGAAGGAAAAGTGACACTCAATGGAATTTTCACTAGAGGGTGCTGGCCTTCCACAACTTTAGGGAGAAGAATCTAAGGGGATTTTAAAGGTTTTTTTTAAAAACCCGCCTTTATTATTTTATAAACAAGGCGGCAAACATACCTAATACTACTTCCTCCTCTTTTCTTTCATACCAGTGTGAAGATGTTGTACACAAATAAAGGATGGGTGGACTTTCCATTATGATGTCATGAGCCACCCAACTCCTGCCCAGCAATATTCTCACTGTCAGCCTTCCGAGTAATGCATCCGCCAAAAGCAGAAGACAGGTAGATTCCGCAAAGAACATGTTTACTGGATACATCATATCGGCACAGCTAGTGAAAGCCGACTCTGAAAGTTTTCCCGGGTTTATGACATAATTAAAAGAGCAATTGTCCCATCCTAAGTGTCACAGGCCACATTGTCCAATTAAGGTGAAAGGACATATTGACATGAATCAATCTAACCTTTGCTCTTAGCTTCTGTTAAAGAAGTCGCTTGTACTACTTTGCTAAGATTGGGAATCATTTGTTAGGAATTCATTCTGTAAAAGAATTGTATCCTTTTCTATCTGGTTTCTCGCTTCTGCAATTTGCTTCAGAGCTAAGCACATCTTTGGAGACAGGTCTCAGGAATATCCTGCTGCATAGATAAGGGGAGGCTGCCTAGGAGCACGAACACACAAGGACAAGGGATACCGTGTAAGATAACAAAGCATGGACAGAGCATGGACAAAGAATGCTCCATGGATTAGTGGGGGGAGGGCGTGGGCAAGACATTGCCCACATTGAATAACAAACTTTTGTCTCTGATTGGCTAAACAAGTGTATAAGATCCTAGACAAACTTTACCTAGGTGTGGCTATTCCTTACATGCATTTTGTCTGTATGTTTTGGATATAGTTTTGTCACCTTTACTTTGGCCATAAATAAAACACTGTTTCTTTTTGCAAGCCTCGTCTCAAGTCTCACACTCTTTGGCATCTCAGCGGCTCGGGGAAACTTCTGGGACCTTACAAAGTCATTTGACCAAGGGTTCCTTGGTTAGTCCTCTCCTCCTCTAACTGTCACATGTTGACCTTGGTTCCCATGAGATGACCTTGGTTCCCATGAGAAAGCTTTTTGTTTTGACTGCTAGCCAGTCTATCTACTTCCTCCTCTTCACCCTCCCCACCCAAAGTTCGTGGCAACTATGAGGCAGCAAAAGATGGCTTCAGACAGGTTCACTTCATAGTTGACACTCACCATTGAAGGAGAGTGGTGTGGCCAAGCGCAACAAGGCAATGTCATTGCTGTTCTCCTCACTATTGGGGTCCACAAAGGGCCTGTACCCACCATGGTACACAATGCCAGCCACGTCCATCTGCAGCCCCCTTATGGATAGCTGAGATACAGCACCCACAAACACCTGCCAGCGGTTCAAGACACGATTCCTCCTGCAAGGCAGACCAAAAAGGAGAAGGTTGGACAGCAGGTGGGATCGGTTAGGGTAACTGGGGGCAAAGTTGGAGCTAATAAAAGGACCCCTACTTATTATCTGGCTGTGTTGCCTTTGTGCCATGCCCCGGGTCATCACACTGGCATGGCTGTGGCTTAGAATTCTGGGGATTGGAAGCTAAACATCTGGAGGGCCCTTCTGAACTCCAGAAGCACTCATCAACAGTTGACATACTTCCCTAGTGAGCACTCAGAAACTTCTGGTCAACTGTTAAGAACAATCAATATTACAAATCTGGATGTTATTCTATACACATATCTAGTCCAGGACTTACTCTGGAAAGCAGTGAGCTGCTGTAACTACCCATTCATTTGAGATGATGGAGCCGCCACAGAGATGTGTCCCATCGTAACGTAGGCTGACTTGCCAGGGCCATTTACCCAAACTGGCATCTTGGCCACCTACAATCCTGTCTACGGATAACTTCCTGCGTCCACAGTCTGCAAAGCATACAATAGTTTAATACCCATTCTGATGCAACTTTGCATCCCACATAACTTCATGGTTAAGTTTACAATTTTTATTAGCTTATAATATAAAATACAAAAGCAAATAGTAAGAAAGAAAATGGAGGGAAAGGGGAAGAGAGAAGTATAGAAAAGAAGGGAAAAAAGGGGAAAAAAGGCATTGACTTCCAACTCCCTCTGGTGCAGTGGAATAAGACAGTAATATCAAACCTCAACTTTTTACTTTTCCATAATAGTATAAACTAGCCATTTCTGTAACAACAATCTATCTAATCAGTAAAACCCAAACTCAAAGGTTCATTTTTTTTTCTACCTCAAGCATAAAGTCCAGAAGCGGTTTCCACGTAGAAACAAAAATACTTATGTTGTTTTCTTTGATCAAAACAGTCGATTTAGCCATCTCAGCTAATTCCATCAACTTTTGTGCATCCCACATAATTTCGTGAATGAAATCTTATTCATGAGGAAGAAGGATATTACAATAACCCAGCTGAGTGCTTGTGATGAAACCAACGAGCATCGGAGGAGAATTTAGATTTGAGCAACTCAGAAGACAGGAAAGCTGGACATAGCATGTGAATAAGAGAAAGACCTGAGAAAGATTTGGAGAAAGGTTAAGGTGAGAAAGAAAGATTTGAATTGGAAGGCAGCAGAGAAAGACGACTAAAGATACCCTTGAAATAGTTTGTGAGTTTCATACCTTGGCAAAGAGTTGCTAGGATCCGGCCTGTCAGACATTCACTGTAGGAAAGAGAAGAAAACTCAAGTCTATGGAAGGAGAAGTAAAGAGGCATTATCAAGAAAAGCGTGAACTCCCAATTTTTGCAGTTTGAACTTTCGGTGGCATACAGAATATCTCTAGTTTCAATTTTCTTAAATGATGACGGACTGATTACATTCAGTTCTCAGGGATCTTTTATCATAGACTTCACCAATTGGTTTTGTATGCAAAGACAAGACAATTTAGGAAAAGTTGCTACTGTACATCATGTTACTTCTAAGCAAATCCTGGACCAAAATTTTTTTGCCTTTCCCCTTTTCCCTCCTTATCTTTCCATTATTTTTTATTTTTCTTTATATGTTTGTATTTCATGAGCCACAGTGGTGCAGTGGTTAGAGTGCAGAACTGCAGGCTACTTGTGCTGACTGCCAGCTGCCTGCAATTTGGCAGTTCAAATCTCACCGGACTCAAGCTTGACTCAGCCTTCCATCCTTCCTAGGCGGGTAAAATGAGGACCCAGATTGTTGGGGGCAAGAGGCTGACTCTGTAAACCACTTAGAGAGGGCTGTAAAGCACTGTAAAGCGGTATATAGGTCTAAGTGCTAGTGCTACTTTATATTTTGATAAACTAATACAATTTGTTACCTGGCAGGAGTTGCTATATTTAGATTTGCAGAGTTCCCATCATTCTTGCCCATTGGCCAGGATGGCTGGAAATTGTTACGTATGTAGGTTTGAATGTCATTGGTTTAGTTTGAATTGTTCTTGTAAAATGTCAAATATGATTGGTTTGAAAAGTGCGGGAAAACCCTGCACTCTGATTGGCTGGCAACTGCGGCTGCTGGCTATAAGTAGCAGCCGTAGCCCAGCCAAGACGGGTCCATTCGAGCTGTAGTCACTAATAAACTCTTCACTGAAGCTCTTCGCGTCTGACTCTTCATGCAAACTTAACAGAAATAATAGATGTTACCATGTACATTCAAGGCTGGGAAGGCCTGTGGATTTAAGTGAAGGAAAACTGGGAAGAAGGAAGTGGTCCTTACCAGACAACAATGGCCTCTCTCAGCTTTTGCACAAAAGGCAGCCGGGACTCATCCACGCAGAAGTAGCCTGACGTTCCATTGGCACCTGCACTGCCTGCATTCAGGACTGTATGGGAGAGAGAACTGGAACAGAGACAAATCCAGAGGTGGTTTTCAGCAGGTTCTGACCAGTTCTGGAGAACCGGTAGCGGAAATTTTGAGTAGTTCAGAAAACTGGCAAATACCACCTCTGACTGGCCCCGCCCCCATCTATTACTGCCTCCCGAGTCCCAGCTGATTGGCTGGGTCTCCTTTGGTTGCCCTGCACAGGAGAACGGAGCTGGAAAGCAGGTTAGTGGAGTGGGAGGGAATGGAGATTTTACAGTATCCTTCCCCTGCCATGCCCACCAAGCCACACCCACCCAGCCATACCATGCCTACCAAGCCATGCCCACAGAACCGGTAAGAAAAATTTTGAATCCCACCACTGCTATAGACCTTGTCATCACAGCCATGTTTTTGGTGTACCTGACAAATCCCATCTCCTCACAACTAAGAGCTGCCACCTGGGCATCAGATGAAGAAGAACACAGGAGCCTCCACTTCCCTTCTGTCTCATCGTACACGGTTAGGCGCAAGTCCTCGGAATTCACCTGAACTGAACAGAACAAAGGTAGTGATAAGACAGGACTATCCCAGCTCCTTTGTGGCCCCCCAGGGAAACTGGCTGATCCAGCAGTGGGATCCTACCTGTTCCACTACTGGTTCGGTGATCACATATGTGCGCACCTAACATGCACGCAGCTTTCCACACACCAGCTGAGGCCTGCAGGACCAATCAGCTGAGAGGATAAAGAAGTGAGAAGCACAGGGGTGGGTGGCACGGCTGATCCTGCACTTTCTCTTCTTTCTCCTCTCAGCTGATCGTCAGAGGTGTTTTTTTTAAACTACCAGTTCAGCCGAACTGGTACGAACTGGTAGCATACTACCACTGGGCTGATCTCATCTGTTGCTGAGCTACAGCTGCTTTTTAATCAGACTGGCTGGGAATTGGAGAAGCTATAGTCCCACCGTTCCTGAAGACATCAGGCTGGAAAAGGTGAGGCTATGTCACAGGTGGCGGAAGAGTTCCGCAGCCCTTTGTCGCATACTCACCCACATATAAGCTTTCCTTTTCACTCCCAAGCACAGACACCACTGCAGTGGGAGATAAGAAGGCTGATTAGAACATCGCTCAGCAGGAAGACAATGACAACAGAAGCAAAATCCATGTTCTACAGAAGTTAATGCTTGCTCTTCACGGCAGGGAAACCTTTGGAAATAAGGTTGGTGGACTGAGAGAGAGTGGCTGGCTCAAAAGTCACCCGGCCAGCTTTCATGCCTAAGGCAGGACAAGAACTCACAATCTTAGTGACTGACCCAAAGTCATCCAGCCGACCTTCATGCCTGAGGTAGGACTAGAACTCACAGTCTCCTAGTGATTGATGCAAAGTCATCCAGCCAGCTTTCATGTCTAAGGTAGGACTAGAACTCACAATATGCTAGTGGTTGGCCCAAAGTCATCCAGCCAGCTTTCATGCTTAACTATCATTGTATGCAAGTGTTTTTCATTTGCATGCATATCCTCATTCCTGCCAACCTGCAGCTGAGAATCACTGGTTTTATTTTACATCACAACTGACCCCAATTTCTTGACTGGGACCCATCCAGAATTGGGTCTGAGATGGCGAGGAGGATATATAAATGTTTTAAATAAAGAAATAAACCTCTCTCTGACTCACAAGGGATCTTACCTATTGCCCAAATCCCAACTCCAATTCCAGCCAAAAGCAGGAAGGTGCTGGCTCCCACTGCCATGACTTTAGGCAGAGTCCAACTGCATGTTTTAAGTTCTCCTGAAAGGTAGAGAGATCATCAGACAGCAAAGGTCAGAGCTATCCCCATCAGGCAGAAGCAGGTGTTGAAAAACACCTCCCCAGATACCATTAATAACAGAGAGAGGGTTTCCCTCAAGTTAGGAAGAGGAAATGGAGAAACATGGCAATGTTTCAGAATGACTTGGACCTGCCATTGTACATAATGCCAACCTAGGATGTTTGTCACCTGGTATTCAGCCAGTTCTGACAGGTTCTGGAGAACCAGTAGCGGAAATTTTGAGTAGTTCAGAGAACTAGTAAATGCCACCTCTGGTTGGCCCTGACCCCATCTATTCCGTCTCCCAAGTTCCACGTGATTGTCTGGGTCTTCTTTTGTTGCCCTGCATAGGAGAACAGAGCTAAAAAGCAGGTTAGTGGGGTGGGGAAGGAATGGGGATTTTGCAGTAACCTTCCCCTGCAGTGGGGTGGAAATGGAGATTTTACGGTATCTGTGCTGTCCAGACAGTTTATAGTTAATTGGGAATTGGAATAGTTAGTTAGGAATTGGGAGCTGTCCCCTTAAGGGAATGCATCATGGTAAATGTAGTTAAGGTATCCTGGGAAATGTAGTCCATGTCATGTGGCCACATCTGTAATCCTGATTGGTCACTGAATGACCCTTCATGGGTTGGGGGAGGTTTCTTCACTCTTGCCTGGTCCCCAAGCAGCATGCTGATGCCTCACCCCCTTATTCCTTCATTATGGAGATGAAAAGAGAACTATCCGTTTACACCAGAAAGTCAGCTATGCAGAGAATTGGACATTGAGATGAATCTCAACATAATTGTGAGTTATATTTGAGGATGCCTGATGAACCAATAAAGAGACTTTGTATGGATGCCTTTGTGGAGTTTAATCTGTCTGCTTTATAATCAGATAGTGGTTGTAAGGTCCAGAACAGTATCCTTCCCTTGACATGCCCACCAAGCCAAGCCACGCCCACCAAACCACACCAAACCACAGAACCAGTAGTAAAAAAATTTGAATACCACCACTGTTTGTCAACATCCTAATATGAAGGCCATGAGGATGGGTATACAGCGGTACTTTGATACTCATCATTAATTGGTTCCAGCAGACACAATGAGTACCAAAACGATGAATACCTAACACATTTTTCCATAAGGAATAATGTAATGAGTCACAAGACAGCCGACACTGACATGCTGACTACCAACAAACAATGAGTAAGGGACATTTTCCCATCAAAATGCGTTGAGTACCAAATTCGATGAGTATGCTTGCACAAGTACCACTGTATATACCATGTTAAGCCAAAAGCAAACAAGCCATAAGACATGGATTTGTACATGTGAACCAGGTCTATGTTATACTATTACAATATTTCGTTTTCTGGATGGTCTTCAGAAACTCCACCCTTGAACTTAAAACAAAACCGAGAGGAAAGAAACCATTATTATTATTATTATTATTATTGTTGTTGTTGTTGTTGTTGTTGTTATTGTTATTGTTATTGTTATTATTAGATAAGAGAGAAGATGCCAGAGGTCTCCCTTGTGAGCAAACAGCTTTGAACTTCTCCTGTATGCCTGAAGATGTTCGTCTTAAAGTCCTGCTCGAACATGAAAGAGTGATGGGAAGGTTGAGGATTCAGAGGAGGAAAGTAAATTGTTGGGTTTTTCCTTCCCTTTTCTTTTTCTATGGTTCAACTCACCATCTTTTTCAGCCATTTCAAAAACAATTAACCATCAAAGCTGCTGTTTGGAAGTCCAGCTCTTCAGGCCCAGGGGCCTTTGGGTCCAGTCCCCAAGTCCTAAAATCAGAAAGGAAGAATGATACGCGTCTCCTTTTCTTCAGTAGAGCTAGGGGTGAGCTTCAAAAATTTTAGCAATGGGTTCTCTGCCCGGTTGATGGGTCGGCATGGCCACAGTGGGTGTGGCCTAGTCAGCCTCCTGCACCATGGTGGGAGGGGGGACATTTTTGCCCTCCCTGGGCTCCGGAAGCTCTTTGAAAGCCAGAAACAGGCCCATTTCCGGCCTTCCCGAACTTCCAGAAGGCCCGTTTTTCACCCGCCCCGAGCCTCTATGTGTGCCCTGCGCTTACCTGCATCCAAACGGGCCACATGGTGACTCCTGGGAGGGGAGGGGTGGGCAGGGCCAGCCAGGATTTGGGGGTTCTCAGAACTGCACAGAATCTTAGCTAGGGGCTCTCCTGAACCCCTGCAAACCCCCAGCAGCCCCACCCCTGAGTCAAGCTACAAGTCTCTTTTTCTTCAGCTAGAGTTGACCCATGTTCCTCTTAGACCTTGCAAAATTCTACCTGGAATTTCCTACTAGCTTTGAAGCATCGACAGTTATTTAGCTTCTCCTATTTAGTTACATTGTTATTGCTCAGTTGCTAACCCGTATGCGACTCTTCATGACTCCATGGGGCACAGCATGCTGGGTTCCCCTGTCCTCCACAGTCTCCCAGAGTTTGCCCAAGTTCATGTTCATATTTAGTTATTTTGTTGGGTGAATTTCTGAGGAAGAGAAACGTATAACTATTCCTCAAATCTGAAGTCTGGGCTGCTTTGGGATTCATTCAAAGATAGATGATAGATAGATAGATGGATGGATGGATGGATGGATGGATGGATGGATGGAGAGGAGGAGAGAGAGAGAGAGAGAGAGAGAGAGAGATGATAGAATTCTTTATTGACCAATTGTGACTGGACACACAAGGAATTTGTCTTGGTGCAAATGCTCTCAGTGTACATAAAAGAAAAGATACATTCATCAAGAGCCAAGAATCATAAGGTACAGCACTTAATAATAGTCACAGGGTACAATAAGCAATCAAATCATACTAGGAAACAGTCAATATAGATCGTAAGGATACAAGTGACAAAGTTACAGTCATACAGTCACAAGTGGGAGGGGATGGGTGATAAGGAGTGATGAGAAGATTAATAGTAATAATAGTGCAGACTTTGTAAATAGTTGGACAGTATTGAGGGAATTAGTTGTTTAGCAGAGTGATGGCATTCAGGAAAAAACTGTCCTTGTGTCTAGTTGTTCTGGTGTGCAGTGTTCATTCATTCATTCATTCATTCCACAGAACAGTTTGGCCTTCCAGGTTTCCACTGAAGCCTAAACAACATCTGGCTGCTTCAGTGACTGTCAGAGGGCTGATCTGCTTGCGCAAGAATCAAAACCTTCTTCCATATCATTTTTGAAACATGTGCAGTCCTAATGCCCGGGACTTGGACGCTAAAACCTGATTTGCCTTGAGCATCCTATATTAACCTAGCAAAACACATTACCTCTCTGTGGCTGAAGTAGCACCATTCAGGCACCAGAAGAAGCCGTCAGCAAGCCTGAAGGAATCTCCAGATTTGCAGACAAATTGACAGTGCTTAGTCTCATTCTCTCCTCCCCAACACACACACACACAATACACATAACACCCAAAAGCAGTGGTTGAGGAAAGAACATGCTCACTGTTAACGGGGGAATGGAATTTCCCGGAAGATAGTTTGCCTCTCTGCAGCTCTGGATTAACCATTAAGCAAAATAAGCACAGACACCAAATGAAGGGGGGGAGAGATTTTTTTTCTCTTCACTACCAGCCCTTAACTCTTCCACTGCCGTAATTGAGTTTAATCAAACTTTTTGATTAGTTGCCTTTATCCACAGTGTTTGACTTTAACCTGCATTGTTTAAAGAGTGACTGACATTTAAAAGCGTGGCTTGCAAACCTCATCAGATCCCATCTTTGTTTCCATCTCATGGCAATTTCACTTCCATCAAGGGGAATCGTTGTTGAGTTGTGTTTAGGGCTTCAATCCAGTTATGGGACTTGATGAACACTCCGTACTGAAGCATGGCTATAAATCCCACTTGCAGGACGCACATTTTCTCCCAATGTGTATGGGTGGTCTTCAACTTACAACCATAACCGAGCCTGTAATTTCCGTCGTAAGTTGTGATGATTGTTAAGCAGGCCATCACATGGCCATGCCTGCCATGGTGGCACAGTGGTTAGAGTGCAGTACTGCAGGTTACTTCTGCTGACTGCTGGCTGCCATTCAGCAGTTCAATTCTCATTGTTTCAAGGTTGACTCAGCCTTTCATGCTTCCAAGATCAGTAAAATGAGGAGCCAGATTGTTGGGGGCAATAGGCTGACTCTATAAACTGCTTAAAGAGGGATGTAAAGCACTGTGAAGTGGTATATAAGTCTAAGTACTAGTGCTAGTGGTCAGTGGTGGGATTCAATTTTTTATACTACTGGTTCTGTGGGCATGGCTTGGTGGGCATGGCAGGGGAATGATACTGCAAAATCTTCATTCCCTCCCCACCCCACTAACCTGCTTTCCAGCTCCGTTCTCCTGTGCAGGGCAATCAAAGAAGACCCAGCCAATCAGCTGGGACTCGGGGGGCAGAGAAGAGATGGGGGCAGGACCAGTCAGAGGTGGGATTTGCTGGTTCTCTGAACTACTCAAAATTTCCATTACCAGTTCTCCAGAACTGGTCAGAACCTGTTGAATACCACCTCTGCTAGTGCTGCTTAACAACCATCACAACTTATGACTGAAATTACAGGCTCAATAACAGTTGTAAGTTGAAGATTACCTGTACCTTACTGGAAGAAAATGTGCATCATGCAAATGGGATTTGTAGTCATGCTGCAATATGGAATGTTTGTAAACAATTCTTTTGTGGCACTTAGGAAATGCAGCAATCATAAAGCAAATACCACAATCATTAAATGAACACATTATAAATATGAGGCATTACCGGTATGTATTTATTTGGATCCCACCTTTATTGTATTTTATAAATAACTCAAGGTGATGAATGTATCCAACAAAGCTTCCTCCTCCTATTTTTGCCACAACAACAACCCTGTGAGGTAGGTTGGGCTGAGACAGTGTGACTGACCCAAGGTTACCCAGCTGGCCAAGGTGCGACTAGAACTCAACATAAATTCTTCCTCCGTACAATTTAAGATGGGCTGATAAATAGCTGATTTATTAAAATTGTGTTATTGATCGCTTAGATTGTCTAGTCATGCATTCCAATAGGCCAGAGTGTGGCTCTGCTTGCTTTTGATTAAAATAAGTGAATCAGGCTTCACAGTTTAGAAAGAAAAGTTTGCAGTTGTTTATCATGTTGTGAATAATTCAATAAATCGTAGCTCAACAACTTGGAGCTTCATCAGTGCACAGATTCAGGAGGGAGGCTCTATTGCTGCAGCATGTATCCTGTTGCATCTTATGTGCCATTGTGAAAAACAAACTGCAGACCAATATTGCCTCTGACTCGATCCCACTCAATTCCTCTTCCCTGTTTTAACTTGTTAAAGAAACATGCCAAAATTTTGGTACCTTTAGCGCAATCAAATGAGACACTTTTCAAACAGAGATGCCAAGTTTTAAAGGACACTTCAATTGCTCAGCCAGCAACAGCTGGAAAAGCTAGTTTTCCTCTCTACACTTTTATCCTCAAATATGTTTTGTTTCAGGCAACACTTGCATAAAATGCTAAGACTGCTGAGTTTGCGTTGGGGTTAAGGGTGCTGCGGTTTGTGTTGATGACTCAGCATTTTGTGGGATCCCACCCAGAGGTGATATTCAGCAGGTTCTGACCAGTTCTGGAGAACTGGTAGCAGAAATTGTGAGTACTTCAGTGAACCAGCAAACACCACCTTTGACTGGCCTCGCCCCCATCTATTCTCTGCCTCCCAAGTCCCAGCTGATCGGCTGGGTCTTCTTTGGTTGCCCTGCACAGGAGAACGAAGCTGAAAAGCAGGTTAGTGGGGTGGGGAGGGAATGGAGATTTTGCAGTATCCTTCCCTGCCATGCCCAACAAGCCACACCCAACAAGCCATGCCATGTCCATCAAGCCACGCCCACAGAACCGGTAGTAAAAAATTGAATCCCACCACTGATCCCAATCCCTTGGGTTTCTTTGTTGAGTGAATCTAGATTCCCCAAATCAAGCAAATGATGGGAATCCATCCAGAATGCCTGGCACAGTCTAGTACTGTTTTACTGGGAACAACATATCCAAAATGCAGACACAATCTTATATGACAATCTCTTTCACAAAAGTATTCACAAGGAAAGAGGACATTAACCTTGGAAATGGAAAAAATTCCATCCTCCACCCCTACCTTAACAATATTCATAGAATACTCTGAGAGTAGTGATTAAAGGAGTCAAAGCATACATTTGATGAAAAGGTGAAGTTTAAAATACAATGAATCCTTTATTGCTGTGGGCTCAGATCATCTTTCTAATAATGTTTGAGAATCCGCCTTACCCTCAGGTATTTAAATTGCAAAATTATCGGGTTCAATGTCTGCAGAGTTTAAAGTGCCACACAAATACACAAACCAATGGCACTAGTTCAATACAAGTGCCTCCTGCTCTGAGGTCCCTTCCAACTGAGCGTTATTACGCTCAGAGAACGCAGCCACAAGTTGCATGAACCAAGTTATCCTATTAAACCACAGCATGGTTTATTTGTTTGGATATGGCATGATAAATGAATGCAACATTTATATTTTGGTCACCTGGGTTTCAGATTTAGGGTGCTATCAGAGGTGACCCAACCTCAGATAATCCTGCCAGGAACCATCTGCAGAATACGGGGCACAGAAGAGCCCATTCCTTCTGGAGTCAAATTTTGGCCATCACCAAGATAGGGCTACTAAATACATAGGGTCACCAGGTGGTAGCAACAAGCTAGGATTTTCTGTGGCTCTTTGTGGCCACTTAGTGGCCCCATGAAGTATTACAACTCAGGGTGTCTCTGACTAAAGAATAGATGGAAATGGCTTATTATAGAATCCAAGGCAAAAGGTTTATTGAACTAATTAAATATGAATTAATTTAGAAAGAGCAATATTACATGTTAAGTGGCACTGGCAGAAGAACAATTTATTCCAGCGACTTTGCAGTGATATGGATAAATCGATGCCATGGAATCTAACAGTTACTTTATCTTCATGAAATAACTATGGATGCTAATCAGGAAGTCAACTTTCTCTGAATTCTCCCCCTATTCAAACACCACAAAGAGAGAGATTTTAACATTTAGATCAGGGGTGTCAAACTCAAGGCCGGGGGGGGTCGGATCTGGCCCATGGGGTGCTTAGATCTGGCCCAAGGGGGCTGCCCTGGAAACAGTGAAGGACTGGCCCGCAGTGCCTCTGCCAGCGAAAATGGAGCTCGGGAGGGCTGCAGGCGGCTGTCCTAGCTACTGTGTCTATGGTTCAATAATGCCAATTCGGAAAAAGTGTTAATTCAGAAACTTAATTCAGAAACTAAACAACTTTTTAAAGTGTTAGGAGCGTCCTTGGTATGACTTTATTTCTGATCCTAAGACAGGAGCGTAGAAAAAAGTCGTTGGCAACCTGTTCCCACAAATTAACTAATGAACTCTCTCTCTCACACACACACACACACTAATTCAGAGACAGAGAAGGGAGCAACTTTGGTTATCCAGGCCGGGCAACCAATTGTGCTCTCCAAAGAACCGGGAGAAGCGAGACTGGGCGATCTTGTACCCTCCTCACCTCGCTCTTCCACCGCCTCAACCGCCGCGGGGGACTCGCCTTCTTCCAGTCCAGGGAGGCGCGCTCTTCATCGCCGGGACTGGAGGCGCTGCCGGCAGAGAAGCGCTTCTGCCCCGAGCCAACTGATCCTTCTAGGCCGACCAGCGACGAGGAGGAAGACAAAAGAACGAAGCCTGGAGGAGGACCGGGGGATCGCAGCGGCCGCAACCGGGCAGAAACGGAGGAACGGAGAAGGGATCTCCGCCGAGAGGGGAGAAAGGTGGAGGGCGGGGCTAGAGGATGGTGGGCGGGGCTTCGGCTGTTTCCCTATTCCGCCTCTAAAGCGAAGAAGAGCTGAGTGGAGGAAAGGCGACACCGAGGTTGCGTGTCCAGCTGGAACGTCGGAACCGATCCCAAAGGGAGGCAGACAGACAGATAGGAGAGAGAGAGGGGGTGCAAAAAGAAACAGAAAGACAGACAGAAGAAAAAGAGACCTAGAGAAGAAAGAGAGAGGAAAGAAAAAGAGAGGGGGGAGAGGGAGAGGGAGGGAGAGAGAGATCCTGGTTTCCCCTTGTCGGAGATTTTTTTTTTTTTGGTTTAAGGGTTCCTAAATTAGGGAGCCCGGGCGCATCTCACGGGAGCAGCGCCGAGCATCCCGGGTTGAGAATGTAAGCAAAGCCAAGGTCGCGTCTCCAAGGGCGTTGAGACTTGACACCTTCCAGGCCCACCGGTCTCCTGGCAATGCGGGGAGAAGCCTGTCCGGCAGGCGGACCTTGGAGACCCAAAGAGTCCCGTTCTTTAGAGAGGATGTCAGCAGGCCGGGAAGGGTGGGCCTGGGATCCCAATGCTTTCGCGGTGGGGTCCCTTCCCCAGCCCAGCAGGCTCCTGCCGGGGATCTCCGCTTTCAAAGGCAGCCGCCGCCCACAAAGAGGGAAGCGCACCTTCTTAGAGGGGCGTCGCTTGGCCAGGAAAGTGCCAGAGCAGCTCCTCTCTTCCGCCACTTGGCCCCCGCCCCCCCCCGCTCAGCCCCGCTGCTTTCTGAAAGAGACCATTGTCCGGGCCACCTGAGGATGCACCTGGGAGCCAAGAAACGTACACCGGCGAAAGAGGAGGATCCGACCGCAGCACAAGTCCCCCCCATACACAGACAGACAGACAGACAGACAGAAGAGAGAGAGAGAGGAAAGAGAGAGGGGGGAAGAAAAAAGAGACAGACAGACAGAAGAGAAAAAGAAAGAAAGAAAGAAAGAAAGAAAGAAAGAAAGAAAGAAAGGAAAGAAAGAAGAAAGAAAGAAAGAGAAAGAAAGAGAAAGAGGAGGAGGAGAAGAAAGAAAAAGAAAGAGAGAAAGAGAGAGAAAGAAAAGAGAGAGAGAGGAAGGGTGAGAGAAAGAGAGAGAGAGAGAGAGGAAAGGAAAGAGAGGAAAGGGAGGGAGAGGAGAAGAGAGAGAGGAGAGAAGAAAGAAGAGAGAATTTAAGTGCAGGCAGGACATAACAAATTCAGGTTTGTCCCCAGCAGGCAAGGAGTCTGCTTTGAGTCTTCAGCTCCAGGAGACTTTATGAATAAGCTCATGTACAGAAGTAGTTGGGTTGCCTTTTCCCAAGATAATGGGGTTTCTTGGAGGGGAGGGGGGGGCTTTCTGGTCTAGCCCACCCTCCTGGGATCTCTTGGTGGTGTCCCGTGCTGCTTAGTTCTGCCAGGATCCTCCCCAAACGGCAGCAGAACTGCTTGACCACAAAACCAAATTGGATCTGGTTAAATAATAAAAGAGCCATTCATTCTCATGCAGATTGGAATCTAATAAAAAAATTATTAATTATTCAGCTGCTATTTGTATTGAACTAAAAACCAGCATGCGGCTTTTCTGGAAATGATGCAAAGGTAAGAATCACAGTTTGCTTAATAAAAAAAACGCTCAGGAAGTGAAAAGGGAAGAAGGAAGGGAAGGGAAGGGAAGGGAAAGGAAAGGAAAGGAAAGGAAAGGAAAGGAAAGGAAAGGAAAGGAAAGGAAAGGGAAAGAAAGGAAAGGAAAGGAAAGGAAAATTAGCTTGGACAGGACTGCAAACTATCCAAACTGTATTTTAGGGTGCCTCAGGAAGTAGGCTGACTCGATCAAGTTAAGCTGTTCTGTAAATGATGTCATGGCATCACAGCCATGCCACCTCACTTTCCACCATGCCCAAAGCTCCCCAACCCATAGTAAGTTAAACACTAAACTAGCTTAACGTGTGAACACAATGGGTTTGTCCTGAATAAACCTGCTTAAACCTGCCATCATGTGAACACAATCAAATGGACATCCACATTAGATTAATCAGATTAACTGAGTGAAACAAGTTTTTTTTTTAAATTACATTTATATGCCGCCCTTCTCTGAAGACTCAGGGCGGCTTACAATTTTTTGGGATACAACCCAGTGTGCTCAGCAATAGCCTTCCTTCCATTGTATATGCCTGCTTATTACTAAGCGGCATTTTACAAAGTCAGCTTATTGCCCCCAACAATCTTGGGTCCTCAGTTTACCTACCCTGAGAGGATGGAAGGCTGAGTCAACCTTGAGCCTGGTGGGATTCGAGCCTGCAATAATTGTAGGCAGCTGGATCTTAAGTGTAAGCATTTAACAGCCTGAGCCACCAAGGCCCCAAGGCACCAAGGTTAAGGTACTCAGGGGTGAGAACGTCAGGGGTGGGGGGGAAGCCCACCAATTTCTCTTGGGTCTGTGAGATTTTCCACACTGGAGAATCCAGAAGGCCTTTTGTCAGTGGTGGGATCTGGAACAGGCAGGAGACACCTAGCCAAAGTAAACAAATCATTTGTCACAGGGAAGGGGAAGGGTGTCTGTGGATCATTCACTCCTTGAAAAACAGGTGCAAGTTCAGGAAATGTGCTTCAAGCCTAAAAGGGAAGAGAACTTCTGAATGCTCAGTTACTGATTACCTGGGCAGCCAACCTGTGTAGCTGTTGGAAGCTGACCTGGGGAGGGGGGAATGGGGGAAAGCAAGCTGAAGCAGGGATGGCCAAGTAAACAGCAGTTCTTACCCCCTGAATTTGTCCCTTGCACAGAAACGGAGCCAAATGTAGTGTATCTCCCACCCCTTGCTTCAGTTCTCAACCTACGCCCTGGAACAGGGTCTCCACCAGGGAAAATAAGCTGGGAAATTGCTGGTTTTTGAGGGTTTGGGGTCCATAAAGGACCAGTTAGCATTAGTTATTTGTTATTAATTGGGATATTCTTTTCTGTACAAAGAAACAGAGAACTGGGGCAAAATAAAGCCTATTTTCTGGATTCAGAAAATGCCAGTTCCCAAATTCAGAATGAGAATAGAGCTGGAAGGGACTTTGGAGGTCTTCTTGCCCAGCCCCCTGCTCAAGCAGGAGATCCAACACCATTTCAGACAAGTGGCTGTCCAGTTTCTTCTTAAAAGCCTCCAGTGATGGAGCACCCATAACTTCTGGTGGCAAGCAGTTCCACTGGTTAATTGTCCTCACTGTTAGGGAGTTTCTCCTTAATTCCAGGTTGCTTCTCTCCTTGATTGGTTTCCATGGTTTCTTGTCCTGCCTTCTGATGCTTTGTAGACTAATTTGACCCCTCGTCTTCTTTGTGGCAGCCCCTCAAATACTGGAACACTGCTCTCCTGTCACTCCTAGTCCTTCTTTTCTCTAGACTAGCCAAACCCAGATCCTCCAAACATTCTTCATATGTTTTAGTCTCCAGGCCTTTAATCATCTTTGTTGCTCTTCTTTGTACCTTTTCCCAAAGTCTCAACATCTTTTTTGTAATGTAGTGACCAAAACCCGATGCAATATTCCAGTTGTGATCTTACCAAGGCTTTATAAAATGGTGCTAATACTTCAAGTCATTTTGATGCCTCTGTTTATTCAGCCAAGGGTTGTATTAGCTTTTTTTGGCTGTTATCAGTTCAGGGGCAAAACCAATCATACCATACGCCATGTTGGAGGCAGTCCAACTTTTTTCGTGCTATTTGAACAGCATCCTTATTTTAATAATTTTGTGTGCCACCCAGAGTCACCTGTGCAATGTGAGCATCTATATGAGTGTAATAAACAAATAATCCCCGCTGTTTTCTTGATGTTCGAAAGTTTTCTTTTTAGCCGAGCCATTCTTCTGAGTCGGAAAGTAAAAAAATCCAGCGTACTATTCATGGAACGAAACTGGAGTATTTGCTGTCAGTTGAAAAGGCAAAGCTGAACAGAACCTGGAATGGTACCTGTCGGGACGGCAGCTGAGAAGAGAGGATGGCCCACCCACCCCCAAGCCAAAAGCAGGGTGAATACAGCATCCATTCTCAAAGAAAGAAAGTGGTTGGGTAACATTAGGACACAGTGGCTCAGTGGCTAAGGTGCTGAGCTTGTTGATCAGAAAGATTGGTAGTTCGGCAGTTCGAATCCCTAGCGCCGCATAACAGGGTGAGCTCCCGTTACTTGTCCCAGCTTCTGCCAACCTAGCAGTTTGAAAGCAGGTTAAAAAAAATGCAAGTAGAAAAATAGGGACCCATTTGGTGGGAAGGTAACAGCGTTCCGTGCACCTTCAGCATTTAGTCATGCCAGCCACATGACCACAGAGACGTCTTCGGACAGTGCTGGCTCTTCAGCTTTGTAATGGAGATGAGCACCGCCCCCTAGACCGGAAACGACTAGCCCGTATGTGCGAGGGGAACCTTTACCTTTACTAACATTAGTGCACATCAGTAAAGTAACTTGTGATTCACTGGGCCAAAGTAAAAAAGAGGTTAATTATTGTTGAATCCTGGATGAACCATCTATTGTCTTTTATATCTTACCAAATTGCTTCTTCTATTGGCTGTGACTGTAAGCAGAGTTCACCAACCTCTGAAGGAGTGTGGATCCCTACCCCCACCCTGGTTGTCCTATGATTGTGCCACACCAACTCTTCAGATGCACAGATCTCTTCTCCACCCTGGAGCGTCCTGGTAGAAAATGCATCTCCTGGGTGCACAGCAGTGCGTATTATACAAAGAGTGTGAGTGCTTTATTTCCAACGGAGTGTGTGCAACGGCATGGTTTTTCTTTCCTCCTCTGGGTACGTAAAAAAAGAAAGGCTCCAGGTCTTAGACTTTGGAGGGCACACCTGTCCTTTATGGGCACACCTGGTCATAATAGGAGAGGGCATCACTGTGGCATAATGAGAGATAAGCAAATAGTGACCTTTCTGGGCCAGGTATCCAGAACCACAGCCTCTCAAGGTGATGCTGTTTGTGTTAGTACTGAAGCCTCTGGTGGGGGTAAGTCAACTCTACCTTTTTGACTTGAGAAGAAGAGGAGATGTTTGGAAAAGCAGGATTGGAGTTCTGATGAGCCCTTTTTATTGGGGCAGGGAGACAGAGAGAACAGTTTTGGATTCCAGTAGTGTTGCTGGTGTGAACATATAGTAGACTTACAAATCTCCCTCCTTCCTCTTCTCCCTCTTCCTTCTTTTCCTCCTTCCCCTTCCCCTTCTTCCTTTCCTCTTCCTCCTCCTCTTCCTCATCCTCTTCCATGGAGTGGGAACATGTTGGGTCATGAAACGTCTGCAAGAAAACAGCCAAAGCTCAGAGATCACCAAGGACCCCATAGGCGTCCTCCTCCTCTTCCTCCATCCCATTTCCATTCTTCCTCTTCCTCCTCCTCCTCTTCCTCTTCCATGGAGTGGGAACATGTTGGGTCATGAAACATCTGCAAGAAAACCACCAAGCTCAGAGAGCACCAAGAAAACCCGCAGTCCTCTCCTCCTCTTCACAATCCCCACTCCCTTCTAGCATTGATGAAGTTCCCTAGCTGGATCAGGAAACATCTGCAAGAAATCAGCCAAAGCTCAGAGATCACCAAGGACCCCACAGGCGGCCACCTCCTCGTTCTCCTCCTCCTCCTTTTCCATGGAGATGGAAAATGTGTGCTGTGGCATTATAACATGAATGCTATGACTTAATACCAAAGTGAGTTTTGGGTGCACAATGATGTAAGAGTGGTACTAACATGATAACACGTGTGTGTGGGTAAGGGTCACGTGTGGTTTTGGAAATGGCATCATTTGCTACCAATCGCCCTGAGTGTGAACTGAATGTACGTCCTAAAATTAAATTCTGCAGACTTGGACATTAACATATTTAAAGTTTGAAAAGTCTCTAGCTTAGCAGTCTTACCATTGTAATGATCTGAAGCGTTCACATTGTCTCGTTCCAGTGACCAGCTGCAACCTCAAAAGTTCCAAACATTCAGAGCTGAGCATCATATCAACATAACTTGCAATAAAGAGCTTTTATCAGATATTTTCTTTCTTACAGACCTCACCCCTCTAGAAAATGGTAAGTGATGAATTGCTAAGTCAGGGAGGGAAAAAAAGAGAGAATTATATTTTATTTACAATTATAATTACACCCTACTTGGGATATAATTAGATGGGGCAAGACTCCTTTTATTTTAATTCCACAACATCCCTGCAAGGTAGATTAGCCTAATTGGGAATGGCTGACTCCAAATCAACTATGGAATCCTAAGGTCAAATGGGGCCTTCAGTCTGGATCTTCACAAACCTACTTCAGTGCCTTCACCATCTCACCCCACTGGCTCTCCCAGAAATCTCACTGGATCATAAGGTGGCTTTCTAATGTGGACTTAAGTCGTGCTGTTGGCTCAGCATATTTGGATCAAATCTCAATTTTTAATTTGGTCATAACTATTTTGGATGTTGTGCCATTGCTTTTTCCCTTAAGTGTGACCCTGAGGGGGGACAGAAAGTCAAGCTGAGGTTCTTAACTTGGGAAAAGCTTGTGTGGAGAAGAAGGAAAGAAAGATTGAGAGAAAGAAAGAAAGAAAAAGAAAGAGAGAGAGAGAGAGAGAGAGAAAGAAAGAAAGAAAGAAAGAAAGAAAGAAAGAAAGAAAAGAGGGAGGGAGGGAGGGTGGAAGGAAAGAAGGAAGGAAAGAAAGATTGAGAGAGAGATTAGAAAGAAAGATTGAGAGAAAGAAAGATTGAGAGAGAAAGAAAGAGGGAGGGAGGGTGGAAGAGAAGGGTGGAAGGAAGAAGGAAGGAAGGAAGGAAGGAAGGAAGGAAGGAAGGAAGGAAGGAAGGAAGGAGTTCAAAATAATTAAAATGAGAGCTGTGACCCTGAAATCAAAGTATTAGACATGTCAAAAAATGTGGTGGATCTGCCATCTTGCCTTTTTTGTTCCCCTTGCAGATGCTTCAGAAGAAGTAGGAGAAGTTAGGTCTGCTTCTTGGTGGGGAAATGTTTCTTCTTCTTCTTCTTTTTCTTCTTCTTCTTCCGTTCAGTTTCAGCTCTACAGAAACCACTCAATGCTCACCAGCGACAGTAGCGACACCTCCAGCTATGGCCTGAGCAACACCATGGAGAGCTCCAGGAACATCCTCTACTCCACCGGCAGTCTGCCTCACACCTTGGATGACCTCCTGGCTGGCATGAAGGTCCCACAGAAAGAAGCCCGCCAGCCTCCTCCCGCTCGCTCGAAGCGCAGCACCAAGAACGAAGGCGTCCTCATCAATCTGGACGTGAGCGATGGCGAGACCAGCATCTCAGACAGCGGGTCTGAGTCCCCCGTGTATGTGCAGTTGCCGCCAGAGCCCGTCATCCAGGAGCACACAGTCAGCACCATCAATGCTAAAGTGAGCCTCCTGCACAGGAACAGAACAAACGTTGCCACTCGCATGCGGTGAAACCGGATTTCTGCTCATGGGCTTACTTCTCCTCAGTAGAAATTTCCCCTCCTCTGTTTGTTGAGCAAGCCACCACAGCTTGTTTCTCGTGTACCATCAAGCCAGTGGTGGGATTCAAAAATTTTTACAACTGGTTCTGTGGGCGTGGCTTGGTAGGTGTGGCATGGTTGGTGGGTGTGGTTTGGTGGGCATGGCAGGGGAAGGATACTATAAAATCTCCATTCCCTCCCCAGTCCTGGGGGAAGGTTACTGCAAAATCCCCATTCCCTCCCCACCCCACTAACCTGCTTTCCAGCTCCTTTCTCCTGTGCAGGGCAACCAAAGGAGACTCAGCCAATCAGCTGGGACTCAATGGGAGCAGAGAATAGATGGGGGCGGGGCCAGTCAGAGATGGTATTTGCCGGTTCTCCGAACAATACAATACAGTCTTTATTGATTAGCCCTTGGGCCATACCAAAGTGCAGAGTTCCAGCAATAAATTGTTGTTAAAATTTGATAAAAACAATTCAAAATGGAATTTAGAGAAATACAATTTAAAATGGAATTGGATAAAATACAATTTAAAATGGAATCAGAATAAAATACAATTTAGATAAAATAATAATAAAATATAATCTAAAATGAAGTTGTAATAATGTAGAATAATTTAAGAAATAGATAAAATATGACAGCATCATACTTCAGAGTCGCACCGAACTACTCAGAATTTCCGCTACCGGTTCTCCAGAACTGGTCAGAACCTGCTGAATACCACCTCTGCATCAAGCCCTAAGCCCAGGGTTGGGCTTCAAAAAGTTTAGCAACGGGTTCTCTGCCCAGTAGCTGGGTGGGCGTGGCCATGGTGGGTGTGGCCTAGTCAGCCTCCTGCACCACAGCAGGGTGGGGGTGTTTTTGCCCTCCCCGGGCACCGGAGGTTTTTCGAGCTTCCGGGAGGGCGAAAATGGCCTCCCCAGGCTCTAGAGGCTCTCTGGAAGCTAGAAACAGGCCCACTTCCGGCCTTCCTGAACTTCCGGGAGGCCCATTTTCCGCCCTCCCAGAGCCTCCACGCGTGCCCTGCACTTACCTGCATCCAAAACGGGCCGTGTGGGGACTCCTGGGAGGGGAGGGGCATGGTGGGTGGGGCCAGCCAGGAGTGGGATTTGGGGGTTCTCCGAACTGTGCAGAATCTTAGCTAGGGGCTCTCCTGAACCCCTGCAAACCCCTGCGAACCCTGCCTAAGCCCTAATTTTAAAAGAGGAAATATGGAATGAAGAAATTTTTAGTTGAACTGTTAGAGAAAGTGATAAGTTACTCAATTTGTTTATTTTGATGAAGGGAGAAATCATTTCTTTCGTTCCCTTTGGTTGGCATATGTATCTCAGCAAGATGAAAATCATTTTCTATTCAAATTGTCTCTGGAGATTCTCAGTCCTTCAGGTCATGGTTGTCCCAAAGATGCTTTTTCAGGAGGCAACTGGTCTTTCTTGGTTTTTTTTTTCCTTTGAAGACATTTCACTTCCCATCCAAGAAGCTTCTTCATCTCTGACTGAATGCAAATGACCAGCTGTCTGCAAGGAGTGTAAATCCTTCCATTCCCCACCATCCAGTCAGAGCTGAAGAAGTTTCTTGGATGAGAAGTGAAACATCTTCAAAGAAAAAACAAAGTGATAAGTTACTCAAATGGTTTGTGCTTATTTTGATGAAAGGGAAAAACATTTTCTTTATGTTTCTTTTTTCCTTTAGATTTTCTTTCCCTTCCCCCTCTCACATTTCTTCTTTCTGTACTTTTTATATTTTTATATGTATGTTTATTTTTTTATTTTTGTGTTTTTAAACTTCAATAAACATTTAAAAAATAGTCCTAAGTCATAGTTGTCAGACCTCAATAGATGGGGTGCTACAGTGCACTAAGCCATAGTACCTTTTAACTGTGATTTGCTTCAAATAATAATTTAAGCCATAAATCACGATTGACAGTTAACAGGGTGGAGCAGGAACCAACGAATTGAATTCCAGGATGGCTTAGGATGAAGAGAGAATTCAGTTAGTCAAATTTATAACGAGGAAAGTCATAGGAATTTGCTTGTCCAATTCCTGATTTGTGTTCCTCCATTTCTTTCACCCTTACTGAGGAGAAAGGATTTTCATTAGCAGTGTTCCACCCCACCAGCAGAGGTGGTATTCAGCAGGTTCTGACCAGTTCTGGAGAACCGGTAGTGGAAATTTTGAGTAGTTCGGAAAACCAGCAAATACCACCTCTGACTGGCCCCGCCCCCATCTCTTCTCCGCCTCCCGAGTCCCAGCTGATTGGCTGGGTCTTCTTTGGTTGCCCTGCACAGGAGAAAGGAGCTGGAAGCAGGTTAGTGGGGCGGGGAGGGAATGGGATTTTGCAGTATCCTTCCCCTGCCACGCCCACAAAGCCACACCATGCCCACCAGCATAAAAGGAATGTTAACCCAACTTTTTGGGAAGCAATTAGACTTGCAGACAATTGATCCCTGCTTGTGAGTTCCAGCACAAATTGTCAAGTTGTCTCTCCTATGCAGGTCTCTTGGGCCAGCCCGCAAAATGGGGAGTTGATTTCCTTCTATGAGCTGCAACTGCAGGAGGCTAAGCTAGAAGACCAAGGGAAAGATATCCATTGGTTTTGCTCACAGACAGAAGAGAACTTGGAAAACCTGACTCCTGGCACCGTGTACGTCATCCGTGTCAGAGCTCTCAACGTGGCAGGCACAGGGAAGTGGAGTCCATCTTACAGGGTACATACTGCTCTGGGGCTCAGTGTTCTGACCCAGCTCCCCAAACACAACAAACCCAAAACTCAAAAGATTCCTTTATTAGGAATGCTGGCAGCCCCGGCAAAAACTTTCCCTGCAGGCTAACAAGTCTGTCCGTCCGAAAGATGAATAGTTTCTGCCACATCTATTCAACTCCGCCTCGCTGCCTTTTATCCCCAGAGCTAGGGTGGGGCTTCACTAGCAGCAGTGGCTCTTCCTTCCCAAGGATCAGCCCATGGATTTCCACTGCTCTCCTCTCCTCTGCCTTCTGTGCATCCACATGTCAGGCACTGGACTCAGTTGTTCCTCCTGCTCTTCATCAACCACTTCCAACCTGGGTGCTGTTGACTGAGGGCTGATGGATGACCCATGCTCTGCCTCTCTCTCTCTCTCTCTCTCTCTCCCTCCCTCCCTCTCTCTCTCTCTCAGCTCCATTCCTCTTTCCCCTCGGAGCTCCTGGGTTGCCCTGATGCTGAGCCTGACTCCCACACCTCCTCTTCCCCCTCTGATTTGGCTGCTGGAGGGGTTGGCTGGCGGCCAACAGGCCACAACCACTCTGTGAATATACTTGGCATAATGTTGGGTCTCCAAAAAGTCAGAAAAAAACACCTGAGAGCAAATCTGGTAGATAAACCTAACACTTTCCACTACTCAAATATGTTCCTCAAATACTTGGGACCAGGAAATGTATTGATCATATTTCTAACTTGCCCTCCTTATTAGGATGTCAAGACAGTGTATCCAATAATACTGTGAGATACATTAAGCTAAGGCATGATTCATCCAAAGTCACCCAAATGGTTTAAGATGATATTTTGAATTATATTCAGTAATGTATTCATAATACATTAAACCCATGTTTTTCAACCTTGGACATTTTTAAGATGTGTGAACTTCAAGACTAGGGAATCCTGGGAGTTGAGTCCACACATCTTAAAGTGGCCAAAGTTGAGAAGCACTGCACTAAACCACGTGTGATTAACAATACCTTATTGAATAATCCACTGATTTGATCAATGTGCTAGGGCTAGGTCATGGGATTCAACCCATAGTTAATGGAGTCAACCCCCACCTGAAACATATTCAGTCAATGTGCAATGGGTTAAGGGAAAAATAGCCTTGGATGGATGCATGCTGGTATGGAATGGAAGCATGCATGCATGGGATTAGAGTTGCATGCTGCTGAATCCTCCAGATATACTCCGGATATCTTACAGAAATGGAAAATAAGCAACTCCCCAAGCACTCCCATTGCAATATATGAGCTCTTATACGTTTGACTTCTGTTCTTCCTAAATTTAGTGAGAATACCACTTAAGCAAAATGGGCAGAATATTACAATGAACCTTTAATGTTGATTTTTTTCCAGTTTTGCACAATACAGCCAATCGCAGGCATGCCCCTGGATCCTTCTCCTGTTACCATCACCATACGAAGGCATCGGAAATCCCAAAAGAAAACTATCTTTATTCCATCTCCCTAAGATTATCTGCACCAGGCAATAAAGGATGACATCTCTGACCTGCTCCAGGATCACTGTCCTCCTCCATCTCTCTTATGTTACTTGGAGTCTTGGCAAATCTGCACACAAAAACTACTGCCTAGATATTTTGAGGAAGGGAAGTTAGCTTTTTTCCCCTCCTTGACTGTACTTCTACAAAGCAGAATGTTCCACCAACTCTGCTGGTATCTCTTTTGTTGTTGATATTAATTACTTTTTACCATTAACATTATTATTAGGGTCGACATCATTGCCCAGAAGATCATTGGTTGCCCTCTCCCCTCTTTGGACGAGCTTTATAGCTGCCGCTGCCTTAAGAAAGTTCAAAACAGTGGTGGGATTCAAATTTTTTTACTGCTGGTTCTGTGGGCGTGGCTTGGTGGGCATGGCAGGGGAAGGATACTGTAAATCTCCAGTCAGAGGTGGCATTTGCCGGTTCTCCGAACTACTCAAAATTTCCGCTACCGGTTCTCCAGAACTGGTCAGAACCTGCTGAATACCACCTCTGGTTCAAAACATTCTCAAAGATCCTTCTCATCCTGGGCCATCTCATCCTGAACTATTACCATCTGCCAGACGGTACAGGATAATAAAAACAAGGACAAATAGACTGAAAAACAGCTTCTATCCCAGGGCAGTAACTCTGTTGAATTCTACTGTATAGTACAATATTAATGCAATATCAGGGGTTTTCAATTCAATGTATAGAATGTGAAGGATGTGTGTTTGTGTTTATTTTCACAGTCATAATGTACACTGAAGATGGTATTTAATTTCGTTCTACAAGGTGCAATGACAATAAAATAAACTAAACTAAACCAAACCATGCAGGTTACCACTTCATATCAATAGGAGAACTGAAGTGTGAAAGAGCAGACATGATAAACCAATTAGTATTTTTAGGCTTGCAATAAGCATCTCTATTCTTTTAAAATTGGGGGGATGGTTTTCTATGGTACGGCCAAATACTCCTGGGACATGATTGAAAAAGCAGCATTAAATGACTTCAAATAACCACCCGGGGATTAAGAAAATATGGTCAAAACATTAGGTCTCCGGCCAGGAGAATGAACAAATTATATTTTGACAAAGAACGATGGAGAAAAGTGCAAGAATTTTAAGGTTAGTTTCTGTTATGGGATGAAGGCTGACAGAGCATTTGCAGAGGGCTTCAGAAAAATGTTAAAATGGTGCCAGTAGTTATGTGATCAAAGCCGTGCCCTGTGACATCTATTTTAAAAAAAGGCAGGGCTTCAAACATATTTTTAACTATATTGTTTAATAAAATATATTTATTGTTATAGTATTGCCCTGTATTTTGAATTTTACCCAGCCTTTTATTGCAGGAGCCAAGCTATTACTTGTTTCTGCCAGTTACCTAATATTTATTTTTGATTTTCAAAAGGGAATAATTTGGAGCACAAAGTTAAGCTTTTGTAGACTACAGTCCTTTTTATGATGACAATTTCAACTTTCTCCACATTAAAATATCTGCAATTGCATTTTTCCAAATCTGTGAACAATGATTTTGAAGTGAATCTTTATTTCTTGTCAAATACATCCCTACATTAAATATTTGATCTTTTTAACAGCAAGACTGAACCCCAAGTTTGGTCCACTTATTGTTTTTTTTTTTCAATCACCAACTCCATTTTGATTTTTTTAATTCCTCATGGACTCTCCTGAACTCTGAACAGTGAGCCCAAGTTTCCATTGGCAGATGTAGATGTACATTATAAAATACAGATTCGTGTACAATGATAAAGTCAGGAACAGAGAATGCATTTTGAGTCAAAGAAGCAAAAAAAAAATTAAAATTCTTTTAATTGGTGGAAGTTGTCTTTATTTTATTTTTTTAATGCATAATAACTATGCAATTCCCTGAGTTATACTGCTAGTACGGCTGTCGCTCTGCTTTAGTCTGTGCTGTGCAGTCTACTTAAGAGTCTGGAATGTGATCCAAAGAATAATAAGCTGGTTTTAATGGCTATGCACTGGAGAGCCTCATGAATGGGCAATTCACCTGCCCAGAGGTGGAAGGCACTTGAGAAAATGCCAAGGATGAGAGAAAATAATATCACAGCTTGGAAACTTGGAGATGCAGGGAGGGGGAGAAAAGAAACAGAGGTTTCTTACACTTCAGAGCTACTTAGCACCCGGGAGGCATTTCCACAATTAACAGGCCATGTAATTAAAACAGGTTGCATAGAGTGCTTAATATTAACTAGCAATGCCCTTCCCGCGGCCAGGCTCTTTCTGTCTAACATTATGTATTTGTCTCACCGCCGAGAAATGGGTCCAATTAGCATTTGGCTAGGGAAATGCTAACCGACACCTCCAGGGGCTGGCTGGGACAGGCCACAAAATAAGGCAAGGCTGAAAGAACGGAGAACAGGCCTGTAAAGCATAAGGGTCTGCTACAAAGTGTGGTGACCCAAAAATGGCAAAATAGGATAAGAGGAAGCCTTTCCTGAACAATAATATTGAATATTGTCGTGTTTTATATTTGGGCTTGTCTGGTTTAATGTTTTTTAAATATTTATTGTTCTGTGTTTTTAGTTGTGAGCCGCCCCGAGTCTTCGGAGATGGGGCAGCATACAAGTTCAAATAAATAAATAAAATAAATAAATAAATAAATAACGATAGACGAGGTTTTAGAGCTACAGTAACATATCTTGATTGTGGTTGGCTACCTTATATACCTGATTATCCAAAATACTATTCTTTTTTTTTCTGCTCGGTATGTCTATGGAGATTCTCAAATCATCCAGATCATGGTTGTCCCAAACACGTGTTTTCCAAAGGGCTTTTTTCCTTTTGAAAATGTTCTCATCCAAGAAGCTTCTTCAGTTAAAGGAAGGAAATTCTGTTAAAGAGGCTTCTTGGATGAGAAGAGAAATGTTTTCAAAGGAGGAAAAAAAACCCAAGAAAGTCCAGTTGCTTTTCAGAAAAAGCACCTTTGGTTCTACTTGGTATGCAACCTTGATTTATTTTGAGAAGTTTTATGTACTGTATTTACAACTTAATCTTGCCATATTCATATTTATATGCTGCCCTTCTCCGGAGACTCAGGGCGGCTTACAATTTTGGGGATACAACCCAGTGTGCTCAGCAATAGCCTTCATTCCATTGTATATGCCTGCTTATTACTAAGCGGCATTTTTACAAAGTCAGCTTATTGCCCCCAACAATCTTGGGTCCTCTATTTACCTACCCCGAGAGGATGGAAGGCTCAAGTCAACCTTGAGCCTGGTGGGATTCGAGCCTGCACTAATTGCTGGAACTAAGTGCTAGGCATTTAACAGCCTGCACCACCAAGGCTCTTTTTGCTGCCTATTCGCCTATTGGCACACACCTATTGCCGCCTATTCGCACATGGTGATTCAAGGTGGCTTACAATATAAAACCTCATATAAAAACAATAACACTAATAAAAGAGAGAATCATATAAAAATTAATAACATAATAAAATAACTCCCCCACCACAGCAACATCACATGAGCCATTTAATGGGCTCCGTGGCTCTGTGGCTAAGACGCTGAGCTTGTCGATCAGAAAGGTCGGCACTTCGGCGGTTCGAATCCCTAGCACCACATAACGGAGTGAGCTCCCGTTAGTTGTCCCAGCTTTTGTCAACCTAGCAGTTCAAAAGCATGCAAAAATACAAGTAGAAAAATAGGGATCACTTTGGTGGGAAGATCACAGCATTCTGTGCACCTTCGGCGTTTAATCATGCCAGCCACCTGACCACGGAGACGTCTTCGGATTGCACTGGCTCTTCGGCTTTGTAACGGAGATGAGCACCGCCCCCCGGGAGCCGGGAATGACTAGCACATATGTGCAAGGGGAACCTTTACCTTTACCTTTATATTAACAAAGCTGCCAACAAAAAAGGATCATCAACCACTACAGAGGATTTCCCTGGACCCAGGGATCACACCTCCTCCAAGCAAAGATTTATGAATAGCATGTTGCAATCAGCGGAAGATTGACTTGACCTTGTTTGTTATATGCAAATGAGATCAGGTGCCCTGCTCTCTTGTTTTGTATACACTTTATATAGCATTGAGCTGTATAAACAATTATCTTTCCACTTGGAAAGAATTTGCACGCTGTATATAGTATGAATGATTATTTCTACATCTTAAGCTTTTCAGTTCTGTGTACTTGTTTTCTATGAGAATTACATCTGCTATAGTGATATCTACCTTATTAGCTGTACATTTAAAAGGTAATAATATATGGATCACTGCGTTCTATTGCTAAGGCACCTACAAATAGTAAAGAACTTCTGAAATAACAATGGTCAGTTCAGCCCATTTTCTGCTTTTCTTGATCAGTTTTTTTTAAATTCATATTTATATGCTGCCCTTCTCCGAGACTCAGGGTGGCTTACAATTTTTGGGATACAACCCAATGCGCTCAGCAATAGCCTTCATTCCATTGTATATGCCTGCTTATTACTAAGCGGCATTTTTACAAAGTCAGCTTATTGCCCCCAACAATCTTGGGTCCTCACTTTACCTACTTGACTATGGTATGGGTATGATTAGTGCTGATTTAGCCCATAATTACCTCTAGTTCCTCAATAAGAACTAAAATTACATAAAAACATAACAATAAATATTTTTACTTTCATTCCCTTTGGTTGGTAATGTATCTCAGCAAGATGAAAACCATTTTCTATGCACAATGTCTATGAAGATTCTCAGTCATCCAGGTCATGGCTGTCCCAAAGGTGCTTTTTAAGGAGGCAACTGGACTTTTCTTGTTTTTTCTTTGAAGACATTTCACTTCTCATCCAAGAAGCTTCTTCGGCTCTGACTGGATGGTGGGGAATGGAAGAATTTACATTCTTTGCAGACATCTGGTCATTTGCATTCTTTTAAAGAGTCATTGAGGCCACTTGGAGGTTTATCTGTGTTCTTAGGGTCACCCAAGTAGTGCCAATGGGTGTGGAGCCTTCTTGGCTGCAGGATGTTTTCTTCCCTGTGTCCCTTCCCCATTGAAGACAGGCATGGGCTATTGATGATGAGTCTGTTTTGTGCACCTCAAACTGAAACGCAAATGGTTCCTGTAGTCCGCAATTTTTCAGAAAATCCATTCATACTTCTGCACCATTCGAAGAGTGTTCATCCCAAAGTGCGTAGCTAAAAGTCTATGGAGATTCTCAGTCATCCAGGTCATGGTCGTCCCAAAGGTGCTTTTTCAGGAGGCAACTACACAAGTGGCCTCAACGACTCTCTAAAAGGATGCAAATGACTAGCTGTCTGCAAGGAATATAAATCCTTCCATTCCCCACTACCATCCGGTCAGAGCTGAAGAAGCTTCTTGAATGAGAAGTGAAACATTGTCAAAGAAAATACCAGAAAGTCTAGTTGCCTTCTGAAAAAGCACCTTTGGGATGTTTTCTATGCAGTACAACCCATTTCCCCCTGGCTGAAGAATCACTTCAGCAGCCAAATAATTTTCAAAGAAAATTCCCATCAGGTGGGTAATGCAGGCTGAAGCTAAAACAAAATTGATGGGGGTTGAATAAAGGAAATCAATGGCATTTCATATTGGCTGGTGAATTGCAATCTAATCTGATTTATCTAGCATCAACATAGGGAGTTTAAATTTAAGAGGGACCACTGGGATTTTTTAAAAAAATCCAATGCAGCCCTATCTTATACAAAAGTTCATACTATGGTTAAACCAATTACTGAATTACTGTAGTTGATAATTGCTTTAGGATTTCTTGCCATTTTAAAATTTTCTTTTATAGTTATTGTATTCAATGCTGGTCTTTTATTGTGTTACTTTGATTGTACAATATCCAAAACCATTTTGTAACCAAATCATCCTCCAAAGAACAAAATCCAAACATCAACCCAGCTTAGTAAAGGGTGCACAAATGTAGCTAGAATGTTATGCAAAGTTATTTATTGGGTTTATGAAGTTGTTTTATGGATTTTGAGGATAGCAAGTTATGCTTTAAAAAAAAAGATATTGCTTTATAGCTTCATTTATGCTTTGAGCAATTGCCACCAGATGGTGCCAGAAAACATCATTCTTGAAGATCTAAGATTTCTCTCTAATACTGTACATAACATTAGAGAAAAAATAGTACTAGAAGATACGTTATGTGCATCAGTATTAAGTTAAGAGTAGACAAATAATGAATACGGCTGTAAATTTTAATTGTTATTGCACAAGACATTTGTACCCAGATGACACTGTTTAGTGGAAGATGGATTGTTCGTACTAAAATAAAATAAAGAATTTATAACAATAATTTTAAAAAGATCTAAGATTTCTCTTGTTTGTACACTCTGGTTTTCTCTCTCTCTCTCTCTCTCTCTGAGAGGGGCGGAGAAAGAGGGAGAGAGAGGAAAGGAGGGAGGAAGGGAGAGAGAATTTGTGACTCCAGGAAACTGCCTGAAAAAAATCCCTGCAGTTTTCTTGCAAAGATTTTTCAGGGTGGTTTGCCATTGCCTCCTTCCTAGGACTGAGAGAGAGTGACTGGCCCACTCAAGCTGGCTTTGGGCCTAAGGCAGGACTAGAATTCAGTCTCCTGGTTCCTAGCTTGATGCCTGAACCACTACACCAAACTGGGTCTTGAGACCCATTTTACCAAGGTTGTACAAAGCCGTAAGAGCAATTCTCATATGCCATAGCCTATGAAAAGCATGACAGCAAATCAGACCGTTAACAACAACAACAACAAAAACAGGGACAGATGGAATTTGACCCTCTCTTGCTAGATGGGGGACTAGACAAAGTGTCTCACATAGAGGCCAAAATACTGATTCTGGAAACAGGCCTTGCTCTTACTGAAGTTACTCTAATTCTTTCATGGTGGCTACCCAGGGGTGGGATGCTAATATTTTTACTCCTGGTTCTGTGGGCGTGGCTAGTTGGGAGTGGCCATGTGACTGGGTGGGCGTGGCTTTTGTGTGCAGCACCCCCAACCCGCTCCAGGTTTTTTGGCCTCCTGGGCCTCAGGGAAGCCTCCTGGAGGCGCGTTTTTGCTCCCAAGAGGCTTCCCTGGAGCCCAGGAAGGCAAAAACGGAGTGCAGGGAGGGTGCGGCGTGCAGCACACACACCCCCAGCATGCCCCTTTTTGCCTCCTGGGCCTCAGGGAAGCCTCCTAGGTGAAGTAGTTAAGACAGCGAGGGGGATCACGGCACAGCTGATCATCGGAACAGCTAATTGTCACCCAAACTGGGCAGAACCAATAAAATCCCACCACTGTGGCTACCTAACTTTTCTTGTTTATTAATTAGAAGTTCTTGGATTCCTGCGAGTTTATTTATTTGGTTCCAATACAGCCTCCTGAGTGAATCCTAATTTTAGCAGAAAATAGAACTAATAGAAATATTATTATTATTATTATTATTATTATTATTATTATTATTATTATTATTACTATTATTGTGAGACTTCTATGCTGCCCTATCTCCCGAAGGACTCAGGGCGGCTTACATTATAAAGAAACAGTACAAAAATTAAAACAGAATTAAATTAAATAAGAAATCTCACTAAACTAAAACTAATAAAAACTAACTGCTAAAAATTCCCATCCCTCTTGTCAAATAGCATTCTTTTCCTATCTAGAAACACAAATAGGCAACTTCTACAGAATCGGTGAAGGTACTTTATTCTGAGCCACCTTATTGATCTGTCTGGGCCGGAACTACGCTATGCTACTACAAAAGCTCCACAACTTACCTAGCAGTAACAATTGGCAGCCCACTCTTGAATTTTATTTTTGTGAATGGATCTCACCCTCCCACATTAAAATGCTGACGATTCTCTGAGACAGAATAGACTAAGAATGCTTGGCTGGGTCAAAAACTGGTACTTATTCCCATCTCTCTTTTTTTTTTATTGGTATATGGCAAAGTTAAATGGGTGGTATGGTGGCCTAGAGGTGGCGCCCTCGCCTCACAATCAGGAGCCTGTGAGTTTGATCCTAGATAGAGGCAGGTATTTCTCTCTCTGAGCACACTGAGAACATATCTACTGAACAAAACTCCACACTGGCAATAGGAAAGGCATCTGGCCAGTAAACACTCAGCTCAATTCAGTTGTCCAGACGCCACCCCGCAAGGGATTATGGGGTTGTTAAAAGAGGATAATGATGATGAAGTGGCAGAGTTAAATGATTTTAAATAAAGGAGCAATTTTTCATTGTCAATTACGGTAGGGTGAATTAGCTTCTCTATCAGGAAAGGCCCATCTTTTCCATTCCTTCCACTGAAAATCTGCATCTCTTCATCCCCTGCTTAGACCCATCCAGATGTTCTATAGTCACCCATCACACTTACGATAGGAATGACACCAGTGAGCCAGAGCAGGTGAAATTCAATCGTCTTTATTTATGAACAAACCCTATTCTATTGTGATGGCAGCTGGTTCCTAGGACCAGCCCCGGGGAGGGGGGTCTGAGCAGAGGGGAGGTCAGAATATTCTCCAAATAGCCAAAATGGCCTGGCAAGGTAATAATGGATCCAGGAAGGGGAAATGTGGAGGAGGGCAACGGAGGTGATGGCATTGCTGTGACGGTTGGTCTGCACCAATTCCAAGGCCGAACTCAGCCACCAAGGCCCAACACAGGGCACCGTGACAACCCACCTCTCCAGGACAGGGGGAGAGAAGCAAAAGTCTCCTTCTCCATCTGATTTCTATTCCAAGGTGTCTCTCCTTTGCAAAGACCTTCCACATCTTCCAGCCAGCCAGCTTAGAAAGAAACCTTGGTAGAAAATTAGGTGAAGGGTACCTTGGCTAGGAACGGGCCTTCGGGTGGCGCAATTCACACATCCATACCCACCCTAGAGAGTTCACTCCATAACAAGAGTTTAGGACAGTGTTTGCATCCGAGCAATCCCTCCATGGCTTAGGAACCATTAGGCGATTGTCTTCTACCCAGTCTCCACTCAACCCATGGCTGGCTGTGGCCACTGAGAAGTCCAGATCCATCTTGACAAGCAGGAGAGAAAGGTGGGATCCTCTCCTCAGACCCATCGAAAGTGCTGGTTGCGAAGTAACCGAAAGAATTTGAAGCGCGAGAAATGTGCAAAAACATCAGAAAGCGCAAGTGCTCCTAAAGGAAAGAGGCCTCTGGCCGGCCCCGGAGGGAAAGGGGTGGGGACAGAAGAGGCCATCGTGAGAAAGGACCTCAAGCTTTTTTGCATTACGTGAACAAGCCGCCATGCTGTGTTCTCCTCATGCTAATGGCGGGGGAGGGGGGGCAATGCCCACTCCAGAAAGGTGATAACCTGGGACTAAAAGAGCGAAACTCCTTTGCTACGAGAAACCCACCTTCCCCCCCGCCCCCTCGCAAAATAGGCATGATTGTCTCTTTGAGTGGCTGGCTTGGATAGAGAGCTCTGGTATTAAAAATAGCATGCTTTCATTAAGGAAAGGGGCCGTGCAGTGGGGGGGGGAGGGGCTGCTTGGCTCCAGCTCACTTCTTCTTTGGGCTGCTGATTGCTTTGCTGAGTCATTTGGCCTCTTCTCCACTCGTCGTCAAAGCCTCGTCCCTGGAAAATTGTGGATAACGCAGCGTTAGATCACCTTAATGGCAAAAGATAACCAGGTTGGAGGCCTGGCAGTAGGGAACTTTACAACACTGGTGCCAGGGTTCATTACTTGAGACTTTCAAGAAGAGATTGGACTGCCATTTGTCAGAAATGGTGTAGGGTCTCCCGCTTGGGCGGGGGGTTGGACTAGATGACCTACAAGGTCCTTTCCAACTCTGATTATCTGTTATCTGTTATTATTAGTGGATTGCTTGCTAAAGGGGTGGGGGCAGCTCTTAAAATCTTCTATCCCAAGGGTGTCAAACTCAATTTCATTAAGGGCTGCATCAGGATTTGTGTTTGACTTTGAGGGGGCCAGGGGAGGCGTGGCCAGCTCAACATCACTTGCCGAGGCTCCGTTTTCGGCTGCGACGGCCTCTCCAAACTCAATTTTCACTGGCAGAGGGCTGCAGGAGCCTGTCGTGGCTGAAAATGGAGCCTGGGTGGGCTGCACACGGCCTCCCCAAGCTCAGTTTTCGCTGGCAGAGGGCTGCAGGAGGCCGTTGCAGCTGAAAACGGAGCCTGGGAGGGCCGGTTCTTCACTGTTTCCGGGGCAGCCCTGCGGGCCAGATCTAAGCACCTATAAGGGCCGGATCCAGCCCACAGGCCTTGAGTTTGACACCCCTGTTCCATCCCCTTCCTATCTGAAGGGGAGGGATATCACAAGTGTCATATCCTCATGGAATTGACATGGAAAGGGTGGTTGATATAACATCATTGACACTATGACATCATGGCACAAATGAATATCTTTGCTGCTTGTCCTAGCCTGGTGTATCTTCTCTTACCCGTTTCAATTTCATCTTCTGGAGAAGGAAGAGAGGAAAGTCAAACTTCACCTTCCTGATGTTCAACCAATGAGCCCTAAAAGCCCCTAAAGGGTGATTCTCAACACGTCTGAAATATCACCTCCAGATGGTTATGGGACAGAAGGGGAAATTTACTAGGAATTGTTGATGTTGTAAGACAACTTGTGTTAGTTGATGTCTTCCCAAAGAATCTGCTAGTTGGAGAAGGTGCTACCAGACTGTTTTTTTTTCCAGGATGATAAAAGTCTGTGTATTTGAATGAAGTTTAACTGTATATCAAATCAGATTTAGTTGGGAGTTTTCTCCTGCTGTTTAATTTTGATGGGGGGAAACAGTAAGACAATTTAGATCCATTCTCTCTTTCAGAAGTCAGCCAAAATCCTCTCCAACAATATCAACTGGTAGAAGGATGAGAAGTAAATGCAAAGATGGGAGTTGCATTTCCCTACTGCCTCACTGCTCCCATATCTAATTTGGATTTCAAATCATTTGAGACAGAGATATCTTTGGCTCTTATTATAGTCTGCAAAGCACCAGGCACCCTTGATACTATTATTAATAGTATTAATAGGCACTACATCCTTATTACAATATTTGGACAAGTCTTAGGCTTTTGAGAAAAGCTTGAATGAATCCTAAATCACCAGCATTTCCCAAGTATTCTTCAGAAGAGAATACAAAGTACATAATAACAATATAATTATAAATCAATATTGTTGGAGCTCTTGATGCAATACCAGGCAAATTTACCAAATTTTAGAAATGTCAACTCTCCTGGATTTGAAATCTCCTATTTTGCAAGAGAACAGAGTACAATTTATGGCAATACCTTCATGATTCTTAAGATCCAATCACTGGAATCAACACTCAGTTTACAGGTAGTCCTTGACTTATGACTGTAATGGAACCCAGAATTTCAGTCATAAGTCATTGTAGTCGTACGTCAAGATAACACATGACCGGACTCTATCTTATGACCATTTTTAAGACAGCAGTCTTAACTTTGAGGGTGGATTGTAAATGGCTTTTTTAGAGTCCATTGTAACTTTGAACAATTGTACAGTTGAGGACTGTCTGTATGATATTCATTTAGGTGATGCTGACGATAACGATCATACCTTATAAAAACCAGGAATCCCAGTGCCCACCAATGGCCTGGCCTGGGCTATTCAGCTACCTGCACCCCTGTGCAGTTTTCTTTACTTTCCGATGTGATGGCCAAATATTCCGAGCTGTTAGGGGACAGAAAGACATGAGTATACTTCAGAAAGGAGTTTGAGCTCACCTTTCCCCACTCCTCCCTTACACAATACAAACTCCAGTAACTGCTGGAGGTTCATCACAACCAAATGCTAAGCCAGCCTTCTGTATCTTTAAAAAAAATAATAATCCTGATGTGCTTTGGTACCCCAATAAGATCAAGTGACTAATTTAGGAGGCCCAGAACACCCCCTCCTCACTGTGAGGGAGACAAACAAAAGTGATATTCAGCACGTTCTGACCAGTTCTGGAGAACTGGTAGCAGAAATTTTGAGTAGTTCAGAGAACCTGCAAATACCATCTCTGACTGGCCCCACCCCCATCTATTCTCCACCTCCTGAGTCCCAGCTGATCGGCTGGGTCTTCTTGTGTTGCCCTGCACAGGAGAACGGAAAGCTGGAAAGCAGGTTAGTGGGGTGAGGAGGAAATGGGATTTTGCAGTAACCTTCCGCCTGGAGTGGGGAGGGAATGGAGATTTTGCAGAATCCTTCCCATGTCACGCCCACCAAGCCATGTCCACAGAACCTGTAGTAAAAATTTTGGAATCCCACCACTGGAGACAAAGCTAGTGACAAGTCAGTTCGTTGCATGATGTGATGGGAGAAGGATGAAACGAGGTGGAATCAGGGTTATAAGCAGCACAATAATTATAGAAAGATGATTTGATTTATGGGAAGCTGAAGTGCCCAACCGAGAGGGCAAGGATGCAAAATGAGTGGGGCTTATGGTCAAAGCCAGGATTCATGGTCCATCAAGTCTCCAGCTTGACTCAACTCCCTCTAGAAGCCTGTAAGACACTTTGGCTCCCCTAATTTCCTTGTGAGCATGCATAAGCTGCTTGGTGACCCAACTGTTTAAAGAAGTGTGAACCCCACGCTTTTTCAAATGCTTGTGTGCAATCACAAGCCATGAAGGAAAGGTTCTGTCCTTGAAAAGGGCAAATCAATGAAATGAGCATGACATAAAAAAATTTATACATCTTGGCTTTGTCAACCATTTATGAAAGAAAGCAAGTATACTCTCTCTCCCACTGGACACACATGGTCCAGAGATTTTCCTTTCTTGTGTATCATCATCTTTTAACGACCCCATAATCCCTTGCAGGGGGTGGAGTCTGGGCAACTAAATGGAGCTAGCTGAGTGTTTTAATGGCTGGATGCCCTTCCTGTCACCAATGCAGAGTATTGATCAGCAGACATATTCTCATTGGACCCAGAGAGAGAAATATCTAGGGGTGGGATTCTATCTGTTCGCACCTATTCGCTAGAACTGGTTGTTAACAGTCTAAGCAGTTCGGAGAACCAGTTGTTAGAAGAAATTACTGGCCTAATCCTGTAAGGAAGGCAGGAAGGAAACATTCTGGTGTTGCTTACAGAAACTGCCTCTCCCTTAACCCTTTTTACATTCTTGGCAGGACTAGACTTCCTGTCTCAGGAAGGTTTCTGGAGTTTTTTTCCCCTCCTTTGCTGGTACTTTGCTTGTGTGGAGTGACCATTTAAAGTTACAATGGCACTGAAAAAAGTGACTTATGACCATTTTTCACACTTATGACTATTATGAGCATTCCCACAGTCATGAAAGGCCAGGTGAGGAGATGCGTGCCTCGATGTGAGAGATATTGAGTTGGCCACGCCCAGCCAATAACATGACCATGTCCACCCAGTCACATGACCACCAAGCCACGCCCACCACCTAAGCCACGCCCACAGAACCAGTTGTTAAAAATGTTGAATCCCACCCCTGGAAATACCTGCCTCTACCTAGGATCAAACTCATGGCGTCCTGACTGTGAGACGAGAGCTCCACCTTTAAGCTACCACACCATTCCATTTTCCTTTCTTATGTATATACCTACTTAATTATCCACTGTCCCATCTCAGCCCTACCCAGCGTAGGAACTAGTTTGATAAACAGCTCAGAAAGCCTCTCTCTACTTAACTCAAAGATACAGTGAAGTGGAAAGCATATTCAACATTGCAAGATCCTGTGACTATATTTGTCATGATAACAACTACAATGAGCTATATGGCATCAGTTTCTTGTTGGGCTGACATGGAGTGCCATAGAAGCTACCAGAGTAATATCTGATGTCAACATCAGCTTGGACATTTCTTTTACTGCCATGTGTGGTTTCTGTATGAGCTGCTCATCAGTCCTCAAAATATCCAACTGGTAGCATCATCCCAGAGCCACATGGGTTACTATAGGGCGCTGGGTAGCTAATAGCCACTCAACACAGTTAGACATTAGAATGTAGAAGCCCCCATATTGTTCCCCCTTGCTCCTTTTCCTGCCCTAACCCGCTCTCCTTACGCATTTTCTTGAGCAGCTGCCTCTGTCGCTGCAGCGATCTTCTTGTAGCAATAGATCATCTCCGCTACCAGCCAGATGGTCAGGACAACAATGAGGACGTACATCATGATTTCGGAGACAATAGATGCCATATCCCGATTGGCTATGGATAAAAGGGAAGACAGGGATAAGGCTGTGTGAAGTGCAGACAGACATCCAGGTTAACTAAACTCAGTTACTTTTTGCTAGAATGGAAATGGAATACTGAGGTTTTGGGAAACTGTGGCTCATCGACCACGCGTGCAAAGGATGACCTTGTTTCATCTGGAAGTGAACCCACTTACTGTTGGGCTCTCCAGCCAACACTGGAAACTCAGTGGGATTCTTTCCAGTCATCTTTCTCAAGTTCTCCAACCTGATTTAATTAGATGAACAGAATGGAGCTACAAGAATTCGAGCATCTCAATGATTTCCTCTACAGCAATAGCCCTCAACCTTTGGGGTACCAAGGACCAAGTTCCATGGAGAAAGGTTTTTCCACTGACCAGAGGGGAAGTGGTTTTGCATGCTCCTGTTGGGGCCTATCGGCCTCCGGCCCCTTCCAGCACCCAAATCAGGCAAGGAGAAGGAGGCGTGGGAGGGTCAGCATCAGGGCAATCCGGGAGCTTCGAGGGGAAAGAGGGAATGGAGCTTGCAGACAGAGAGAGACAGAGGTGGAGCCTGGGCCATTCATCAGACCTCAGGTAGAGAGTCAACATATCCCAGGTCTGGAGGTAGCTGATGAAGAAGAGGAGAAACAGCCGGGTCCAGTGCCTGATGTATGGCTGCGCAGAAGGCAGAGGAGAGGAGAACAGTGGAAATCTATGGGCCGATCCTGGGAAGGAAGAGCCACCATTGTTAACGAGGCCCCACCCTAGCTCTGGGGCTAAAAGGCAGGGGGGCAGAGATGAATAGGTGTGGCAGACAACTATTTATCATCTGGCCAGATGGACTTGTTAGCCTGTGTGAGAAACTTTTTGCTGGGGCTGCCGGCATTCCTAATAAAGGAATATTTTGACTTCACATCAGAAGGTTTGTTGCGTTTGGGGGGCTGGTTCAGAACAGCTCCCTGAATCCTGTGGATGGGGCTTCACTTGTTTGTGCGGCCCGGTTGCTGTCATGCCGTGGCCCAGTGGCAGTCCACGGACTAGGGGTTAGGTACCCCTGCTCTGAAGCGTGGATTTTCTTTTTTTTTTTTTAAACAGCTTTCTATGGTCCACCAAGGAACTGGATCTTCTCAAGGACAATGGAGAAGTTTGCTACAGGCTGCCTACATCACATTTATTTTCCCCAAACTGCTATACCTAGTCTATCTGTGGCTCTATTTCTTTTGATTCTGGCTACATCCATCCTTACTTCTGGTTATGCTCATTGGTGGAACTCAGGCGAGAACCCACCCCTTCCTTCTGACGTCGCTCACATTGGACTTATTTTTGACTGCTGTTGGAATGTCAGCTTTGAGAACTTTGATAAGTTGCTTGATAAACTGCCAGATTGGACATTGTGGAAAATAAGGTGGTTAAAAAAGATGCTCTGATCCGTAAGAAATCTGATGTTTAAACTCTCCAATGGTCTACAACAGGGATGTCAAACACAAGGCCATTGTGTGGTCAGATACAGCTCACAGGGCTGTCCTGGAAAATGTAAGGGGCCAACACATGTGGCTTCAGCCCGGTCTACCCAATGCTTTCTCAATTGTTCTCGTCTTCTGGTAGCCCTGGTATGTGCAGGCTGGGAACCGGTTCCAGAAACTCTTCCACCTCACTGCTGTCCAAGTCTGAAGGCAGCTAATGGCTGCCAACCTGCCCTGGCCCCATCTCTGCCTCTGATGCAGAGCCCTTATCCAAGCCCTCCCCAGCCTCCAAGACTGGCCCAGGTTCCCTTCAACCTCCTCACTACTGTCCGACTCTGCTGCCAGCTCCTTCAGCCGCCAGCAGGCCACAACAGAAACATTGGGCCAAACATGAGTGGCATCAAGCTGGTCATGCCCACCCAGTTGGCCATGCCCACCCAGCCCCTCAAGGTCCACAACAGTCCTGATGTGGCCCTCAATGAAATTGAGTTTGACACCTCTGGTCTACAACATGCCAAGATACCTTTGCCTGCTCCACAATCTTTGAGCTCTAGATTTGTGCTTACCTTTTTCGACCACATCAAGGTGGATGGTTTTGTTGACCATGATGTTGTAAGAGAACTCATTGGCAAAATGGAGTGTGCGGTTGACACTGCAGATGTACTCCCCTTTGTGTTCGAAAGTCACGTTCAGGATGAAAATGGAGACATCCTGCAAATCTGCAATGTTCTTGGTACCATTCCACACCACTAGATCTTCAAAGCGAGGATCATATATAACGAGCCTATCATAGAGATCATAGTGAAGAATCTGGAGAGAAGATGGGAGAAGACCCAGTCAGAACCAGAAGAAAAGAGTGCTGCACACAGAAAAAATACAGCCCTTTGGTAATAATATGATGGTGATGAGCAGAAGTAACATATTGTGAATCAAGGGGAGATAGCTGTCAGGGTTCCAGAAAAACCCAACTCCAATTTCCAATAGCCATCTCTGGCAGTAGATTGAAGATTGGAGATTCTTCTAAGAGAACCACTTTGTGTCCTATATTAACTGGAAGAAAAAGACAGGGCTAGGCCTGTTATTAGGCAAACTAAAATAATGGCCTCAGGTAGAAATGTGAAAATATTTACAGACCTCTCACATCCTCGACATCAACTGTTTCAACTCCTACCCTCAAAACGACGTTATAGAGCACTGCACACCAGAACAACTAGACACAAGGACAGTTTTTTCCTGGACGCCATCACTCTGCTAAACAAATAATTCCCTCAACACTGTCCAACTATTTACAAAGTCTGCACTACTATTACTGTTAATCTTCTCATCACTCCTTATCACCCATCCCCTCCCACTTGTGACTGTATGACTGTAACTTTGTCACTTGTATCCTTACAATCTATATTGACTGTTTCCTAGTATGATTTGATTATTGTACCCTGTGACTATCATTAAGTGTTGTACCTTATGACTCTTGACGAGTGTATCTTTTCTTTTATGTACACTGAGAGCTTATGCACCAAAGACAAATTCCTTGTGTGTCAATCACACTTGGCCAATAAAGAATTCTATTCTATTCTATTCTATTCTATTCTATTCTATTCTATTCTATTCCATTCCATTCCATTCCATTCCATTCCATTCCATCCCATAAAATGCTGCAATGGAAACGCACATCCCAGACAACTCCCCAACTGCTTCTTCTGAGTCTCAGAACGTTCCCCTCTTTTGGAAAACAATCTGTCTTAAATCTTCTGGACTACTTTGCTCCCTTCACAAGTAGTAGAGCAGGGGTCTCCAACTTTAGAAATTTGAAGACCTGTGGACTTCAACTCCTAGAATTCCTCAGCCAGCTAAGCTATAGGCTGGCTGAGGAATTCTGGGAATTGAAGTCCCCAAGTCTTAACTTTGCCAAGGCTTGAGCCTGTGCCCTAGAAGACAGTATCCAAGAGCTACTTTCAATGGTCATGGTAGTTAGTTCTGGATGTGAAACAGAAAAGGTTATTCTTTTGTTCTTGCATCATAAAACATTAATTTCTCTAGCAAGCCCTTGGAGGAGAACAGATCCGTTCTAGGTGCCTCCAAATAGCAATTCCCCCATATCTGATACATAGGGTTTTATGGTGGCTTTTATCTTAGGCAGGCTGCACCAATGCTATGCCATTTACTATAAAGCTGAAGACTCCGGATGACTACATGATTGTACCCATGGAGTTTTCTGGCAAAACAGAAAAGTGGCATGTCATCCCTTCTCCTAGATTGTTTTTTTAATCTTTCCAATCTGATTTACATCCTGGAGGTCTCCCGTCCAAGATTAACCAGATCAAACCAGACATGTCTTTTAGGTGGTGAACAACATGCAAACGGGGATCAGAGCAACTGTACTTCTAATATAGATTAAATCTATATGAATCATTTTTCCTATTTCTACATGGTAAGCAATAGCAATAGCACTTAGACTTATATACCGCTTCACAGTGCTTTTGCAGTCCTCTCTAAGAGGTTTACAAAGTCAGCCTTTTGCCCTCAACAATCTGGGTCCTCAGAAGGATGGAAGGCCGAGTCAACCTTGAGCTGGTCAGAATCGAACTGCCAAATTGCAGGCAGCTGGCAGTCAGCAGAAGGAGCCTGCAGTACTGCATTCTAACCACTGCGCAGCAGTAATGGTGACTCTACTTTGGGCAATTGTTAAAATGGTTCCATCTTGTCCCCTCTTGACAAAAGCAGAAAAAATGCTTCTGGGAGAATATTATTCCAGGTAGTCCTTGATTTATAACCATTCATTTAATGACCATTCAAACTTACAACAGCACTTATCACCTTTGCAGCATTTACCCGAAGCCATACGATCCACATTTTGGCAGCAGACAACTGACGTGTATTTATGATAGTTGTGGCATGCTGCAGTCATGTGATCGCTGTTTGTTACCTTTCCAGCCACCTTCCAACAAGCAAAAGTCAATGGGGGAAATCAGACTCGCTTAATGAGCTCATGGTTCATTTAACAACGGCGGCGATTTACTCAAGAACGTGGCAAAAAAAAAAGTTGTAAAACTGGATGCGACTCACTTAAAGCCAGCTTGCTTAGCAATGGAAATTCTGGCTCCCAATTGCAGTTCATGCATCAAGGACTACTGGCAATGTTGCAAACCTTGCATGTGTAAAGTCACAATAAAGTCCCACAAAACGTTAGCAGAGTTTGCCTTCAGGGAAATGCCAACCGAATTGCAGATTTACCAAGGGTGAGATTAAAGAGCTGCAGGTTGGATTCAAGATTTCTGCTCTAGAAATCCCAGAAAAAGTGGGGTGGGAAATCTGTTTTATTTCAGGGATGGGCAGAGATGGAACTGGAGCTGTAGGAAATCAAGTCACCCTCTGCAAATAAAAAAGGCCAAACTGAGGGCAGAGCTGGAAAACTGTTTATCCAGTGCATTTGCAAGCTGCCAATCAAGAAATGCTGACTCGGAGTCAGCATTGCCGTGCAACTGTTCTGACCCCCACTGGACTCCTAGCAAAGTAAGGGCTCTCCGGTCTTCTCATCAGAAGACCTGCACATACAGTGCTGCTGGAGTGATTAATCCTAAATCCTGGTTGCAAAAATATGCCCTGGAATAAAGTCATATGAACATAGAGTACGCTCAAAATCACATCCATTTGGCTACTCAAAAAAAAAATCCATACCATTAATAACTGGGCACTGGAAGAGGAAGCGCATGCTGCCACTATGTAGGAAATTAGAATATCTGTGTTCACTATGCAAGCTCTTCAAAAGAGGACAGCTTTGGTCAGCAAAAGCTTCAGGGTATCAATGTGTATCAATGTATTGACTAAATCAGGGACAAGGAAGAAGGCAGGTTTCGGCCTGATTTCAATATCCCTCTGCAAGCGAATCAATTCAGGTCTTGTTCCAAAACCTCCTAAATACAGAGGGAGAAAGAAAGCAGGAAGGAAGGGAGAAGGCATGGCAGAGGAAAGACCAAGGAACTCGGGGCTAATGTTTTCACTGTGGTTTGGCTCTGCACCTTTTGCTGAAAAATACAATGGAACCTGAATGGGCCACCCACAATTCATGGATTGCGATGCCCACTTGCACACGGATGACATAGAAGGGTGGATATTGTCTGTCTTGTTCTCCTTTCCCCACCTCAAATTTGTTGTTAAACAACCCTTTATTTTACACACATGTAGAAATGATGCATTTACTACTGGTAATCCTCAGCTTACGACCACAGTTGGGACCAGAATTTCCACTGCTAAGCAAAGCAGTCATTAAATGAATTGTGCCCGGTTTATGATTTGCATTGCCATGTTTTTTTAGCTGAATTGTGTGGTCATTAAGCAATTTCAGCTTTCCCCATTGATTTTGCTCATCGGAAGCCAGCTGGGAAAAGAGTAGTCGCATTTATCTATTGATTTAATAGGCCACACATCTCACTGTTGAAGCAACTCTGGGCATCTTACAAAACAAAAAAATACAAAATGATTAAAATTAAGGGAGATTAAATAACCAAGAGCAGGGGTCTCCAACTTCGGCTACTTTAAGACCCGAGAACTTCAATTCTCAGAATTCTGCAGCCAACCATGCTGGCTGGGGAATTCTGGGCATTGACGTCCATGAGTCTTAAAGTTGCCAAGTTGGAGACCCCTGATGAAGAGGACAAGAGAAAAGTGGGTAGGGGTCTTCTCTTTGTGTACTCCAGGGATGTCATACACAAGGCCCACGGGTCGAATTCAGCCCATGATGTGGTCAGATCTGGCCCATGGGGTCATCCTGGAAAATGTAAGGTGCCAGCCTGCTATGCTTTGGCCTGGTCTACCCAATGCAAAGAGGAAACATGCCAACAGTTTGAGGAGTGGCATCAAGCTGGCCACGCCCACCCAATCAGCCACACCCACTGTAGGCCATGCCCATTGAGTGGTGTCAAGCTGGCCACGCCCACCCAGTCAGCCATGCCCACCAGTTGGCCACACCCATCCAGTTGGGCATATCCAGTGAGTAGCGTCAATCTGACCACGCCCACCCAGTCAGCCACACCCAGTGAGTGGCATCAATCTGGTCACGCCCACCGAGTCGGCTACACCCATCAGCCTCCCTCTCCAAGGTCAACCACAGCTCTGATGTGGCCCTCAATACCCCTCGTCTACTCTATCAGCCAGCCCCAGTACAGAGCACATCTATCAGGGCTCCAGACCATCTGTCAGAGCTACGTTTTAAGGTTCTTCTGGAAGGCCAGGAGTGTGTGGGGGCCAACCTCATCTCTAGTGGGAGAATATTCCAGAGGGTGGGGACCACAGCAAAAAGGGCTCTTTACCTTGATCCCACCAACCTGAATTCTTTGACAGATGGGATCCAGAATAGGCCTCTTCTGCTGGAACAATTGGGACAAGCCAATCCCATTGGAGCAAAAATTACACCTCACACAACTGTAGAACACTGCAATTCTCATCAATGCATGCCGGTTGCCAAGTGCCTGAATTTTGATCAGGCAACCATTCTAATTCTGAAAACCAGTTGTAGTTCTGTGCCATGGTTGTAAGCTGAGGACTATCTGTGTCGCTAAGGGTCGACACCAATTTAATGGCATACAGTCAGAAAGAGCAACAACATGTTTAAAACAGCAACCACGATACAGTCGTGTTAACACCAGGAAGTAGCTTAGGACTACAGGAAGATGTGGGTTCAAACTTACTAACTGACTTTGGCCTATCGCGCTTTTCAGCAAGACTACCTCACAGGGTTGTTTGTGTCAGGATAAAAATATAAGCTGTTTTAAGCTCCCAGAGAAACAAGGAAATATAAATGGAACTCTAACCTCAATAAATGCCATGGCCATTTTAACTTCAAATGGTTGCTAAATAAATGGTTTTGGAAGCAACCCAGTTGGCCTCTGAATAAATCTAGATTTCTTTTTTCAGCTAAAGAGCAGCCAGCTGGTGCTCTTCTAAAACAGGGGTCTCAGCTGGCTGGGGAATTCTGGGAATTGAAGTCTGCCAGGCTTAAAGTTGCCAAGGTTGGAGGCCCGTGTCCTAAAATATTCCTTCTTTGCTCCAGCACACATACCTTGACCAAGTCAGTGGTGCCCTCTTCTTTGAAGAACCATTCAGTAAATGCTTCTGCCTCTGTTTCACTGCGCTTCTTGCATGAGATACAACGGATCTTGAAAGAGTGGCCGACTACAGCCTCCGTTTCTGAATCCACCTCCACGCAGCCAGCTCGACACAAGGTCACTGAAAGAGGGGAAATCAGAAAAATTAGAATCCAGCGGTATCAAAACTCCCATCTCCAACTTTTATATCCTCTTTTTTTATATATATTTTAAAATATTTAAGGGAGCAAAACAAATGATTACAGTTGTCATAACATGTAACATTTATTACTTTATTGTTTAAATAATTAATGGAATATACAACATTAAGATTCCTTATATCATCTTAGGAAGTAACATACAGTAAATCACAACACTCTCTAAACCTTAATACTTATATGCATATCTCACCCTTATTTGTCGTCGTTCCTAAAATAAATGTCCATGTTCTTGTAAACAAAAATAGAGAAAAAGGGAAAAAAAGAAAGAAAAGTGAGGAATAAATACTTTAAAAAAACCAGGGTTGGTTTTAAATTCTTTCCCACTGCAATCTACTGATTACATCCAAATAAAGATAAACATGCTAGTTTCCCCTTCAGAAAGCACAAATCTTTCGCCCAAACTTTTTTTTTTTTAGCTTATATGAGTGTCAGTTTTTTATTCCAATCAAGGATCCTTTCTGCACAGGGAAGGATGCAGAATCTCAGATATTCTCCTGTATTTTCTCAATAATAAGAATAAGAATATATAACAAAAAAAATTCAATGTAGAGAAAAGTAAAGTCCCACACTTAGGTAAGAAAAACCAAAATTACACCTATAGACTGGGTGAAACCAGGCTTAATAGCAGTAACTGTGAGAGGGATCTTGGAGTCGTAAGTGAACAACCAATTAAATATGAGCTAAGAGTGTACGGCGGTAGCCAAAAAAGCCAATTAAGTATGAGCTAAGAGTGTACAGCGGCAGCCAAAAAAGCCAATGCAATCCTAAACAGCATTAACAGTGGGATATAATCAAGATCAAGGAAGCCTTAGTAAGACCACACCTAGAACAATGCATCCAGTTTTGGTCACCACACTATAACAAAGATGTTGAGACTCTAGAAAGAGTGCAGAGAAGGGCTACCAGGATGACTAGGGGACTGGAGGCTAAAACATGCAATGAATTGAGCATGGCTAGTCTAGTGAAGAGAAGGACTAGGGGAGACATGATAGCAGTTTTCCAATATTTGAAGGGCTGCCACAGAGAGGAGGTGGTCAAGCTAGTTTCCAAAGCACCTGAAGGCCAGACAAGGAATAATGGAGGAAAACTGAACAAGGAGAGATTCAACCTGGAAATAAGGAGAAATTTTCTGACAATGAGAACAATCAACCAATGGAACAGCTTTCCTTCAGAAGTTGTGGGAGCTTCATCACTGGAAGCTTTCAAGAAGAGACTGGACCTGTCAGAAATGGTATAGGGTCTCCTGCTTGGGTGGGGGGTTGGACTAGATGACCTACAAGTTCCTTTCCAACTCTGTATCTAATCTGTATTCCTTTCAGGCAGACTAGTCTCTCAACCTTAGCGACTTGAAGATGGGTGGATTTCAACTCCCAGAATTCCCCAGCCATCCTGAAGGTCCTATAGGCCAATTTATTGTAACGTTATAGTGAACAGAATCCTGCAAGATCTCGTATTGGGGCTCCCTACAGGAGCCAAACTGAGGGAACGGCCTGGGGCTCCTGTGGATGGCTGAGTGGGAAGCAAAGCCAATGCCTACAGGGACCCCAGGATGGGGGCAAGCAGGCTCAAGGCCTGCGGGGACCCCAGAAACAGGAAGTGGAGCAAGGAGTGCCTCAAGGGTGTGGGGAAGGCCTTGGGAGGCTCAGGGCAGGCAAGATCGCTTCATGACTGCATCAGGGAGAACACGGGTGGGAGGTCATTAAGCAAGGTGACAATCACGCAGGCACCTTGCTTAATTAACATTATAACTTGTAACCATAATGGGCAGTTCCATTACAGTCGCAAATTGAGGACTACCCATACTCACATTACATTCTTGGCCCCTTTTATCTGACTTTTCCTGCTGTCCCTCAAGGCCATTCCCTCTTTTTTCTACACACCCAACCACTCTTCCTGCTTTCCCCCAAATCTTCTTCACCACTTCTTCACAGTGTGTCTGGGTGCATTTTTTTTAACTTCGCTCGCAGGTGACAATGACTGTGGAGAACCCCGGCAAAGCTGGCATGACTGGACAATTTGCAGATCTCTGATACACGTCCTGATTCTTTACCTCCTGTACAGTTCACATCTTTCAAGGGCACTCCAAATTCACAAGGTGGATCTAACAAAATGGAGAAATCCATCCCTGTGGAATTTCTACCTCACTGATCTGCTGGAGCTATAAGAACCTCAGCTGTATGAATTCTGGAAAGTGAAAACATCTTGACCTACTTTTTCCCATTATTCCTTTACCTGGCTGTAAACAATATAGCAGCATATGCAGCAAAAATGCCATATGCTTTTTATCACAAAGGATGGCTGTTTCCTCCCACTGAAGGATGGCTAACCAAGTTTTGGGGATATGCTGCGATGTCCTCTTATTTAAAAAGTGAATTTGATGTAAGTTCAACTCTAACCATTCTTTTAGACTACAATTTGATACGATTTTATTCCAAACCACTTTAAGAAAAAAACATACGATTTTTTTACCAGATTAGATGTCTAGCATTTGAGAGGCTGCCATAAAGAGTGTGCTGTCCAGCCAGTTTAGAGTTAATGGGATAGTTATTTAGGATTTGAGAGCTGTTCCCTCAAGGGAATGCATCATAGTAAATATAGTATCCTGGGAAATGTAGTCCATGTCATGTGGTCACATCTGTAATCCTGATTGGTCACTAAATTGACCCTTGTTGGGCTGGGGGAGGCTCCCTCACTCTAGCCTGAATCCTACACCATGCGGTAATTATCATCATGGTTATCATCATAGGGATGAGAGCTTATATCTTTCTACACCACAATTCAGAAATGCAAAGGATTGGACATTAAGAAGAACCTCATCGTAACTGTGAGTTGACAGGATGCCTGATGAACCAATAAAAAAGACTTTGTATAGATGCTTTGTGTTTCTCTGTCTGCTTTACACCCATCCAGAGTGTAATAAGCAGAACAGTAGAAAGTTATAACAAAGAGGAAGGGGTAAACTTATTCTCCAAAGCACCAGAGGACAGGACAAGGAACAAGGGATGGAGATTAATCAACGAAAGAAGCAACCTGGAATTAAAGAGAAACTTCCTAACAATGAGGACAAATTAACCAGCAGAATAGCTTGCCGTCAGAAGTTGTGGGTACTTCATCACTAAAGGTTTTTAAGAAAAGACGGGGCAGTCACTTGTCTGGAATGATATGGGGTCTCTCCTGCTTGAGCAGGGGTTGGGCTAGAAGACCTCCAAGGTCCCTTCCAGCTGTATTCCGATTGGCTAGAGTTTGTTAACTTCACCATAATCGTTAACTCTAGCTAATGATTTATATTTTGTGAACCAGACATTCTTAGTGTAAACCCTAATAGGGAGAGTTTGTTTTTCCCTCAAAAAGTGACAGAACATTTTATACAAAGCTCCAAAAATGCTTCTGACTATGTCAATATTTCTACAGCCACCCTGGATACCCAGACAAACTCAGCTGTGGAGCACCAGGTAGCAGAACCACATGTTGAGGCATCTCTTTGCAAATCCCTTGCTTCAAATATTCATCATATCACAGGCTTCTGTGAGGGAGATTCCACTCAACTCTATCTCCCACTCAGAGAAAGGTGAACACGCTGATGGTGAATCTTTTAGAAATTTGGGGTCTCCGCAAACATTTCAACCTGCCCATGTTGATCACATAAATGGATCTGGAAGCAGAGAGGTGGAGAAATAATGTTTTGGCACAGACTTTGTTTTGCTTTTTGAAAAACAAAAATCAAATGAATTTAAAAAAAGGAGAGAGTGTTGAATGCCTAAGGGAGAACTATCCCAAGAGGAAGCCAGAGCAGAAAGTGTAATCTGATGCATGTTTATTCTGAAGTAAACCTCCCAGAGTTCAGCGAGGTTCATTCCCATAGCTGCCAAAATTGTAATCAGATAAATTACTCCAGCTTCCTGGAGAAGGACAGATTATCCATTGAAATAGGAAGAAGAAAGGGTGTTATCTAAAGCTACAGTGATGTATAAATAGTCCTGGGCTTATGGCAATTTGTTTAGAGACTGAAGTCACAACACCACTGAAAAAAACTGACCTGGCCCGTCCTTGCACTTATGACCATTGCAGCATCCCCACAGTCATGTGATTAAAGAGCCTTGGTGGTGCAGGCTGTTAAATGCCTAGCACTTAATTCCAGCTGCCTGCAATTAGTGCAGGCTCGAATCCCACCAGGCTCAAGGTTGACTCAGCCTTCCATCCTCTTGGGGTAGGTAAACTGAGGACCCAAGATTGCTGGGGGCAATAAGCTGACTTTGTAAAAATGCCGCTTAGTAATAAGCAGGCATATACAATGGAATGAAGGCTATTGCTGAGCGCACTTGGTTGTATCCCCAAAAAATTGTAAGCCTCCCTGAGTCTCCAGAGAAGGGCAGGATATAAATATGAATTAAAAAAAAATCTGAGTGCTGGAACAATCAACCAATGGAACACCTTGCCCTCAGAAGTTTGTGGGAGCGCCATCACTTGAGACTTTCAAGAAGAGATTGGACTGCCCTTTGTCAGAAATGGTGTAGGGTCTCCCACTTGGGCGGGCGGTTGGACTAGATAACCTACAAGGTCCCTTCCAACTCTGATTATCTGTTATGGACTGAAGGCCTGGTTATTTGCTTAACAACCATGTGATTAACTTAACAACTGCAACAACTGTACAACCATGTCAAAAAAGAAAGTAATATCAGTAATACTGGATGAGCTGTGGTGGCGCAGTGGTTAGAATGCAGTACTGCAGGCTACTTCTGTTGACTGCCAGCTGCCTGCAATTTGGCAGTTCATCTCACCAAGCTCAAGGTAGACTCAGCCTTCCATCCTTCTGAGGTCAGTAAAATGAGGACCCAGATTGTTGGGGCTGACTTCGTAAACCGCTGAGACAGGCTGTAAAGCACTGTGAAGCGGTGTATAAGTTTAAGTGTGATTGCTATTGCCCTTCCTTCCTTCCTTCCCTCCCAGTGGTTAGAATGCAGTATTGCAGGCTAATTCTGCCAAGTGCCAGCAGTTTGATCCTGACTGGCTCAATGTTGACTCAGCCTTCCATCCTTCCGAGGTGGGTAAAATGAGGACCCAGATTGTTGGGGGAAAGAGGCTGACTCTGTAAACCGCATATAAAGGGCTGTAAAGCACTGTGAAGCAGTATATAAGTCTACGTGGTATTGTTATCGGGCGTAACCCCTTTAACAACTGCTTTTCCTAACCACAGAAATTTGGGTCCCAAATTGTGCTTGCAAATTGAAGACCTACCTATAACTCATTGCATAATTTGACAACAGACATCCACCAAACCGAGAACTTTGAACAGATAAATCTAGGCTCCTCCCCATTTCTGGTTCACGGAAGTTGCAAAGGTGACAGAGAAATACGACATTCGGGAGCCTGGGGAACATTTACCGCTATGGGAATTTCACAGGATTGTCAACTTGGGAGATTTTGAGATGCAATGTTCCTTCCTAAGCACCATTTGGCCGCAACCCCACAAGCTGCCAAACAGCACTTGAGCAAGAACTCTGCAAATTTAATGACTGGAAATGGGCTGAGCATTCATTTTAAGCAGTGTCCAAAAACCAAACATTTCCACAAATGTGCAACTTACCTAATGATAATAACACACTTTGCTAGGATTTTTAAATGATTATGTTCCTTTTCCCCATCTCCAATAAGATACTCAATTCCCTATTAAGATGTTACTTCCTCTGTAATTTCAATAGTTAACCAGTTAGAAGTTATTATTAGATTCTAGATCTTTAAAGCTGGAATTCCTGGGCATCTAGCAATAAGCCCCGCTGAACATTTATTTCTGCAGAAAGCTGTCCAATGACCAGAGCAGACAAGCTTTCATAAATAAACTCACACTGTACAAGCCTAGGATAAGAGATCCATTGGCTCTAAACTGCTGGAAACATTCATAACAGATTAATTATTGTTATAACCCATTACAGTATAGTCACACAATCCTGTCATCTAAGTAAAAGAGATGGTCTCCAGCCACATTGGTTTGCACAACAGAAAACTGCATTTTCATCTAATGCACATAAGAGCCATTACACCTGATGTAAATACGCACCTATAAATTTGGTTACTGTTTTTTTTTACAGGATATTATTTGTGTGTCATTTGCAAAGAGCCTCACACAACATAAAGCAAGGCCATTGATTTGCTCGGTAATGGAATTGCTTTGGAACTTCTAATTCCAAATGCTTTCAAGAAAATCAGCTGGAGGCAGGCCCAGAGCCAAACAGCTGCAGCAAGGTTTTAGAAAGCAGAAAGCATGGGATTTCTAAGGAATTCATTGTTCAAAAATACTTCGTTATGTCGATGAAAACAGAACACACAATATTCCAAGGACAGGAAATACTGTCAGACAAGCAACCACAATTCTGTGCCTTCTGAGGAGACAACTTTGCATGGAGGCCAACACAAAAGAACATAAGAGCCTTACTAGGATTACTGTACATCTAATCTAGTAGCTTTTTTCTAAGAAATACTAGCAAGATATTCCAGGAAATCCCTACAAGTGACTACCTTTATTGTCTCTCCATGGCACCCTGTATTTAAAGATATATTGTCACCAGATGTGGAGGCTCCATTTATAGCAAAAACACTGCCTTTCAGAAAGAAAGTTAACACCCAGGATTGCATGATTAGAGAGTCACTTTGGAGTACTGGTTAAAGCACTGGCCTAGAAACCAGGCGACCATGAGTTCTAGTTCCACCTTTGGCATAAAAGCCAGTTGGATGACCTTGGGTCAGTCACCCTCTCTCAGCCCAACTCTCCTCACAGGTTTGTTGTTGTGGGGAAAATAAGAGGATGAAGGAGTATTAAGTATGTTTTCCACCTTGAGTTACCTATACAAAGTAAAAAAGCCAGGATAAGAATCAAAGAAATAAATTAACTATAAAGGTAAAGGTTTACCCTATCCAGTCGTATCTAACTTTAGGAGGTGTGTTCATCTCAGTTTCTTAGCCAAGGCAGCCAGCATTTTCCAAAAACATTTCCATGGTCATGTGGACAGCATGACTGCATGCTGAGGCACACAGAACGCTGTTACCTTCCCACCTAAGTGATACCTATTGATCTACTTGCATTTGCTTTCATTTGCTTAGGTGAGCAGGAGCTGTGGCAGGTAACTGGCGCTTACAGCGATTGATTATAAAATCTTAAATTCTTGTTACATAAAATACAGCATATTTTGAAGACACAACACACTGCGCAAGGAGTGGAAGTTTTTATATCTGGTGCAGAGGTAAGCAAATTGCTTCATGTTGCCTTTCTGGCTTCAAGCCATTTCCCCCTTTCATCCCACTTCCCAACTCAGCTTCTAATTTAAAATGACATGTACTCAAGTTGAAGGGCAGCCTCTCCCTAGTTACATCTACCCATCCCATTGGGGTCCAGCAGGAGTGGCATGTTATGGGTCCCTTCTGCTAAGGAGTTCTATCGGAGGGGATTCAAGAGCACAGCCTTTTCTACTGTGGTCCCCATCCTTTGGAACATCACCCCCCCCCAGTTAATTAGTCTTGATCCTATTGCCATTTAGGAAATCCCTCAAACCCAGTTTAAGAGACTTGGGGATCCCACGGCAACAGGGAACCTGCAAGATGGTTAGTTTGTGTAAGATGCTGGTTTATATTTGTGTGTAAATAGGTTTTAATTATTGCTGTTTATTTGTTTTAGCTGGTTGTTTTATTGTACACGGTCTAGAATCGTATCTGTGAGTTGGGCAGCTATAAAAATATGATAGATGGATGACAGAAGGATAGATAATGGAGGATAGATGGAAGTAGAAGATAGAAGATAGAGGATAAAGGCTAGACAGATAGACACGTGTAATGAATTAGCTATATGGTATAATTCTGAAAGCTTAATTAATGTGAACTTGTCCGCCTTCTTTGCTGCCAAGTTTCGCAGCCTAGGTTTTCAACAACCAAGTGTAAGGAATCTCACTTTTAATGAAACACATTCTGAATTTTTGACAAAAAAAACTCAACCATGCTTACAGAGGTCTTACAGCAGCAATTCACTCCACTTTGGAGATCCTGGTGGCCTAACAGAATATGCCAATACTGATTTATTCATTGGTTTATTCATTGGTTAAACCCACTTGCAGACAAAGAAAACCAGATTACTCTAGAACTTTCCAGAAAAGAGTTCAATGTAATTTTCCTTCCACCAAACACCCAGATCCTTCTGCTGAAGCTGTTTCTTATAGGGTGACTCATCTAACAGGAAGAAAAACCAATTGCAGGTGACTAGGTAGGGAAGTTTGAAATTGGAAAAACAGTTGCCGAAATATATACCAGGGACTTAGAACATCTGGGAGGCAAAGAGGATACTGGCATGGACTAGGACTGAAAAAGCAAACTGTCAAATTCAAATTTAGCCATGATGAAATAGAAATGAAGGAAATGATCTGCAGGTAAACTTATTTTTCAGGAGTTGTTATGCATTAAGAAGACAGTTAAACTTCTCAGAAAAGGGCAGCATAAAACAAAATACATAGCCTCACTGTAATCAGACTTTTCAAAGGCCTTTTAAAACAGTGTTTTTCAAACTTAGCAACTTTAAAATGTGTGGAGTTCCACTCCCAGAATTGTGCAACCAGCATGGAATTCTGGAAGTGGAAGTCCACACATTTTTAAAGATGCCAAGTTTGAAAAATAGTTATATAAGAACCTTCAACCAAATTACTTTCATACCTTCTGATGATGACATGCTTTATTTTATTTTAATTCAGTTCTTTATTAGTTGAAGAGTATGTGTTTTTAAAGTCCAAGGCTATGTTATACTGTGTATCTATCATTTATCTATTTATTTCATACTCTACAATTGTAATATCCTCCTTCTGTTTCTTTGATGGTTTTAAAAATGTTACCACCAACCATCAGCTTTGTCTACAATGGGTTTACTTTGTAGGTTGTAAAAATAGGAACAACTGGAAATAAATAAAAATTGATGCTAAAAATTGTTTCTACCTAGCAGGTTGGGAACTGACGGTACTATACACATTTTCCATTCTATTCCTGGGTAAGAGAAAGAGGAGGTTATGTTGTTCAAGTGTTTAATTATTTTTCAACTCTTGCAGGATGATGACATTGTAGGAGGACAGCTGTGTTTATCTACTGTCACAAAAAAACCCAAGAGTCTAGTAGCATTTGATCAGATGTGGTAGGATTAGATGCATCTGATGAAGGGAGCTTTAGGTCATGGGATGTATGCCTTTTAATAAAAATTGTTAAGTTGGAAAACCAGACTTTTTTTTCCACCAGATGAAGGAAAGTCTCACACCCTTCTATAGAACGCCTCAAATCTCCTGTGATTGTGGGCTGCAGGGCTTGGGCATCTGAAGGCCAAATTTCACTGTAGGGCATATGTTTCTTTGGACCAGAAAATAACTTTTATCTCTCCAAGGGACTGATGAAGAGAAAGTTCCAAGCAGCTTTTGAAATTGGTAAGGAAATCCAAGATTGGAAACTGTAGAAAATAAGGTAAGAAATGGGAAGCACACCCTCCTGTCTCACCATACACACACAGCAAGGAAAGGAAGGCTACCTTTAAATGCATTAAGGGTTTGCTAGCAAAGCAGCTTTAACTGATATAAGAGGTGGCCTTAGTATGCATTATTTGAGGGGGGGGGAGAACTGACATTGCAAGGCCAAGGCTACAGGAATGAGGCAGATTATTTATCATTTTCTTTAAACAGTTAAAAGAAACTTAGGTGCGAGTTAGTGAAAATTATATTTTCCAATTATATATTCCAATTATATTTTGCCTCCAGAATTAAAAATAAACACTTCTTCTATTGCTTTGCCAATCTGACTGCAGCATGGTTGCCATCCTTGCACATCTCTGTCCCTGCACTGCTAGGGACATCCACCATCCCTGGAAATCCCAGGTTTCAAAAGACAATTTTCCTCTCTTAAGTCAGAAGGAAATCTGCGTTTGGTGGTTTGCTGTGAATTGTCCTTGATCCTACCTGCATGGCATAAGCTTCCTGTCTCCTCCAGCAGGGCTCCTCTGACCACCTTGAAGCCCCCTGCAAATCTCAGGCATCTTTTAAGTTTCCAGTTTTCTTTCTCCACCCACCCATCCACCCGCTGTGATTTCGTTTCTTTGCAAGAAATTCTAGGTTTTCTGCAGCGAAGAAGAGACCCTGGCCTGGATTTAAGGCACCAGGAATTTTAGGGGACAAAACCCCTCACCCAAAAAAAGATGCAAAAGTGTTTTTTGGGGAGGGGGGAAGCGACTGCACCAGCTCCATCCAAGCCTACACATCACACAGATCCAGAAGTCCAGGCCCAACCTTTGATAGAGAAGCAGGGGGTTGGACTAGATGACCTACAAGGTCCCTTCCAACTCTCTTAATCTGTTAAAACCAGCAGAAAACGGAGGACATCCCAGATTGAGCGCTTCCTTTCGCTTGGCACGAAAAAGGCCCAGAGAAGCAAAGCGCAAGAGGCCTTCCCGGAGACTCTACCTGCTTGCGGCCGTTCAGAAAGCCTCCAAATTAGGTACCGAGAGGCCTTCTTGAGGAGAAAAGGCGGCCTGAGGCTGGGGGGGGTCTATCCTATCCCACAAGGCCTGAGCCCGCCAGCGTCCATGCATAGCCCGAGTGGTGAGATTTCAAGGGGGAAAGAAGACTCGCCCTTATGCCGGGCCTCTCAATACACCCTCCAGGGGGCCCGCGCCGTCTCTTCAGACCTTCTCCCACCGACCCCCCCCCATCCCACGCCACGCGTGTCCTTCTCTCTCTCCACCTCCCACCAACCCACCCCGGGCATGTCCAACTCACCCAAGGCCAGGCAGAACAGCAGCGAGACGGGTCGCGGGGCGGCCATGCTGAGGGATCGGCTCCAGGGTGCGCTCCCTTCTCGGCCGGGGGAGGTGGACCCCGCTCCGGTGGGCTCGTGCCGCCCTTTCCAAGCAACCTCTTGCGGTCAACGGTCAGACGATCCTGGTCAAAGAATCTTCCCCGCAAGGGTATTTATAGCTCGTTGAAGGAAACCCCGCCGCGGCTGCTCGGAATGTCCCGTCCGGATCCACCCGCCCTTGCTTCGGACACCCGATCCTGCCCGGGATCGTCACGGACGTCGGCCGCACGAGGCGCTCCGCAGCTTCTTGCCTCGACGACGGCTGCTGCTGCTGCTGCTGTTGCTTTTGCTGCCCCCGTCGCCCCGGGTCTGCGAGGGACCCAAGCCGGGGAACGAGATGGCACGAAGAAGCAGAGCAGGCGGCCGACTGCTGGGGGAGCCATAAAAGTTGGGATGGGCCCGAGGAAAGGCGAGCGGCAGCGCGGCAACTGCGTCCCCCTTCTTCAGCCAGACATGGGCAAGGAGGCGGCGGCGGCTCCTCCCGGTCGTGCCGGCCCGGGCTCGGCCACCCGCGCTCCCGAGTCCTTTCGGCTTCAAGGTGCGCCCGGAGTGACAAGTGCGGCCCTCTCTTGCTTGGCCGGAAGGTCGCGGCTCCTCCGCGGCCGCGATGAAACCCCCACGCGGTCTTCCCGGGGCCTTTCCTCAATTGGAAGGAGGGTTGCACTCTCTAAATTAGACGCCCCCTCCCTTAAAAAGAGAGAGAGAGAGAGAAGCGGGGGGCCACTTCTCCAAGCAAGCCCTTGGCAGCTTCTCCGCTGCCGCCCAGGAAGAGCCCGAGATCAGCCGCTCCCTCCTCGGGCAGGTGCCTCCTCCGCGGGACTCGAGAGGGCCGGATCCATGTAGCTTCTTCGCCGGCCGGCAGGCTGGCCGAAACCTTGCCGGGCTGCACGGGAAGCGGTCGGAGCGACTGCGGTCCCCACCTTCCGATATGCTGGCTAAGCCTGGGTTCCGCGAAAGGAAGGCTGGATGGGGGAGCTCCCTGCCTGCGCTGGATGCGGAAGGGATCGGGCCCGCCCGGGAGCGAGCGGCGGGGATGATGACTCGCCCGCTGGCTGGGCGACTCCTCGCTTCTCTCCGCCCCCACCCCACCTGCTCTCCTCCGGCCCCGAGGAGACCTACTCCCCCCGCTTCTCCTCTTGCCTTAGCCTTGCCCGGCGGCGCGCACCGCTGCGGCAGAGGCTGAGCCGCCCGGGAACTGCTCTGGCTCGCTGCTGGACAGGGCGAGGAGGGATGAATCAAAGCGTGCGCCAGGCGGAGGAGGAGGCGGGCGCCGCCAAACTTGATGCATTGCAGCAGCGGCGGCGGCGGCGGCGGCGTAACCAAGGGGGGGAAAAAAGCCACGCGGGCCTAAAGATCGAAGGGTGGGGGGGGAAAGGGATTTTTTTTAAAGGTACCGGTAGGGAGGCCGGGCGAGCCGGGCTGGGTCCCCGCCAGCGGCTTCAACCCGCCCGCGCCTCGGAAATGGGGCGATCGGAACGTGAGCGGGGAAGGGGAAGGAGCAGCCGGAGCGGCGGGGGGACGGGTGGGGGGAATGGAAACACGACCATAGGCGGAGGAGGGATGCGTCACTCTCTGCAGTGGCTGCGGAGCCCGTCCCGAGGCACCCACCCCCCAGCGTTGAATGCCAGCTCTGGTCAATCACTGAATCAGAATAGAGAATGGAAGGGACCTTGGAGGTCTTCTAATCCAGCCCTCTGCTCAAGAAGGAGACTCTAGAGTCTAGATCAGGGGTCTCTAACCTTGGCAACTTTTAAGCCTGGCCGGCTTCAACTCCCACAATTCCCCAGCCAGCTTTGCTGGAAGTTGAAGTCCGCCAGGCTTAAAGTTGCCAAGGTTGGAGACCCCTGGTCTAGACCAGTGGTTGCCAACCAGTGGGCTGGGGACCACTGGTGGTCCATGAGAAAATGTTGGTGGTCTGCAGAGAAATGTCACCTCCAAAGCACCCCCAAAGCCATTAATCCAAGCTGCATGGGAACATAAGGCTGCGCCGCCCACATGGCCCTGCGGAACACAAGGCTTGGGGAACGCAAGGCTTGTGTTGCTTGCATTGCGAACAACACGAGGTAGTGAGGGGAGGGGGAAAGGTTGGAGGGGGGAATTGCCCCACTCACCCCACGTGCCTGGCCTGGCCACTGGGCTGCTTCTTTCCACTTCTTTCTTCTTCTGCTTTTGGCTGCACGCAAGGAAAGCAGAAAAGTCTTTCTTTCTCAGCCCCAAAGTCTGCCAGAAATGAGTTTTTGGGACCTTGCAAGGCCTCCTGCTCCAAGAGGCTGCGCTGGCACGACAAGTCTCATAAAGACTCATTTCTGGCGGAGTTTGGGGGAGAGAAAGACTTCTGCTGCTTCTGCTGCTCTCCTTGCATGAAGCCAAAAGTCTCTCCCCCGCCCCCAGAACAGAGCTGGAGACGGTATCCTGCGATCCCAAATAAAGAATGATAGATTGGTAGGAAAATGGGGTGGAGGATTTTCCTGCAGACTTTTTTTGGGATTTTCCCAAGGTCTCTGGTCCACGGGATTAAAAATTATGAGTTTGGTGATCCCTGACGTCCAAAAGGTTGGCAACCCCTGGTCTAGACCATTTCAGGCCAATCCTCACTTGGTCAGAACTGCCGATTGGCCCAGATAAGTCCCCCCTCGTAAAATACCATGGTGGAGTTCCAGTTGACCAGAAGGAAAGTTTTTTTTCTCCAAACTGCTGGTTGTGAGGAGTATGAAAAAAAACATCCCAGAGAGCCACCCTGGTTATTGCGGTGGTCCAGGAGGCTGGAATGAATTTTGGTAGTTTCACTTGGGGGAGTGGGGATGTTGGAGATTAAAAACCACCCCTCTACTAGGAAAATGAAATATTTTAGGATATACTAAAAGGCAAAATATTTCCCCTAAAAAGAAAAGTAGAAACTCAGAGAGGCAGAAACTCAGCCCCTCCCCACCTTTGTTAATGGACCATTACTCTGGCCTAGGCCAGTCTATTTTACATAACAAAGATCTACTCCAGGTAAAGCTATAATAGGAATTGCCCAAAGCCCATCATCATCCAGCAAGGGTCAACCAAGCCTGGGACTCAGGACAGCCTACAGAGTTGCCCCTGCATGGCCCCATGGGAGTCTGACAACCAATCAGAATACAAGCTCAAATTCAAATCCCAACAGAGGGTATAAAACAATTGCACTCTCAGAATATCAGTCCTTCTTTCTTTCTTCACCCAAGGCATGTGATCCTGTCCACCATTAAACCATCTTTCAAGCAGTCACCATGTTTCCAGTGTCTTTCTTCCCCACTTGGAACTGTACCCAGAAGGCTATTTCTTCCAACAGGGGGAGAAAGATTAAATTCAGATCTCTTCCTTTATACCCTCTCCAGCCCAATATCGTCCTTTTGTTTTGCTGCCGAAGGACTAGGGGTGACAGGATAGCAGTCTTCCAGTATTTGAGGGGCTGCCAAAAAGAAGAGGGGGTCAACTTATTTTCCAAAGCACCAGAAGGCAGGAGAAGAAACAATGGATGGAAACTAATCAAGGAGAGAAGCAACCTGGAATTGAGAAATTGTGAGAACAATTAACCAGTGGAACAGCTTGCCTTTGGATTAGAAGACATCTGAGATCCTTTCCAGCACTATTCTGATTGATTGATTGAAAGAAAGTTGACCAAGTCTTAGTCCAAGCCTAGTTGGTTCGGCAGAGAATGACACTCTGCACATGGGCAAAGGTAATTATTACCTGATTGTAGATTAATTCAATCAATCAGAATAGAGCTGGAAGGGACCTTGGAGGTCTTCTAGTCCAGCCCCGTGGTCCAGCAGGAGACCCTATACCATTTCAAACAAGTGACTGTTCAGTCTTTTCTTAAAAACCTCAAGTGATGAAGCACCTACAACTTTTGAAGGAAAACTGTTCCATTGGTTAATTGTCCTCACAGTTAGGAGGTTTCTCCCTAATTCTTTGTTGCTTCTCTCCTTGATTAGTTTCCAACCATTATTTCTTGTCCTGCCTTCAGGTGCTTTGGAAAATAAGTTGATTCCCCGCCCCTTCTTTGTGGCAGCCCCTCAAATACTGGAATATTGCTATCATGTCACCCCTTCTCCTTTTCTCTAGATTAGCCAAACCCAAATCATACAACCGTTCTTCCTCTGTTTTAGTGCCCAGGCTTTTAATCAGTAACAAAGCAGTGGGGGAATACAGAGATACTGTTTCTCTTTTGTATGCATTTTCTTTTGGGGCTCATTCTAGTATGCTGCTCCGTAGTGCTCTTTAACCCATTGCAGTTAATAGTTTAATTTTATTTTGGACTTGATCACATCTGCTGGACAATAATGTGCAAGGAGAACCAAGTATCATCATGGGATTATGTGTTTAGACAGCACAAATTCTAACAGCTATGTTTAAAAAAAAAGTCCTAAATGTCAAAAGTTTTTCAGTCTGTTGGTTAGGAACTCCTGGAGAATAACAAGGCTTTGCTCGTCTTTGCCTGCACAAGCCCCAAGAAAGATGGTAATCCTGAAAATCTTGATGAATTGCGTGTGTGCATGTGTGTGTGACCAGTATCTTGCCTATCTGTCTTCCAAGATTATTCTTACACTCCTTGTGAGCTCCACCCCTTTTGTATGTCCTTATGACATCATGGCACACGTGCAAAAGGGGTGGGACACGCATTTCAATCCTGTTTTTGTCCATCTCACAGACAAACTGGAATGCAAAAACAGTGAAAACAAACTTCTGCTAAGTTTTGGGAAAGAACAGGGGATGAGAAAGAAACTCAAGATAACCCCAGCTTGACTTACTTCGGTATAAGAAGGTAGAAGGGTTTTCAAGATTCTGTCACAACGCACATTGCAACAATAAAGTGAAATTCCAGTCATTCTTGTGGTGTCTCGTTCCCAAACTGGCCTACTTTAAAAGGCTGACTTCAATCTTGCAAGCACGCACAGGGGGGAAAAAAAGCAAGGCAGGTGTATTTTGATGAAACATTTTTTAAAAACGCATCCCTCATCAAAAAGGACACCAACAAGGACACGGCAAATTCCGATCCACGGTCTTTATTTCACTCCCTAATAAATAAGCCCTGGCATTTTTCTGGAACTGCAAACACACTGGATTATTAATACTGAACAGATCTACAAAATTGAAGGAAAGAGACTGCCCCTCCCTCCCACCCCCAACCCGAGTTTTAATGGGGGAAGGGTAAAAAAAAGGAGAGGGCCTGAAACCTGGCTCTTCCAGGTTTTTTTTTTGGGGGAAAGGGAACACAGAGTTGACAGACACACAACCCCCTCTCCAGGAGGGGGCAGATTTAATGCCCCCTCCCTGCCGCCGGCAGTATATTTGAAGGGCTTAGAGGCCGAGATTGGCAGTGAAACTTTATAGCGACAATACAGCTTCTTGGTGGGAAGGCAAAGGCCCAGCTGTTGTCCAGGAGGCTGATGAGAGAGTCTCTGGTGTGGCACACGTGGCATGCTGCACAGGGTTTAAAAAAATAAAACCCAGAAGGAACCACCGTTCTTGACTGCACCCAGATGCAACGTTTCCTAAAAAGCACCAAATCCATTTTCAATCAATCTCAAATGATGACTGTTTCTGGTTCAGATTGCACACCGTGAAATCATGATTTTTTTCAATCTTAGCAATATTAAGATGTCTGGACTTCAGCCCCCAGAGTTCCCCTGTGCTGATTGGGGGAATTGTGGGAGCTGAAGTCCAGCTATCTTAAAGCTGTCAAGGTTAGAAACCCTGCATTACGTTTATGACTGGCTATGCCCAGGTGGGAAAAACGGGCGTACCTTTCACAAGTCAAATACTACTCCAAAAAGAAGGGTTGGACTGGACTCCAGCGTATAGAGAACTGCTGGTATAATGTATCTTTCAAAGCTCCAGGGATACTTCAAAGGTGCCCCCCCCCCCTTGTTCAGAAAGTTTTCTGGGTTAATAGATGCCATCAGCAAGAAGATGCTGTAGTCCAGCCCCCTGCTTTTTTCTGTGCCTGAACATGTGGGGCTGACGAGCCTCTACCCTATCAGAGGTAACTGATTGGGGAAATCCCTTTTAACAACATTGACAAATCGACCCACTGAATGGTAGGAAAAACAAGGCAGGGAAGCAGCAGGGAAGAGAGCTGAAGAAGGAATGACAACCCCCTTGGCGCCTCTAAATGGCTTCCGCCGTCACTTCATGATCGCTTGTGCGTTAGAGAGACAGAGAGAGAGAATGGCAGAACTGAGTTCTTTACTGTCCTCCATTAGGGTGTCTTAGCTGCTGAGTGAAGTTTCAGGGGAAAAGAGATCCTGGGTCCAGAGGCCATCCCCTTCCCCAAAACTGATCCCACCCTCCCTTCCTCCCCAAACAATAGCTGGGGGAAAGAAAAATAGAAGGACCAGTGCCAGGATACAGGAAAATCAAGGATTCTCGGGGTGGGGTTGGGGGCCTGGGTGCAATATAAATAGCACTGAAGTGGGGGAAGGGATAAAGAGAAGTCCCCACAGGAACTATCCCAGGGAGAATGATCCAAGAAAGATGTTCCTGGCAAAAACCAAGAGACTCATCGCTACCAGTGGCAAACTCTTGAGGATAATGTCCAAGGTGATGGATCTGGCGAGGAGCCCGGTGCTGTTTCCTCCCACAGGATGTCCACGCCACTGGTTCAACAGTTTCTGAGATGGATCTCAGGAGTCTTCTTCCTGGTAACTCAGCAACCTCCTCAAAAGAGAGAGAGGGAAAGGAAGGTACTGTGCCTTCACTCCGGTTCCAACGGGGGTTCTGCCACCATGATGCCTTGCTGCAACTTCTCGAGGGAGACCTTCATCTGGTGGAAAGAGAAGAATAAGTTATTCCCCAGAGAGGGAAGCCTGGCCCCAACCAACAAGAAGGAAGCTGGGGTTGTTGTGCTCATGTTGTGGGAAAGGGAGCCGATTGTTTTTGCAGAACGGTAAGAAGACATGCTAGCCTGGGAAGAAAATATACATTGTGTATGTTTCTAATCTCATGAGCTAGGCTGAAGCTTGAGAATTGTACGTAGCAAGGCCTCTGCTATGCTAAAAACCGGCCTTAACTAGAATTTCCTGATTTTTATTTATTTATTAATTCGACTTGTATGCCGCCCCCTCTCCAAAAGGACTCGGGCTTAGAACAGTAGTGGCTAACCTTTTTGGACTCGTGTGCCAGCACCCAGAAGGCAATGCGCGCTCTCCCACGCATGCAAGTGCAATCCCCCCCACTGCCTTCTTATCTGCACTGCGCCTCACAGCTGATTTTTGGCCAGTTTGAGGCCTTTTTCGGCCTCCCAGAGGCTTGAAAAAAGCCTCTGCAGGCTTTGCAGGACGAATAATAGGCCTGTTTTGTCACTTCCAGTATCACAAGAAGTGACGAAACAGGTCTATTTGGCCTGCAAAGCATGCAGAGGCTTTTTTCAAACCTCTGGGAGGCGTGCACATGCGCAGTGAGGTAAGTTTGCCTGTGGCTCACGTGCCAGCACAAATGGCTCTGCGTGCCACCTGTGTGCCACTCTAGAGCAAGGGTCTTCAAACTTGGCAAGTTTAAGACTTGTGGACTTCAACTCCCAGAATTCCTGAGTTAACAGGAGTGGAGGAGGAATTCTGGGAGTTGAAGTCCACAAGTCTTAAACTTGCCAAGGTTGGAGACCCCTGCTCTAGAGACAACCTCCAGGAACTAGGACTATAAAAGGTAATTTGTAAATAAGAGCAGGGGGTGATAGAATTAGAGCAGTGGGAGATGTAATCAGGGGCAGAGATAATATTATTAACTTTCGACACTTCGGATAGGTTATGACCGCATGAGTACTAAGCCAAAGAGGAAAAGGTGGGAGGTAAATTTGGAATGGCAATAGGGAATATAAGGCAAACATACTGATGATTTAGGGCAGGGGTGTCAAACTCCATTTCATTGAGGGCCGCATCAAGGTTGTGTTTGACCTCAGGGGGCCGGAGTGGGCATGGCTGGGAGCGAGGCCAGCATGACATCACTCATGTCGAGCGCGCCTGTGATGGCCCGAGCAATCTGCCAACGAAAATGGGCTCCTAGACCCCATTTTTAGCCGCAACGGCTTCCTGCAACCCTCTGCCAGCCATAGTGGCACTTTGGGGGGGCCGCACGCAGCCCCCCCAAGCTCCATTTTCACTGGCAGAAGATTGCAAGTAGCTGTCGCAGCCAAAAATAAACCCTGGGACAGCTGTGCACAGCCTTCCCAAGCCCAGTTTTTGCTGGCAGAGGCACCGCAGACTAGTCCTTTGTTGTTTCTAGGGTAGCTCCTGAGGCCAGATCTAAGCACTCCGTGGGCTGGATGCAGCCCGTGGGCCTTGAATTTGACACCCCTGATTTAGGGTGTGTCCACTGTACCCATGTGTGCATGGGGGGGCACCTTCTTTGCAAAGCAGTAAATAAAATTACCATTGTTTTCTCTTGGAAGTTTTTGGGTGGTGATTGTTTATTTCAAAACCAGACAACGAATCCCACAACGTAACATAGTAAGCTCCACATTTCATTGGTCAAAGCAGAACTGGTTGATTTCACAAAACGCTGCCAAACCATCAACCAAAGATATTGGAATAGAATAAGAGTTGGAAGGGACCTTGGAGGTCTTCTAGTTCAACCCCCTGCTTAGGCAGGAAACCCTACACCACTTCAGACAAATGACTGTCCAATCTCTTCTTAAAAGCCTCCAGTATTGGAGCATTCACAACTTCTGGAGGCAAGTTGTTCCACTGATTAATTGTTCTGTCAGGAAATTTCTCCTTAGTTCTAAGTTGCTTCTCTCCTTGATTAGTTTCCACCTGTTGCTTCCTGCCCTGCCTTCAGGTGCTTTGGAGAATAGCTTGACTCCCTCTTCTTTGGGGCAGCCCCTGAGATATTGGAAGACTGCTGTCATGTCTCCCCTAGTCCTTCTTTTCATTAAACTAGACATACTCCATTCCTGCAACCGTTCTTCATATGTTTTAGCCTCCAGTCCCCTGATACTAAAGTATTGGTTTAGCCCAACCTATGGGCAAAGATCCCATCAGCATTTCAGCGCATGTTTGTGCTCCACATGTAAATGAGCCTTAGGCCAGCCTTCTGCAACCTTGTGACTTCCAGAGGTGATAAGGCTATACTGCCCATACAATTGTTTCAACACATCGTGAGAGAATTGGGATATTAAAGGTTTGCTTAAATGTTCACCACAGCAGTTCATGGTCAAGTGTGAGTGTTGGGTACCCAATTCCATATATTAAGATTTTAGATTTTCTGTCTTTTTGTTAAGTATGGATGGGGAATCTGCGCTTCTCCCATCACTAGATCTGGTGCCTCCAAGGATCCCTCAGAAAAAGAATCACAGGTCCCCCATCCTTGCTTTGAAGTTTAAAAAGCTGGTTTCAAAATTTTTGGTATAGAGGTAAACACTCTGATGCCTTCCTCCCCCATTTGAACTTCAACATCCATCAGGACCAACCTGCCTAACAATGATGAAGGAATGAAGTCTGATATAACTTAATATCCTCTGTATGGTCAACATCTGATGGAAATCTCTGACTCTAAAAAGGAGCTTCTTGAAACCAAGGATTGGAGCATCATTTCTCACATTTTCTATGAGCTTAGCTGGCCTGGAAGAACATTCAGACTGGAGAACAAACCTCATCCAGAAGTTCCACTGATGCCTTCAGGATCTGTTTCCACTTTTGCACCTCCACGCTATGGAACTGTTTCTGCAGCTCCAAAATCTCTGCCCATTCTGAGGCCGTCTGTGGAAGCTTCCTGCCAGGCAAGAAGGAGACAGAATTCTCTTAACTGCAATGGATCAGCAGTGGTACCCGCTCCCTGAGTTCACTTCCTGTGAATGATCACACACATCACTAATGCAGAAGCCACTTGGCCTTCCAGAACTTAATTCCCCTGATTCTAAGGCTGGGGCAGCAACTTTTGCCAGAAGCTATATTTTCTTCTCAGTAACCTTTTTAAAATAGCAATTTATATGTTTTAGGGCTAAAAACATACTGGAGGGGGTGAGATTTTATTGCACTAGCACTTAGACTTATATACTGCTTCACAGTCTTTACAACTCTCGCTAAGTGGTTTACATCGTCAGCCCATTGCCCGCAACAATCTGGGTCCTCATTCCATCCTCAGAAGGGTGGAAGGCTGAGTCAACCTTGAGCTGGTGAGAATCAAACTGCTGGCAGTCGGCAGAATTAGCCTGCAATATTGCATTCTAACCACTGTGCCATGACAGCTCTTGGGCTTTAGAGGTATGGAGGAAAGGTTATAAATCTATTTTAGAAGCAAGTTAGGCCTATCAGAAAATCAGCTTGCATCTACCTGGGGTTTCTGGAGCTTGCAAGACACATCCAATTCTTGGTTGGTCAATCTTGATGGATGGACTTCATCTGAAAACTTTTCTCAAGCATCCTTCCAAACAAGGCAGGATCCAAGTTTTAGGAATGCTTCCTCAAAAGACTCTGGTATCTATCTTACAGCTTCACTATGTCAAAGAAAAAACACTTCATTGGCTCAAGCATTTTTAAAACTGTGGGAAGTTCACAGCACTTTATTGCCAATGATTTTCTCTCAGTTACTGTACTCTGGGATTTTTTAAATTGGGTTTTATATTGTTTTATTGTATTCTATTTTATTCCACTCAGAGGACTGCATTTATTAGAGAGCAATTAATTAATTCTATTGGCTATAGAAAGGCAAAGGATATCAGTTTTCTAAATCCTGTCGTATAGTATTTCAAATAATTTACTGACCCTTGGTATTCATCCACCTGTTTAATATACATTTATATCTCACTTTTCCTCCAGAAAAGTGGTACCCTTTCTTTGTTTTATCCTAGCTACTCTATAAGATAAATTCACTTAAAAGAATTGATTCTCTGTCCTCCTTAGGGATAGACTAAAAGCCTAACATGTTTATTTGAATTACGTTATACTTTTCCAGGCAATAGCCCAGAACATTCAATGTTAGACAGTATGTTTTCCAAAGTTGTGCTGAAAACCAATTTAAAGTCTTAAGTTAATCACTGTTTAGCACTGGAAAAACTTTACAGTTACAATAATAATTTTAAAATATGCTGCATAATTCATCATCATTGTTTCACATAATGTCAAATCTTGGTTTACCACTGAAGATATAACTCAGCCAGGAATGTAAATAATTTTGGCTTCGTTTTGAGGGTTCCTGACCTGCTTTAAAATATTCTGATAATAGATAGGTTTACCATTCCACTTGTATCTGTTTTGGTTTCTGCTGTGTCTTTATTGATTTATACCAAGCCTTTCAACAATAAGATACAATTTTGTTATGACTACCTTTTTTTACATTTTAAGCATCAAGATTTTGCCAAGCAAAATGGTCAAAATGATTAGCGGCTTTGATTTAGAGTTCAAAAGCATCACATGTATAAACATACCTGATTTAATTTTGTCTAATTTAAAAACATTTTCATAGCAGAGCTATGCTCTTTCTCTGCAACTTTAAGATATGTGGACTTCAACTCCTAGAATTCCCCAGCCAGCATAAGTGCTATTGATGGACTGGTGGGATTATTTACCATCAAGTCAGCATCTGCTCTAAGTGGTCACATAGACAGACCTTCTCTGGAATGATCTGTCCCAACCTTCTCCTTCAGTTCTTCCAGAAGGGTAGCCATTGCAATTGAGTCCATCTACCTTACTAGTAGTCATCCTCTTATCTCTCTCCTTCCAGCTTGTCCACCACTATTAACTTCTTAAGGGGCTTACGTCTTTACATAAGGTGTCCAAAATACAAAAAATTGAATCTGGCTATTTGTATGTTGAGTGAGAAGACTTGAATAGATTTGTTCTGTGATCTATCTATAGCTGATTTTCTTGGCTCTCCATGATATTCTCAAGGACTGTTGTCCAACGGCAAAGATCCAAAGCTGCTTCTTCAAAGTCCGATTTTCACTTCTATAAGGTGTCCCAAGAAAACCCACTGCTTGCATAGTCCGATGTCTGTACATATTGGCTCATCCAGACATCAGAATATCTTTTTCAATGCCTTCATTGCTATTCTTCCAGAGGCTAATTATTTCTTGACATAAATGCTAAATTATATTAAACCAGCAATAAGCTACCTTGAGAAGATAGCTCTCCTTTCCCTCAATTCAAACTACACCTTGCCAAAATTTCTGAGAGAATTCAGGGCCTCAAATCCATGAGCTGTGATGGTGCAGTGGTTTGAATGCAGTATTGCAAGCTGACTCTGCCTTCCACTGTCAGGAGTTCGATTCTCACCGGCTCAAGGTTGACTCAGACTTCCATCCTTCCAAGGTCAATAAGATGAGGACCCAAATAGTTGGGGATAACATACTGACTCTGTAAACCTCTTGCAGGGTACTGTAAACCACTATGAAGTGGTACCTAAGTCTAAGTGGTATTGCTACATTAGGTAAAGGTTCCCCTTGCACACACGTGCTAGTTGTTTCTGGCTCTAGGGGGCAGTGCTCATCTCCGTTACAAAGCCGAAGAGTCAGCGCTGTCCGAAGAAGTCTCCATGGTCATGTGGCCGGCATAACTAAATGCCAATGTCGCACGGAGCGCTGTTCCCTTCCCACCAAAGTGGCCCCTATTTTTCTACTTGCATTTTTACATGCTTTTGAACTGCTACCGTGTTTCCCCGAAAATAAGACCTACCCCAAAAATAAGACCTACCCCGAAAATAAGACCTACCCCGAAAATAAGACCTAGTGTGTTTTTGGGAGCCAAAAAAAATATAAGACAGTGTCTTTCTTATTTTTGGGGAAACATGGTATGCAATTTGTTCGTGGTTTCGTACATGAATAAAAGTATTGTTCTACATGAATATGGTGTTTTTTTTCATTAAAATAAATAAATAAATAAATAAATAAATAAAATAAAAATAAAAATAAAAATAAAAATAAAAATATATATATATATATATATATATATATATATATATATATATATATATATATATATGACCTACCCCAAAAATAAGACCTAGTGTGTTTTTGGGAGCCAAAAAATATAAGACAGTGTCTTATTTTCGGGAAACACGGTAGGTTGGCAGAAGCTGGGACATGTAACAGAAGTTCACTCCGTTATGTGGCGCTAGGGATTCGAACGGCTCCACTGCTGACCTTTCTGATTGACCAGCTCAGCGTCTTAGCCACTAAGCCACCACGTCCCTATATTGCTACTACATTAGCTTGCATTAAATTCTCAAAGTCTCTAAGAGTAGGAAAGTCAGACTCCAATTTTCTCTTTCCCAGAGAGTCTTTCTCACCCATTGGAGAGCGCATACGTCTGCCACGACTCCACAGTTCGGGCTGTGTGCTCCAGAGACCACAACCGGTAAAACAGCATCATGTTGAGGATAACCAGCACTAGAAGACTAGAGAAACACAAACACGTTGGTAACATAAAGGACCCGTTCAGACCAAGGTGGCACTCAATTCCAGCTAGAATGTGGTAGGATTCCTTCATATGTCACAGGAAGCACATCCCCTATATAAGACACACACACACACACACTTACACACAGAAAGACAGATAGGGGATGTGCTTGTGAAATATGGAGGAATTTTTACTTATTTAAATTCTACCACATACATACACACACACACACACACATACAAAGCATTATTCCCACCTTGGGGGATTTGGTAAAGAGACAGAATCAGAATGGATACTCACTGGGAATCATCTCCTTTTAACGACCCCATAATCCCTTGCAGGATGGAGTCAGGGCAACTGAATGGAGCTGAGTGTTTACTGGCCGGATGCCCTTCCTGTTGCCGATGCGGATAAATTCAGCAGATAAAATCAGCAGATAAATTCTCATTGTGCCCAGGGAGAAATATTTGCCTCTATCTAGGATCAAACTCACAGCCTTCTGATTGTGAGGAGAGATCTCCACTTCTAGGCCACCACACCACTATACACAAACATACACACACACACACACACATATATACACATACATATATACACATACATATATACATATATATGCATATATATATATATATACACATACATATATACATATATATATACATACATACATACATACATACATACATATATGTTGTCAGCCTTCAAGATTTCCCTCTTTTGCTTTGCATCTTTTGGCTGTCATAAGTAACGGGGGGAGGAGGGGGGACTTGATTATGGGAAGTGAGCTGGAGGTTTTGTTAAGAAGAAGTATATCAGTTGGGGGGTTTCTTGCTTTGATTTCTGTCTTATGCTATGCGCAGCCACAGCTCTTTATCAAAATATGCCAAGGTCAACGGACAGAGGCCTCATCACCACCTGGAGATGCTCACATGACGTTATCCACAACTTTTAATTGGGTAGCCTGCTTGAACTATTGTGGGTGGGAACGTTACCATCACTTTGTATATGTGATTTTCGCGCTCATTCTCTCAGATTCAGAATTCTTTTGTTGCTACCACTTGATTTCCAGTAAAAGATATCTTTTCTCTAATTCATGGAGTCTAAGTATTTCTTTCTTGGATTTTGAATGGAGCACTACCTGACATTTGTATATAGATACATATATTCACACACACACACACTCACTCACTGGGAATAATCTCTTCAAGATCATGATTAAAATGATGCCATGTAACAAAAACACTTAGGGACTAAAATAGCCTGATATCCCTATTATGATTTCCTAAGAATAAGGACATAGTAAAATAGCATCCCTAAAGTCTGCCCTTCATGGTTTGCCTTAATCCTGCAGCGATATATTCAGTTTGCCTTCCAATGTGGTTAAAGGAACCTTTATACCACTGAATAACTGCCTGGCTTAATGCAATGTGAACTGAGTCTTTAAATCACCATAAATGGTCATAGAGGAAACACATCAATGCATCTGGATCGACAAGGGGAAGGAGAGAAGCCACATCATGCATGCCACGCTTGTCACTGTGCAGCGGATATGAAGTTCATAATTTGCGCAACCTCATCGGGGCCGGTATTAGACATCTATGCATCGATAGTGCTGCCGGTGCAGAAGATAATCTCAGCCTGAGCTAATGAAAGGGTCTGGAACAGGCAGAGTTAACTCCCATAGATAGTCTTACTATTTTTGCATAGGCAATCACATTAACCTTGGACACAAAATCCATCTTCCTTTCAGTGGCTGGTCCTCTAGCTTTAAAAATGTATAGGCTGAAATATCAGAAGCCCCAGGAATGAAGATAGGCAGGGAGAAAGTTAGCCCCCACCACCCCGCCCATCAATGGCAGGACAGAACAGGGATGATGTAAGAGCAATTGGTAAGTTTAATGAGGTGAACAAGGAGGAAACTGTAGTTGGAAGGCAGATTCTAGCTAAGGGTTTGGGCCCCCTGTTTTTTCCTCGTTTCCTGTTTTAATCTGGTTGGGGATCACAGTTTAGAATTGGGGCGAGGGATAAGGGACATGATAAGCAGAGTGCAATGGGGGTGAGGGGTGAGTGGAAGACATCATGGAAATGATTGCCAGAGACCAGAAGAGGATTGAAATGGCAGGAGTCATGAAGGCCAATCAGGAAACCAGAACTAAGCCAGGATGAAGAAGCCGCTTGGGCCTGGGATCGTAAGGAAAGGAAGAAGGAAGGCGGGGTGGAAGCTGCAGGTTTTCAAAGCAGGAAGGCATGGCAGGATGGGAGGTCAAGGGAGGGGACAGGGATGTCCAAGGCAACAGCAACATGGCCAGCACTGCAGGGCTGTTGGCATACAATACCTCACACAGATCCTGTGCGGAGGCAAGAACGAAAGAAAAAGAGAAAGAAAGAAAGAAAGAAAGAAAGAAAGAAAGAAAGAAAGAAAGAGAGAGAGAAGAAGAAAGAAAGAAAGAAAGAAAGAAAGAAAGAAAGAAAGAAAGAAAGAGGAAGGGAGAGAGGGAGGGAGAGAGAGAGAAAGAAAGAAAGAAAGAAAGAAAGAAAGAAAGAAAGAAAGAAAGAAAGAAAAGAAAAGAAAGAAAGAGGAAGGGAGAGAGAGAGAGAGAATTGAAGCTTTGTTCCTGCATTGTCTCATCAATAAAAGAAAGACAAGGAAAAAAAATTATCCAGCATAGATGCTGCCACACCAGACTTTCCCAAACTCGATTGTACTTTTCAAACAAATAAGATTGCTAATTTAGTAGGAAATTAAGTTAGTTAACCTAGAAACCTTCAATTCAATTACATTTTATGGCATTTTAACTGCCCAGAGTCATGAACTTGTTGCTTTTTTTTGGAGGGGGGAGACAGATAAATTGAAATATTAAATAAACCAACCCACCTAGAGAAAAGAAGCAGGGTGAGGGATCTTAGGAAGACAGTGGCACACCTTAAATCACAAGCCAGCATACCTTTTAGGTATTAGTAACTAAGGAAAGCAGACATGAGATTGCAAAGCGAAAGTGCCCAAAGCTTTCCAACCAGTCTTGACAGTTCTGGGACCATGACATTATTTTCCTTTTACTACAGCCCACCAAGCAATGGGACAACAAGGTCATCTCAGTTTGGGGAGAAGAGAGGAGAGCCTTGTTCTGATGGTCATGCATGTTACTTTCGATTGGATTACTGCAATGCGCTCTACATGGGTCTGCCCTTGAAGAGCACTCGGAGACTTCAACTGGTGCAAAATGCGGCCGCGCGAGTGATTATGGGGGCACCTAAGTGCACCCGTATAACACCTGTCCTCCTCGAGCTGCATTGGTTACCAGTGGTCTTCCGGGTGCAATTCAAGGTGCTAGTAACAACTTTTAAAGCCTTTCATGGCTTAGGAGCGGGATACCTTCGAGACCGCCTTCTGCTACCTCATGCCTCCCAGCACCCAGTTAGATCCCACAGGGAAGGCTTGCTCTGGATACCATCAGCCAGACAATGTCAGCTGGCAGGCCCGCGGGCCAGGGCCTTCTCTGTGGCGGTACCGTCCCTTTGGAATATGCTCCCTGCGCAGATTAGAACCATCCCCAATCTACCTGCTTTCCGCAAAGCCGTTAAGACCTGGCTTTGTCGGAAGGCATGGAACTGAGACCTCTGTTCTTCCCTCTTGTATGCTTGGATGATATGAATGAGATTTTTGGTTTTATATTGTATAGGATATGTTTTTTAGTTTGCTGCATGCTGCCTCGAGTTCCCCGATGGGGGAAGAGAGGCGGGATATAAATCTAATAAATAAATAAATAAATAAATAAATAAATACTTGCAGCCAGCCTTGCTGCCTTTGAGGCCACCCTACCAGTGGTGGTATGCTACCGGTTCGGTCCAGTTCAGCCGAACTGGTAGTAAAAATGACTATGGTTCCCCAACAGGTAGTATAAAAAACCCCTCCAATCAGCTGAGAGGAGGGGAAAAGCCTCCAACAATCAGCTGAGAGTATAAAAGACCAAAAGTGCATGGTAGGGTGAGAGGGTCACTCCTAACTTTTCGTTTCTTCATCCTCTCAGCTGATTGGCTTGTTAGGTGCGTGCGTGTTGGGGGGGGGGAGTGCGCGCACACACACATGATCACCCACCAAACTGGTAGAGACTAAGCTAGGATCCCACTACTGCACCCTACCCATTAAGCGGAATTCCAGGCTCCACTAAAGTCCCAATCCGATGGCATCATGGGTATTCCAGGATAAAGCCAGCCCTGTTCCTGGCTTCAGTGGACTGGACTCTTTCTTGGCTTCCTAGTATAGGCTGTAACCCTGTGTAAGTTGTGACCTTGTGTAGACTCCGGAGGGTATACTTCTACGTTTGCAAATGGAAAACTCACAGAGAACATTAGAAAAGCGTTCTCTGAGACGGTGCCTCCAGATGTGTGTTGGACTGTTGTTCCCAGCTCTGCTATGGCCTGGCTGGGGACGTTGGAAGTTGTAGTCTGCCTCTACAAAGCATCAGGTCTGAAAAGGCTGGTCTAGATCAGCCTTTGAGAACCTTGGGGCCTTCTAGATGCATGGTGTTCAGTTCCCCAACCAGTTCAACCACCACTGAGAATTTTCAGAATTGAAGGTCAAGATCACAATGGGGGACAATCTCCACATACAGCCCAACCTCCCCAAAAAGCAGCTGCCTTACACCAGGCTGATGACGATGATCACGGTGGAGACGGTTTGTCCCTGTCCTGGCTCCAACAGTTGTTCTGAAAGACGTGAGGTCAGGCTGCCTAAAGGACAGAAAGCCAACAGATCAGGACAGAGAACAAAAGAAACTTGAGGTGTTCCAGGAATTACTGAACTGCAGAAGGAGTTGTTCAGTAATGTCTGGGGAACATAGATTAGCAACAGCAATTAGACTTATATACCACTTTACGGTGCTTTACAGCTCTCACTAAGCGATTTACAATTAGCACATTGCCCCCAACCATTTTGGGTCCTCGTTTTACCCACATCGGAAGGATGGAAGGCTAAGTCAAACTTGAGCCTGGGGAGAATCGAACTGCCAAATTGCAGTCAGCTGGCAGTCAGCAGAAATAGCCTGCAGTACCGCACTCTAACCACTGCGCCACCACGGCTTGATTCCTTATACATCTGGGAACAAGAAGGCATACCTGAAGGACGAACAGCACGCGACGCCCCTTCACTATCAGGTAGCGTGGGCATGGGGGCTTCAACATGAGGAGCTCTCCAGCTCAGAGTCCGTTTCCTGCGACGCAATCCGGACAAGAGACCCCGGGATTCTTTGCCATGGCAGCTCTCCTCTAGCAGAGCCTTTTCTGCTTGCACCAGCGCCAGCTCTGAAACAGCGTTTAAGACCACAGAGATGAAGGGGCTGCAAGGCTGAATTCGTACCCTAAAATGATGATCCTGATACCCTCAGCCTCTCTCCCTTTCCAAAACGTCTACTCTTTTTGTCTCGTTCTGCACGTGGCTTGCTACAGGCGGATATCTCAGACAACTTCAGAACTACCTGTTCTCTAATGACCTCTACCGGAAGAAGTTGATGAAGGCTCGAAACTTTGGGCCCGGAGAATCTGGAACTGTGCCGCCTGCGGTCTGATCTAAGCATAGTTCACAAAATTGTCTGCTGTAACATCTTGCCTGTCAATGACTTCTTCAGCCTCAATCACAATACTACATGGGCAAACAACCAATACAAACTCAAGGTAAACCGCTCCAAACTCAGTTGCAGAAAATATGACTTCAGCAACAGAATGGCCAATGCCTGGAATGCCCTACCTGAGTCTGTGGTTACAGCCTCAACCCCTCATAGCTTCAACCTCAAACTGTCTACCATGGACCTCATCCCATTCCCAAGAGGTCCTTAAAGGGGGTGTGCATAAGCACACCAGCAGGCCTACTGTCCCTATCTCTGTGGTGGCCACTGAGTTTCCCTGGATGACACTAGTAGCTGGCAGCACACTGCAGCCTGGTGGAGGGGGCCTCTTTTGCTATCCCATGAGCTCATCTTCTATTCATTCTCTTATCTGTTGGGATGGGGATGGGATGTCTCTGATTTTCCAGGTGTACAGGTGATATCATTTACTAACATCACCACTAACTTCAAGGATTGGTTGAGGGGTTATGCCAATGTGATTGAAGGGTTTCACCCATGTGGATCTATTCTCCAATCCCAATGCTGTATCTATGCTGCTCATTTCTGCTTGTAAAAATGGTATAAAAGTAATAAACACCACGTATGTGGTCAGACATCTTTGGACACTGAAATGACTGGTTATTGAATCCCCACATATCTCACTGTCCCCATTTATCTGTACTTACTTCCTTTGTTCTTGTTTATGTTCATACTTATGCTTGTTGTACATTTGACAAATAAATAAAATAAAACTTCATGAATGGGAAGATAAGAGGGAACCCAACCCCAGACTGTGTTGTAGTTGTTCCAAAGCACAGGTTCTGCACTGAATCACTCCTTGATTCACTCACCCAAATGCTGGAAGAATTCTTCAACACCACCCCATGCATTTTTCTCAATCAAAGTCTTCACAAGGGACCATGGCTGCTTCCGATATCGGATTTCAGAGGAGACTCTGTAATGGAAAATGACTGCTGTGGGTGGGCCAAAGAACCTTCTCGTTTCCCTTGCGGAATGCTGGGAAACTTGAAGAAGAACCCCTTTGGCAAAGAATGGACTACTTCATTTGGCTTGCAACCCAAAGGATCTCTGGCGTTACTTAATCTTCCCGATATCTATCTCATCTTCTGCAGTTACAAGATCAAGTGTTCTCCAAGGAGATCGGAGGCTCAGTAACCTTTGTGTTTTCAAAACCGGGAAGGTGGGGATATCGGTCATTCTTTGTTGCTGAATGCTGCATGTAAGATGACCTGAAGGTGCCCACAGTCATGCATTTAGGTTGCAGCCTCTATCTCAATATGAACTCTGAGCTGCAAACTGCGAACTGGCTGGCTTAATATGTTTTGTGTTGCTTCTTCTTCTTTTTGTGCTCAATCTTCTGATTGAATAACAGAATAACAGAGTTGGAAGGGACCTTGGAGGTCTTCTAGTCCAGCCCCCTGCTCAAGCAGGAAACCTTATCCAGTGGTCTGGTTCTGTGGGCATGGCTTGGTGGGCATGGCAGGGGAAGGATACTGCAAAATCTCCATTCCTACCCCACTCCAGGCGAAGGATACATTAAAATCCCCATTCTCTTCCCACACCACTAACCTGCTTTCCAGCTCTGTTCTCCTGTGCAGGGCCACCAAAGAAGACCCAGCCAATCAACTGGGACTTGGGAGGCGGAGAAGAGATGGGGACGGGGCCAGTCAGAGGTGGTATTTGCTGGTTCTCCGAATTACTCAAAATTTCCGCTAGCGCTTCTCCAGAACTGATCAGAACCTGCTAATACCACCTCTGCTTATATCAGATAAATGGTTGCCCAATCTCCTCTTAAAAATGTCCAGTGTTGGAGCACCCACAACTTCTGGAGGCAAGTCGTTCCATTAGTTTATTGTGCTCACTGTCAGAAAATTTCTCCTTAAGTCTAGGTTGGTCCTCCTCTTAATTAGTTTCCATCCATTACTTCTTGTCCTGCCTTCAGGTGCTTTGGAGAATCGCAATAGCACTTAGACTTATTTATATACAGCTTCGTAGTGCTTTACAACCTCTCTGAGCGTTTACAGAGTCAGCCTATTGCCCCCAACAACCTGGGTCCTCATTTTACTGACCTCAGGAGGATGAAAGGCTGAGTCAACCTTCTGCCGCTCAGAATCGAACTCCTGCAGTGAGGGATTAGTTAGCCTGCAGTACTGCATTCTAACCCATATGCCACCACGGCTCTGTCTTCTTTGTGGCAGCCCCTTAGATACTGGAACACTGCTATCATGTCACCCAATAGTCCTTCTTTTCATGGAGCATTGATGGATGGAGCATTGTACCCAATCAAGAGTTTTTAGAGAATCTGAACCTTTGTACATCTTTGTCTGATTCATGCCGTGTCCTTCTACTGATTTAGTTTAGACTACATGGCATCAAGAGCTCTGTAATGCTTTGCTCCTCTTTTAAAGCAACCGAACTATGCATCAAGAGAAAAGGGATTTCCAATCTGGCCTGGGATGGTTTTGACATATTAATCAGATTCAAAACAAAAGCAAGCAACCCAAATGCAACTGGGAGCCTTCTGGAGATAGGCAGCCATATAAATCAATTGATTAATTCATTGATTCATTGAATGGAAGAAAGAATGAACTCTTAAATGTAGAGGAATGGACCCATGAGCCGTATTTTATGTAACGAAGCCATGACATGACTCACTCATTTGTTATCAGTTGTTATCATACAAAATCCAAGGTGTGTCTTTCACTGTATAACGCGATACATGCAAGGCTGGGATTCAGCCAGTTTGGGCCGGTTCGGGCGAACTGGATGTTAAATTTACATCTGCTGGTAGTTGAACCGACCGGCTGGCCTCACCCACCCCTCCCCTCCCCAGAGTCTCCACGTGGACCGTTTTGGATGCAGGTAAGTGCAGGATCTGCGTAGAGGCTCTGGGAGAGCAAAAAATGGTCTTCCCAGAAGTTCCGGAAGTGGGCCTGTTTCTGGCTTATGGAGCACCTTCGGAGCCCAGGGGAGGCCGTTTTTGCCCTCCCAGGGAAGCCTCCAGAGGGCAAAAACGCCCCCCTGCCACGGTGCAGGAGGCCGACTAGGCCACGCCCACCATGGCCACGCTCACCCAGCAACCGGGCAGAGAACCAGTTGTTGGGATTTTTGAATTGGATACATGTCAACATTTTGATGAATGTGAAGCTTATTATGGCTGCCACGGGCAACCACGTCCCTCACGCCATTTCTTCCCCAGTAATTTCCACTTACGTTTTAGACTCTCCTAACAGAATTCATTGAAAATTTTGGGGAAAACACCTTTGTTTGACAACAGTACAGATGCAGCCGAGAAGGGAGCGATCCAAGAATGAATACCTGAGCCTGGCTTTGCTTTTGGCTACTTTGGTGATGCAGTACCGATGCACAACATAGAAGTAATCCTGGTAAGGGATGCCCTGAGTGACCACTTCTGTGTCCACCACACAGCCTCCATTCTTGGAACTGGCACGGAAAAGAGTCTAAGCACCCAGAAGGCAAAGAGGAAGAAAAAGGCAGGATAAGTACAGACATTCAGTTTTTAGTACCCGTGCTTGGAAGATGCTACGCTTTACCCATGACCATCCGTTTCTTCAGATAACAGTCTCAAGGAAACGGTGGCTTAAAAGTTAGTTCCAGGTAAGTCCTCGACTTATGACCACAATCCTCCTCCTTTTTTTAATGACCCCATAATCCCTTGCGGGGTGGAGTCTGGGCAACTGAATGGAGCCAAGTGTTTTAATGGCCGGATGCCCTTCCTGTCCCCAATGCAGAGTTTTGGTCAGCAGATATATATTCTCAATGTGCCCAGAGAGAGAAATATCTGCCTCCACCTAGGATCGAAATCACAGCCTTCTGATTGTGAGGAGAGATCTCCACTTCTAGGCCACCGCACCGCTCGACTTATGACCACAATGGAGCCCCACATTTCTGTTGTCAAGTGAAACATTTGTTAAGTGAATTTTGGCCCAGTTGTTAAGTGAACCGCCATAGCCGTTAATATAGTAACAAGGTGATTAAATATATTCTGATCATGTGACCTCAAGGATGCTGCAGCTTTTTTCAGTGCTGGTGTAACTTTTGAACAGTCACTAAACAAACTGTTGGAAGGTGAGAACTATCTGTACAGGGACAGCCAGCAGATCAAAACACCATGACCTTGCTTTGTCCACCCTTCTTAATACAGGTAGCCTTCAAGTTACAACAGTTTGTTCAGTGACTGTTCAAAGTTACAATGGCACTGAAAAATGTGACTTGTTGTTCTGACCCAGGCTTCGTCAAATGTAATGAAACACAAACTTATTGTAAAAACAAAACCTATTTTATTGCAACACTGGGAATTACTTCCATTCCCAGCCAGAACAAATTATAAACAGTTCCTCAGATAAGAGCACCCCTTTCAGTGCTGTAGAACACTGCCAAAAAACAGAAGTCCAATTAATTATAACATAAATCAACCAAAGTCCCAGAAAAAAACAACCAGAGTTCACAGTGCTTACAGACGGACTCAGAATCTAATTGAACTACTTTGCTTCCTGCAAAGATTTCGTCACTGAGGTCTGACTTTTATCCCTTATGGGAGGGGCAATCACCTCCAAGCCTTACTCCCGAGTTGCCCCTTTTGTTTCAGCTGCTCTCGCCTTCTAGCAGTTCTGTGCATATGTGCACTGGGAACAGGCTCCCCTGGGTCCTCTGCTTCACTGCTGCCAGACTCTGAAGGCTCCGAAGGCAGCACCCCACTCCCAGATGGTCGTGGCCCCATCCCTGCACTGGACGCAAGACCCTTGTCCTCACCAGACTCCCTGACTGGTTCCCTTTTGTCCTCACTGTCCAATACCTCTGCTGTCTGCACCGGCTGCTGGCGAACCACAACATTTATGACCGTTTTTCACACTTACATCCCCATGGTCATGTGATCACAATTCAGGCGCTTGGCAACGGGTTCATATTTATGACGGTCGCAGTGATCCCCTTTTGAGACCTTCTGACGAGCAAAGTCAATGGGGAAGCCAGATTCACTGAACAACAGGGTTATTCACTGATCAACTGCAGTGACTCACTTAACAACTGCAGCAAGAAAGGTCATAAAATGGGGCAAGGCTCACTTAACAAATGTCTCACTTAACCACAGAAATTTTGGGCTCCATTTGTGGTCGTAACTCGAGGACTACGTATGTTTAGGAACCCAATGGCCCTACCTGAGTCTCCACCACAGGGGCAGTCTTGGGGCCCAAAGGGTTGCTGATGGGAATGGTGTAAGTCATGACCCGGCTTTGATGACACTTGCTGTCTCCGCTCCATGAACTCAGTGTGACATCTAGGAAGGAGGATGAAGAAAAGATGGGGACAGAATAGGAAAACCGAGTGGTAATTAAAATATTACCGGTATCAGGATAGTATTAAAAAAAAAAACAATAACAGTAAAGTCTTAGTTTGATGAAATAACAGATGATTATTTAGTGCAGGGGTCGCCAACCTTTTGGACCTCAGGGACCACCAAACTCATAATTTTAAATCCCACAGACCACTAATATGAATTTTGACTGACAGTGGCTTGCTGACGTCGGTGTGTGTGAAAGAGATAGAGAGATAGATCTGATCTAATCTCCCTCTCTCTGTCTCACACACACACACGTCCCCCCCCCCAAAGAGGTAGGAGTGGGATTCAAATTTCTTAACAACCTGTTCTGTGGGCATGGCCTAATTTGTGGGTGTGGCTTGGTGGTCATGTGACTGGCTGAGCATGGCTTATATGTAAATATTATCAATATTTATGTAAATATTGAAACTTTTATAAAAAAAGAGCAACTTTTACCCAAAATCAGGCAAAGCAGGCAGGCAGACTGAGTTGCTCACAGAATCACAGATTCATTCAAAGATCTATCTTTCTGCCATCGGCTATCTGAGTCTGTCACATAAAATTTGCTAGCAAGCAAACTCACAAAATTAACTCACAACACACCATGGATGTAAATATTGAATTTTCTCTGCGGACCACCAAAATTTTCTTGTGGACCACTAGTGGGCCGTGGCCCACCGGTTGGCGACCACTGATTTAGTGAACTCTGGATTCAGCAAACACATGCTGTGTTCAGAGTCCATCCTCTTTGGAAGGGGCGTCAGTTCGTCGAGTTAAGGTTTGACTGCAACCCACACAATTGACATCAAGCATGTAATTATGCAAATGACAAAAGCAGGCTCGGATTTGGACTGAATGGGACACCCATTATCTCTGAAGGTCACAAGGCTTTAGTATAAATGGCTTCTGGCCAAAAAAAAAGGCACATTGAAAAACAGACTCAAGGTTTCAAAGGGATGGTACACATTCTGCATGTCTAGGATACAGCCAGTTTAATTCAACCTGAGGTCTTTGGCTCTGCCGGGGAACTAGGATCCATTCTCACAACCATTAACTTTGGACTGAAAAGGAAAAGGATCATGGGACTGAAAGGATGAATTCAACTATGGCTCGTGAGGGATCCTCCAGCACCTCTTGTGCAGTTGTTGAAGTCCTCTAGAATTGGGGTGGGTGGGGATTTAGGCCTGGGATTTGGCTTGCTGTGAGGGAAAGCTCTGAGGGAAAATGGCTGCCCTGTTTGCGTCTTAACCCACCCCAAACGGTCAAAAGGACCAAAATGTTTGTCCGTGCCCCATCTGGAAATATGATATTGTAACATGGTTGTATGGTTTGCCAATTGCACAGTGGCAGATAGGACAGCACTCCAGAGGGTTAACATCATTGCCCAGAGGATCATTGGTTGCCCTCTCCCTTCTTTGGAAGAGCTTTATAGGTCCCGCTGCTTTAGGAAAGTTCAAAACATTCTCAAAGATCCATCTCATCCTGGGAACCCATTTTTTGAACTATTGCCATCTGGCAGACAGTACAGGATAATAAAAACAAGGACAAATAGGCTGCAGCTATCCCAGGGAAGTAATTCTATTGAATTCTATTGTATAGTGCAATATTAATGCAATATCAGGGTTTTTCAATTCAATTGTATAGAATGCATAGGATGTGTTTGTGCTTTATTTTTTATAGTTATAATGTACACTAATGATGGCATTTAATTTTGTGGTACGAGGTACAATGACAATAAAGTAAATTAAACTAAACTAAAAATAAACATCATCAGTTACACTTGCTGAAGGCTTCAGAGGAGATAAATATGATGGATAAGGATACAGGTATAGATATATGGATCCAGACATTTAAAAAGTTACTAATAATAATAATAATTTGTAGCTCAGGGTTGACATGTGGGGTCCTTGGTGCTCTCTGAGCTTGCTTGTTTCTTGCAGACATTTCATTACTCTAACTAGGTAACATCATCAGTGCTAGAGCTGGTAACTAGCACTAATGATGTTACCTAGTTTGGTGGTGCAGGCTGTTAAATGCCTAGCACTTAATTCCAGCTGCCTGCAATTAGTGCAGGCTCAAATCCCACCAGGCTCAAGGTTGACTCAGCCTTCCATCCTCTCGGGGTAGGTAAATTGAGGACCCAAGATTGTTGGGGGCAATAAGCTGACTTTGTAAATATGCCGCTTAGTAATAAGCAGCAATACATAATAAGTAATACATGAAGGCTATTGCTGAGCGCATTGGGTTGCGCTCCAAAAATTGTAAGCCGCCCTGAGTCTCTGGAGAAGGGCGGCATATAAATGTGAATTTTAAAAAATTGACTTAAATCTGGGAAGGGCAATCTCCCAAGATGGAGCCTACCAGATGTGGTGGGAGCAACAGACAGCAGCAACGCTAGGAAGAATTCAAAGATTGGTTGGCAGCCTCTTTGGCAGCTGCTTAAAACTGAAAACAATAATTTCCAGCACAATTCTCAGATCTGTTCTGTAAGACTGATTGAGTTAGATGGGCATAAAAGAGTTTCAGCAGCTTTGAAATCAATTTTTGAAATCAATTTTCCTCCATGGACATTCAGGTGAAGAGCATCTGTGGAGATTCTCGATCATCCAGGTCATGGTTATCCCAAAGGTGTTTTTTTTTCCAAAGGGCAACTGGACTTTCTTTGTTATTCCTTGAAGGCGTTTCGCTTCTCATCCAAGAAGCTTCTTCAGTTCAGTTCAGAACTGAGGAAGCTTCTTGGATGAGAAGCGAAACGTCTTCAAGCTAAACAAAGAAAGTCCAGTTGCCTGTTGAAAAAGCACCTTTGAGACATTCAGTTGAAGACGTTTAGATTTTCTTTCCAACAGACTATGGATTAGGCTTTTTACTACGATCTGCCAAGGAGGAAGGTCATGTCTCTAGCAACCAGGGAAGTTTATGCAACAGCCTCCCAAATATTTATCCAATACACCTGCTGGAAACCAGGTTATGGAAGTCTAAAGTTAATCCATCAAACAAGACAGAAAACAGCAATGTCCTTTGTTTTTGCAATGTAAACTCTCGCCTGAACTTTGCTCCTGAATATCAACCGAGGATGTGATCTGAACCAGTTTCTCCTTACCTGTGAATTTGTGTTGGTCGAAAAAGCTGTGTATGAACTGGGAGTCGCTGAAGAGCATTTGCTGCAGCCTCTCAGCTCCAATGTGATACACGGCATTGGTCAGGAGCCTCCCTGGCAAGTCTGTGAAGAAGGCTTCCACCTCAGCTGGAAAAGGAAGAACAAGAGATGGTCGGATTAGATCTCCTAATTTAAAAACTGGGAGATGTCAGCTTGGAAGCCATTTTTCTTCGAGGCTTCTGGGCTGCCACATTCAGTGCCTGGGAATTTGGGAGGGGGACCTCAAGGAGCTGTAGGAAATTAGCCACAACAACATTCCTTTCTCAGAAAGTCAAGGACATGTTACCTTGCACCTGAAGGGGAGTGACCGGGGATAGACTCCAGTTGGAACGAAGTAATGATTGGACCATGTGATGGACGATTGGGTGAAGGGGTTGGGTTTTGGATTCTTTCTGGGCTAAGGAAAACCTAGAAATCTCAGATTCAGGTTTTCCTCAGATGTGCCAATATGACATTTCTAATAAAATGGATCTTTGAAAAGATGACAGTCTCGGAGTCTTTTAATTTGGAGGTTGTTACTTGGAATGTGGACAGGAGAATTCAGGAGGATGGAGGTTACCCTCACCTTCATCTTGCGTGGATGAGGAGGAATTGCTCATGTCAGTGGGGAGCTCTTCACTGGGAGGTGGGTCCCCCTCCAGGGGGGACACAGCAGACCCTTGCACCAAGTCATCCGGAAGGGGGTCTGTGGCTGAGGTCACTGTGTGGCTGGATGAAGCATCCATTTGGCTGCCAGTGTTGTCCTCTGGATCTTCAGCCAGCTACAAGGGAAGCATGTCAGCATTAGATTCAACCCAGGTGAGCTTTGGGGATTGGCTCTATTTGAAATACACATTTGGTCACGATTTGACATTCAACATCTGCACAGCCAATGAGGTATCAGCCAAAATATTTGCTATTTTGAGCCGTGGTGGCACCCAGTGGTTAGAAGGCAGTTGTCAGGATTCCGGCAGTTACCCCAATTAAATCGAGCCAAACTTCCAAAACTTCAAAAGGATTTATTGGGAGTTAACATATCCGGCATTGCCTGGGTGTTGCTGACTCATAATTGTCACCCTTGACCCTGGTTTTCCCCCACCCGAGTGTATCATAATTCATATTCTCCAATGAGACACATCCATAGCCAAGAGTCATCAATCATGCTCTCCAGTTAGATATTTGAACAACAGAAACTTCAGTCACCTAGTCACTATCTCTGAAAAACTATGTATGGAATGCACTTTCGATTTCCAAGCTGCCACACTGCTCTTTCAAACCCCTTTCCCCCCTCCCTTTCTGTTGGCAATTCTAAAAAGACCATAGAAATATTTTATGAGTTGACAGCAGTACTGCAGGCTACGTCTGCTGAGTGCTGGCTGCCAGCAGTTCAGCAGTTTGAATCTCACCGGCTCAAAGTTAACTCAACCTTTCATCCTTCCGAGGTGGGTAAAATGAGAACCCAGATTGTTGGGGGCAAGATGCTGACTCTGTAACCTGCTTAGAGAGAGCTGTAAAGCACTGTGAAGTGATATATAAGTCTAAGGGCTATTGCTACTTGATATGTTCTTGTCACCGAGCATGCAGCAGAAGGTAATACAGGTAGTCCTTGACTTGCAACCATTTGTTTAATGACTGTTTGAAATTACAGTGACACCGAAAAAGTCCTTCTACAATATTCAATGGGACTCATTTCTAAGTAGACATGTATTGGGCTATAAATAATTTTCAGAGCTAAAATCTCTCTCCTTTGTAAGTTGCAGTAGAATTAGAATAATAACACCATTTTAGCTAGATGTATTTCAATAGATCGGCTTCATTTTTAAGGATTCTGAAATATCCTTGGACATTTCCCAAATCTGTGAGAAACAACCACAGAGTGTGTTGGGTTTTTCTATTCTTTTCTTTAGCTGCTTAACAAAGCGAGTATTATTAGACTATGTATCTAAAAATACTCTTGGTAGTCAACGCTGAACTGAAAATTTCAACTGTTTGGGCAGCTGGAGAAAAAAGGCTTTTATTAGGAGGCATCAAATCAAATATAATTACTTTCCACTTAAAAATTATCTTAATCAATGGGACAGCTTCCCATTTTCCTTCATGTCCTTTGCGTTGTCTTTACTTAAAGTTGAGAGTTGGATGGCTTTACAAGGTTCAGTCTTTCATATTATTTTAAAATGGTTTTATGCTGCTGTTTGCAACGTTCTAGTTATTGACAAGTGTATGGAGAATATCTATCTATCTATATAAAAGCAAAATACCACTCATGCATCATCACAAAATCTCCAGAACCGTAAAGCCTATGAAATTTGGCACATGTGTTCCTCTTGGCTTCTACGTGCTCACTAAGAAAGGATTTTTCAAAATGACCATCACAGCATTAGTATTTCGTATATTATTATTAACACGCTCTGATGCTAAGGAGTTCTACTCCCCTTCCCACCTGAAAAGAAATCTCTTCCAAATGCAAAATACAAGCAGAGGAGAGGACTTTCAGTTTCAGTTTCACAGCAGCAAGCAGCTTTAGTACAAAACAGTTGAGCTAAGCCACACCCAGGCTCCTTGCTGTCTCCTTCTCACTCACACAGCAAATACTGTTTCAGTTTCCAAACAGCCCTCAACTCTCTCACACACTGACAGGATGCTAGCCAGATGAATACCGATGGATGCTGGTAGGCAGAGACAGAATTTTGTTTTCCTTATTTTCCTCCCCAAAAACTAAGCTCGACCACATAGTTTCGTAGCAAACCATGGGTATCAAGCTAGTATACTTATAAAGCAAAGGTATAAAAAATAGTATGGTGCATTGGGACAATTGTAGTTATTTTCACCTGGGTCTCTTAATAGTTCAAAGGCATTCATTTCACTGCACTCAAGATTGTTAGTTAGACTGTTAACTAACACTAACTGTTCCAGAATTAATTTCTAGCACTTCTAGGTGGAACTAGAAAAGAAAGACTTTTCTTTAGAGATACATCATATCTTTGGGGAATATTGATCAAAAGTCAGAATCTGCGATAGCCTCCTGTATTTCAAAGATTGAGATAAAGCCCTTCACAAGCTAGCTGGAGGTTAATTTGGGCTCCAGTTAAGATGTTCCATAGGTTCTTCTAGTTTGAAGTGGCTGCTGGGCATTGGCACCACAGCGGAAATCCATGTTACAACTTCCCTGATAAATCAGTCTAGCAGCCTTTTGAATTACATCCAACGAAAGGAAGTCTATTTCCAGCTAACTGGTTCTATATATTTTTTAACATTCAGTTGGAATCTGGCTTGCTGTAACTCAGAGCCTTCATATTCCATGTCCTGTCCTTGGGAATTATGGAGAGTAAGACTCCATCACCTATGTGGCAGACTTCCAGATATTTAAAGAGTGTTATCCTATTCTCAGTCTTCCATTCTCAAGCTTACAACATTCCCAAACAAACAAAACACCTACCACTGATGATGTTACACACTAACATCCTAATAGTTTGGGTAATAAAACATCTACAAGAAAGTAACTAAGCTCAGAGAGTACCAACAACCCCTCAACTAAACAATCTTAAACAGTTTCTTCTTCCTCAAATGACTTTGTATCTATCCTTCTCCCCAATCCTCATCTCTGAACTTATTTTAGTTTATTTGATTCTTTCTTCAGTGATCCAATTCTGCTACATAAATTTTTCCCATGAATATCATCTTTTAGATCCTTTAATTTAACCCCAAGTGGGCAAGATTTTGAAGACAGGTAACCCATAAACATCATGCAGCCTTCCAAAGAATCTCCAAGATTACACTGCTGAAATTTGGTGGCATGATTTTGTTTAATAACAATTTTGTTTGTAAAATAAGTGCATTAAAATGTGCAAAACAAATGAGATTTCTCGGGAGGGGAAATTATGCAGAGCAGGTAATGTTCAAGAGGAGAATGGAAAAGTTTGCAATCAGCTTATCGTGCATCATTGTAGGGCAAGTAGTTATTATGGGGGGGACAAAATCTAGGAATGGACCTTCATAACATTCCAGCTGTCTTCTGAATCCCCTGTCCTCACCGATGTGGTCCCATCGCTGCTACTGGCCAGTGAGTTGATGCTATGACTGGTGTCCCTTTTGTCCAGCACGGGACTGGTGTCCAGCTTGAGGTCAGTGCTGCAGCGGGAGGTCAGCTCTGTCAGGTCAATAACATCTCCAATTTCTTTCTGGCTTCTGTTGTGATTCAGGGCAAGACAGAGATAAAAGAGAGGGAGATTTTAAAGGAATCTTCTGGACCAGCAAGACTAATTTATGGAAGGATCAACCTGTTGTGGTCCAGGGCCATCTGAGAGTTATGTGCTGATTCCGGAGCCTCCAGAATCTGCGAGGCAGAGGAACAGGGGGAGCCTGTTCCCAGTATGTGCTTGCGCAGAGCTGCCAGAAGGCAAGAACAGTTAAGACAAAAGGGGTGACTCAGGAGTAAGGCTTGGAGATGACTGGCCCCTCCCATAAGACATAAAGGAGGAGCAAAGGGATATAAGCCTTTGCAGGAAGCAACTTTGTTCGTTCTGGTCAGTTTCAAATCTGAAGCTCCGTGTTAACTTTGTGCTCTGTTTGGCCTTGTACAACTAATTGGCAATTTAGCCCTTGGCTAAAGGGAGATAAAGGTGGGTGCTTATCAGCCTTATCCCGAAAGACTGTGGCACACTTCTGCTGGACTATTCACAAACTGTTTGGGATTCATTACAGGCTGTGAATGCATATAATTCACAGCCACTGAAATAATTAAAAAAGGGTTTTCGGAACAGTGTGTGATTGTTACTGTCTCAGGAAGCCTTGGTCAGAACACAACCTTGAGAAAGGCTGCTCACCATCTCCTGCAGAAGGCAAAGGGACAACTAAGAGGTATGGCTGCAGGCTACATTCCCTGATCCAGAAGAAAACTGTCCTGTCCACAGCAGATACTCACCCCAAGCCATTCAGGTCATCAATGGGAGAAACATAATCATCATCTTCACTGGTCAAGCCAAGTTCAGAACCGTAGCATTGATGGACAATGTGCCAGAGTTCTCGTGGGGGCAAAGTCTGGTGGCAATGGAAGAACAAGGCATTAAGACAGGAAACAAAGAAGCAGACACATAGCACAACTATTGAAGAGCTCATGACAATAAGTCAACGTTTGTTTCAAACTGTGGATTGCTGAGCAAGCTTTAATCAGTTGGGTTCAATGGCACAAACTGGTTTTTGACACCATAATGGCTGCATTCGTGCAACGAATTAAGTGCAGGGAGTCATGGAGATGACTTTGGAGAAGGAACCTAGAAGCTATTAGGGCAACAGAAAGTGCAGAAGAAAAAGCATGCATTACATCTTGGAAAGTGGGAAAGTATGGGTGGCCCTCGATTTACGACCTTCTGTTGCTAAGTCAAACACTTGCTAAGTGAATTCTGCCCCATTTTACGACCTTTCTCACCACAGCTGTTAAGTGAATCACTGCGATTGTTAAACTAATAACATGGTTGTTAAGTGAATCTGGCTTTCCCATTGACTTTGCCTGTCAGAAGGTCACAAGGGGGGATCACATGACCCCAGGACAATGCAACCATCATAACTATGAGTCAGTGGCCAAGCGCCTGAATTTTGACCATGGGGATGCTGCAACGGTCGTAAGTTTGAAAAACGGCCGTAAATCACTTTTTTCAGTGCCGTTGTAACTTCGAATGGTCACTAAATGAACAGATATTTATTTATTTATTTTATTGGACTTGTATGCCACCCTTCTCCCTAGGGATTCAGGGCGGCTCACATCATAAAAATACACAATACAAATTAAATAGATTAATACACTATTAAACCCCCAAGCCCAATAAACACTAAAACAATAAAACTAATCTAAAATACAGTTAAAAACCCACCCCACTTCGCTTCAGTCCAGGCCAGCTTGCTGAAAGAACCAGGTCTTCAGGTCATGGCAGAAGGAACGGAGGTCCGGGGCCAATCGGAGCCCTAAGGGGAGCTAGTTCCACAGGGTGGGTGCTACCACAGAGAAGGCCCTCCCCCTGGGGGCTGCCAGCTGACCCTGTCTGGCCGACGGCACCCTGAGGAGGCCCTGCCTGTGGGAGCGTACAGGGCGAAGGGACGTCGATGCTGGCAGGAGGCGTTCCCGCAAGTACCCCAGACCCAAGCCATGTAGGACTTTATATGTTAATACCAGCACCTTGAATCTCACCCGGAGGGCCACTGGCAACCAATATAGCTCGCGCAGGAGGGGTGTAATATGGGAGTATCAGGATGCTCCAATCATCAACCCTATAAATTGAGGACTACCTGTATTGGAAAGATGCTGGTTTTCCTTAATTTCCCAGGATAGGAGTGAAAGGAAAATGCTTTTAAAAACAGGTTTCTGTTACTATAGCCCAGTGGTGGCTAACCTTTTTGGGCTCCTGTGCCAAAAATTGTGCGCATTAGCGCATGCGCACTTGCAGGCCAGCACCCAGAATGCAATGTACACCCCTCTACACCTCCTGCGCATGCCTGTGCAATCCCCCCCCACCCCCTACCTGCCTTACTGCTGCCACAGCTGATTTTTCGGCTGGTTTGAGGCCTTTTTCGGCCTCCCAGAGGCTTGGAAAAAGCAAGGCTTTTCAGGCCAAATAATATGCCCGTTTCCTCACTTCCAGTATTACAGGAAGTGACGAAATGGGCCTATTCATCCTGAAAAACCTTGCAGAGGCTTTTCCCAAGCCTCTGGGAGGCCAAAAAAGGCCTGAAACCAGCAGAAAATCAGCTGTGAGGCATGCGCATGTGCAGTGAGGTAAATTTGCCTGCAGCTCGTGTGTCAGCACAAATGGCTCTGCGTGCCACTTGTGGCACGCATGCCATAGGTTCACCATCACGGATATAGCCTATCTCAAAAAAGTTTAATTCCAGTCTTCCTATGGTATAAGTTTCTCGATCTGGTTGGTCATTGAGCCAGAACCAAGAAAGAAACTGATGGTTTGGAACAGGTGACCTGTGGAACCCCAAGTTACAACTCCTAGCATCCTTCACCATTGGCTACACTTTCTAGGAAAGCTGGAAATCGTACTTCGACCATATCTAAAGGGTCAGAAAGTTTGCCCCCCTTGGCTAAGCATCATGTTTGAATCTCATTTGTGGGTGTACCTGTTTCTATGGGTGCATCAAAGGTAAACAAGTCAGCATACTGTATAGGAGCCACAGTGGAAAACCTTGAAACATGTCCCAAAGGTGCTTTTTCAAGAGGCAAGTGGACTTCCTTTGGTCTTCCTTAAAGACATTTCGCTTCTCATCCAAGAAGCTTCTTCAGTTCTGATTGAATGGTCACCATCCAGTCAGAACTGAAGAAGCTTCTTGGATGAGAAGAGAAACGTCTTCAAGAAAATAAAAAATAAAAAAAGAAAGTCCACTTGCCTCTTGAAAAAGCACCTTTGGGACAACCATGACCGAGAATCTCCATAGATCAAATCTAATCTACCACTCTCAAAAAAAAAATATCCTAGGTAGCTTCTCCCCTAAGTTTGTTCCTACCTTATCCAGAAGTGCGTTCTGCCAAAGGCGAAAGATGAGCATGAAGCATCGGTCACGGGCACCAAAGGATGTGAAGAAATGCTAGGAACCACAAAGAACAGTGTTGAGACTGGTTCTCCCCCCACCCAAATAAATTTGACTGTGCTCAACTTTCATAGCTTCTATGTTGCATTTGGGCTGTGCAGTTTCTCAGGCACAAAAGAAACTTGCTTTCTGAAAGTTACTGAAAACATCACTATTTTGTAGGGCTTAGGATGAGCAATGGGACACCCATACTTGATTGATATCGATTTACTAAGTTCTTTTGATGTGCTTTAATATTTTACCATTGAGCCTTCAATAGGATGGCCTTTCTTTTATGGTTTTATTTATTGTAAACTTCAGAGAATCTGATTGATTTAATTAATAGGTAGGTAAATAGGTAGGTAGACAGAGTGACAAAGGAACTGGAATGTATTCACGTGAACATGCACATTTGATTACAGAGCTGCAAGGACATTTCCTCTTCACAAATGATCTCTGGGAGACAATCTATGTTCTTGCTCCTGCTGTTCACACAGGTGGGTGGATGTCAACAGTGGGAAGATAACCTTTTAACTATGTAGACCAGGGTTAATCTTCCAGATATGACCGAACTCCCAGCATCCCTCAGCAGAAGTCATCTTATTGCCACATGGTTGCTGGGAAATAATAGTTCAGCAGTGTTCCTCAGCCTTGTCAACTTTATGAAATGGAGAATTCTGGCATTTGAAGTCCATGGATCACCATATTCTCGTTTCACGGAAAATTGCTTCCTGCCTCAGATTGTGCAATGCATGCTTGCATGAATAACACACCGAAAGAGTACAGTGATCTCAGGCAGAAATAATGATAGGTTTCTGTGAAATGAGGACTGCTGTTTCAAACTGCAAACCTCAACACCAAAAGAAAACATCAGAGGGATCTGAGCGATCTTAAAAGATTACAAGCCCTCCCCCTGGCTGTCTAAACCACAATTGTTGGTGGAAGATTGTAATCTCAAGACTTCCTGAATGTGCATAACTTGCAGGGCGCTTGTGAAGACTGTGCATTGTTTTCTCTAAAGTGTGCAGTCACAGGTCATTAAACTGTGCAAAGGAAGGATGGCTTCACATGAAAATGATTTTCTACAGACACTCTAGATGTAGAGACACACCCATCTTTCTTTGGAGTTCTCTGTACCCAATGTACTTTCTCTTTTCTAGGACATTGCCCTGCTGGTTAGGGCCATAAGTCAGGACGAGGTGCCTCTGAGATAAAGACCTCACCCTGGCTCAGCAAAGATGCCAGAAGAAGATCTTAGGAAATCTAGGACAGGAAGAAACCTGTTTGCTTCTTCAATTAATAATAAATAAAAGGCAACTGGAGTTCTCTTTGGTTTTTTTCCTTTGAAGAAGGCGTTTTGTTTCTTCAGTTCTGAAGAAGCTTCTTGGATGAGAAGCGAAATATCTTCTTCATGGAAAAAGAAAAGAAAAGTCCAGTTGCCTTTTGAAAAAGCATCTTTGGGACAACCATGACCTGGATGACTGAGAATATCTATAGACAGAGAAAGGGGGAGAGATGAAGAGGAACTAGTCAACAACAGTGAGTTATCAGTGAGTTAGCCTCTCCTCTTGCCCAAGAATGCCACATTTCCTAGGAAGAAAGATAACCCAGATTCACGGGAAAATCTATTCAAATATTTACACAGTGTAGAAGGTCCATTATGTGCCCCCTGCACTTTGAAAAGTGGGGAAAAGAGAAAAGGAAGCTGGGAAAGAGAAAGGCTGATATTCTTTGGTCAGGCCACAGACACCATCATTTTTTTCCCAGTGGCACTGAGCATTCATGTGCAGCTTCAGAATGGCCATTCTGGGGAATTCTGGGAGATGAAGTCCCCGCATCTTCAAATTGCCAAGGTTGAGAAACACTGGTCTAGAACAAGGACGGGAAATCTTCACAACTCAATGCCCAACTGAAGATCCAGATTCAATCCTGGATATTGCAAATTTCAGCCAAATCCGTAATTGCAGATTTCTGCCAACATTCCAGGGAGAAGCCATCTTGTAAAATTAGATGGGGCATCTTGCAGCCATCCAGTTCTGAGATTCACAGTCCTCTTGAACCACCTCTGATCACAATACAGGAAGCAAATTCTTGCAGTTTGAGTCAGGAAACATACACATAATGAAACTAATGCTAGAATAGAAGTAATGCAGGTTTAAATGAAATTGAACCCCACCGTGGAAAATCTTGGCCCTGTCTGTTCTCATGTATGAAGTATCTTCACCTGTTTTACGTCATTTCCTCACTGAGAAAAAAAAAGCTAAATAAGGTCCCCAGCTCAAAAAATAAGGAGGAGGAGGGGGAATCACTACTCACTTATTTATTGAAGACATTTATATGGCTGCCAATTCACACATAGGTAACTCCAGGCATTCAATCCAACTATAAGCCTTTCATGTGTAAGTTATTTTCTGCTTTTATTCTATTCTACTCTTTTTTATTTCACTTTTAAAGTTTATTTTAATTTTATTCTGCGTATTACTATTTTAATTTATTTTTATTCCACTTTGGCAAGGGGTTTTTTTTCCACAAAAAAGGCGAGCAGATTTGTGCAGCAGCTTCCAAATGCTTCAATGGTAGAGATGCCTACAGATAACATGTGAACCAAATCAGATTAACAGAGTTGGAAGGGGCCTTGTAGGTCATCTAGTCCAACCCCTCTCCACCCGAGCAGGAAACCCTACACCTTTCTGACAGATGGCAGTCCAGTCTCTTCTTGAAAGCTTCCACTGATGAAGCTCCCACAACTTCTGAAGGCAACTTCTGTTCCATAGGTTGATTGCTCTCACTGTCAGAAAATTTCTCCTTATTTCCGGGTTGAATCTCTCCTCGTTCAGTTTCCATCCATTATTCCTTGTCTGGCCTTCAGGTGTTTTGGAAAATAGCTTGACCCCCTCCTCCTCTCTGTGGCAGCCCCTCAAATATTGGAAGACTGCTATCATGTCTCCCTTGATCCTTCTTTTCACTAGCGTAGCCATACCCAGTTCCTGCAACCGTTTGTTGTAATCAGTAAGAACAGATTACAAATAAAGCCCAGTTTTGCAACACAGAGACTGGGCCCCTTTGCTGGCAGATTATAAAACGTAGCATCTTGGAAAGGATAATTATCTATCCCTAGGCTTGGATTCTTAGGGGATATGCAACGATCTTACCTTCTCGCTTTCTGTGCAAATCTGAATTGCATTGGGAATCAGCTTGGCGGTTTTTTCCTTCTTGATGCATATCACCTCCTTGAGCTGGATGGAGATCTATCATGGAAGATGACACAGAGGTCAGTGGCCAGGAGAGGAAGAGCTAAAAGCAATCAGAAGAGTCCTGGATGGAGTATTTACCGTGGTCTCCCATCGAAAGATGTTGCTGTAGAAACAGATCCAATTCTCCGATAGATAAAGCCGTCCTTGAAGGAGGATGTCACGCTGCAATGCACATGAGTAATCTAAGGAGAGAGGAGATATGAGGGGGGGCATGGAAAGGGGGACATAGAAACTACAAGGTTTTTTTAAAAATTGATTTTCTATTAAATATATTTCTTAGTGCTTTATAAACATCATGTTGTCTGGGTATTTAATTTGCTTAACAATACAAATTACAATCTCCACCCATTTTTTCCACCACTGGTAAAATAAATTCCATGTTTGATAATATTCTATGTCCCCTTTCTGCTTAATTTTCAATGTCAATCTATCCATTTCTGTACAATCTAGTATCTTCTCAACTATTTCTTCATCTTGTGGTATATCTTCATTTTTCCAGTATTGTGCAAAAATAATCCCCTCTGCTATTATGCCACGTAATATTAAATACATACTTTTCAAGTTTTTCTGATATTATACCTAATAAAAACAATTCAGGTTTATAATCTATACATTTCCCTATCATCTTGTCTAACCACATGTTTATCTTTCTCCAAAATTATTTTGCTTTGACACACATCCACCACATATGATGAAATGTGCCTATTTTTTATTACATTTCCAACATTTGCTGGACATATTTTTAAACATTTTAGCTAATCTAGCAGGTGGTAGATGCCACCTATAAAACATTTTATATAGGTTTTCTGTTATGTATGTAGGTTTGAATGTCATTGGTTTAGTTTGAACTGTTCTTGTAAAATGTTAGAAATGATTGGTTTAAAAAGTGCGGGAAAACCCTGCACTCTGAAAGGCTGGCAACTGTGGCTGCTGGCTATAAGTAGCAGCCGCAGCCCAGCCAAAACGGGTTCGTTCTGAGCTGTAGTCACTAATAAACAAAGAGCTTGAAGCACTCCGCGTCTGTCTCTTCATGCATCGTGTTGTCTGGGTATTTAATTTGCTTAACAATACAAATTACAATCTCCACCCATTTTTTCCACCACTGGTAAAATAAATTCCATGTTTGATAATATTCTATGTCCCCTTTCTGCTTAATTTTCAATGTCAATCTATCCATTTCTGTACAATCTAGTATCTTCTCAACTATTTCTTCATCTTGTGGTATATCTTCATTTTTCCAGTATTGTGCAAAAATAATCCCCGCTACTATTATGCCACGTAATATTAAATACATACTTTTCAAGTATTTCTGATATTATACCTAATAAAAACAATTCAGGTTTTTAATCTATACATTTCCCTATCATCTTGTCTAACCACGTGTTTATCTTTCTCCAAAATTATTTTGCTTTGACACACATCCACCACATATGATGAAATGTGCCTATTTTTTATTACATTTCCAACATTTGCTGGACTTATTTTTAAACATTTTAGCTAATCTAGCAGGTGGTAGATGCCACCTATAAAACATTTTATATAGGTTTTCTTTATAAGAAATCAACACTGTTAATTTATAATTCCTTTCCCATAAGTTTTGCCATTTCTCTAGTTCTATATTATAGCTAAAAAAATTTCCATTGTACCATTGTGTCTTTTATTTTTTCATTTTCCATTTTCAAATTCAGTAAGAAGTTATATACCTTCTTAATTAGTTTTTCATCATTTTTTATGTGAAAAAAACCCCAGAAACTACAAGATAAAATGGGAGGTTATCCCTGAAGCCTGGATGCCTAGAGATTCTCATCTAAGTTCTGACACTTTTATTTCAGAAACAGGTAATCCTCAATTTATGACCGCAGCTGAGCCCAAAATTAGGGTTGTACATCCTGCCCAGTTATTAAGAGGATCATCGCACGACTATGCCCAATTTTTACGACCACTTTTGCAGGTGGTCGTTAAGCAATTGGTGCGATTCTTAAGTGAACCCATTGTCCACCGTGGACAATTTTTGACAGAAAATTAAAAGTAAACACCAATTTCCAGGGTGGGGTGGGGAAACATTGTAAATTGTAGTCACATGATGGCAAGACTTTGCAAATGGCCGTAAATGTGAACTGGTTTTGGCCAAAATGCGATTATGTGACCTGGGGGGTCGGGGTGGGGAATAGCCATTGGAACTTCAGATCTAGATCATTAAGTATCTTTCTGTCATATGTCTAAATGGTTGCTAAGCGACTGCTTGCAAGTTGAGGCCTACTTATACATTGGCTATGCTCACACCTTAATCTAGTTGAGACCAATTTTTATGTCCCACCCTCTGAACTACAAACTAAACCAACACACAACATACTATGCCACCAAAACACTATCCTCAGCAAAGCTAAAACCAGCTATGTTTTTTGAAATTGCAGTGGTGGACTTTGTAACTGAGAGTCAGAGATAGACAGCAATCCAAAAGAGGGGGGGGAGGGGTTTGAACATGGCTGTGACAACAACAATTACAAACCACCAGTGCTTTTAAAAAAAAACCCAGGCATGCAAAACATGTCTAAACATGATAATTCCAATTCTTCCCCTCATAATTCCCTCCCCCCTTGCTTTTAGTTCTACCCTCTGGAATGTTATTTGAAGACTATCATAAACCTCTGAAGTGGCAAGCATTCCAGGGCTGAAAATTACCCATAGGACTTGCTGCTGATATCCAGCCCCCAAACTGAAAGAAAGAAGAGGAAAAATACTGATTTCCCCCCCTTGCAGTTTCATTATTTCCCACACGTTCCAAAGTTGTTCACGATTGTTCTCCCAATGATTTCTTCCACCATCTTTATGCAGTCACCGATGAGTGATGACCAATTGTGTCTTCAAGTCAGTGTTAACTCTTAGCGACCACAGAGTTCTTTCAGGTCTTCCAAGGATGCAGCCAACGCCACTCGAACTGAGTCCTTACACCTTGCTAATGATTGTCCACTTTCCAAGCATTAGAGTCTTCTCCAGGTCTTCACACAATGTGTCCAAAGTATAATAATTTAAGCCTGATCATTTCAAGTAAGAACACTGGATTTGCTTTGTTTGAAGGTCCATTTGTGTTCTTGGCTATCTGTGGTATTCTAGGAATCTTGTCTAGGTCCAAAGTTGGAGTCTCCAACCCAAGTCCAAAGTTGGAATGTCCACCTCTTTCTCTACCGCTTCTTCAAAGTCCAACTTAGCCTTCCATTGAGGTCACACAGAATACCATAGCCTATTCTGACCATTATAAAGTCTCTAATAAGTAAGTGATTCTATTTGCCCAGTTCACCCATTCTTTTTTAAAAAATATTTTTATTAGATTTTTCTTTTTTACATATCTCAATCACATACTAAACAGTACTATGACATTTTTTATACAGTTACATCTCCTGTCCTATACAATCTATACATTCTATTCCTATACCTTTTACATCTATTGTATACACTTTCTTTTCTTATTTCTATTGTCTATCCAATCGTTCCATTTCTCCCATATTGCCTAATATTCAGAATTTTCTTTTCCTTTCAATTCTATAGTCAATTTAGCCATTTCTGCGCACTCATTTTTTTAAATTACTAAGCCTTCAGATGGTATGCAATCTTTCTTTCAACACTGTGTGTAGGCAATCCTTGCTACTGTTAATACACGTAACACTAAATGCTTTATCCTTCTATTGTATTTCCTTTTAATTATCCCTAGAAGAAACAATTCCAGAGCAAAATCTATTTGACTTCCAATTAATTCCTGTAACCACTTTTGTATTTTCTTCCAATATTTTTTCGCTTCAGGGCATAACCACCATGTATGATTGAAGGTAGCCATGTTTTTGTCTGCATTTCCAGCAGTCACCCACTCTGTTATTTAGATCCAAGCACAACATTCCCAACCCCCATCTCCTCTGGTAGCCTCACCTACAAGAAGACGCTCAGCTTCAGGCAGCCCTTTGAAGATCCTGCGGAAGTCTTCGTTGCGTTGCTTGTAGGTGGGGCTCAGCATCTGCCAATACATAAACAGAGGTCTTAGGATGATTTGGTCTTCTTACCTCCAGCTCAACCAGCCTTTCCAGACTGGCTCACACTCCAATGAACAACACAGTCACATCTGCTGGGCTAGATCCTTTCTGCACAAAACGCCCAATTCAGAGAAAGATCTGCAGCCTCTTCTACCACTTTATAAGGAAATAGGTTCTAGGAAGAAATTTGCTAGCTGGGTCTGACAGCAATGTTTTCACCAAGAAGATAAAGAGTTGCAAAAGAATGAGATTGTGTCTGTCATTATTTTTTAAAAATACATTAATCTTGCCCTTCCTGAAACTTTGATTTTGGGTTTTACAGATTAGATAGATTTGTTGTTATAGAAACGGCTAATTTATACTATTATGTAAAAGTAAAAAAGTTGAGGTTAGATGTTAATGCCTTATTCTACTGCACCAAAGGAGTCAATGCCTTTTTTTTTCTTTTTCCTCTTTCCCCTACTATCCATTTCCCTTTTTCGTCCCAAATTTCCCTACTATTTACTTTTGTATTCTTTATGTATGTTATATTATAGAATAGTAAAAATTGTATAATAAAAGAAAAGACTGTCCACAGCGCTTGCTAATGGAAATCTGAAAATAGCTTTCTTGCACTGTATTATTTTTGCTAGGTTCACACAACACTCTGGTTACTAAACTAACCCATTTTCTGGATTCTGTACACTACGCTGAACCTGAAATGAGCCAAGCAGGTTGAATTCATAACATAGGCTAAACCACAAAACCAAAACAAAACCCCTAGTAACCAAAGTTAACACACTGCGCTAATGTTATATCTTTAGTTGGGTCTTTTTATATGGTGGTGTGAACTCAACAGCTGATTATCTGTTGCTAAGTGGAACAGGGGCTGATTATCTCAAGGAGAGAGAAAAAAAGAGATACTGAACAAAATCAAGGGCATGAATTGTGAACTGGGTAGCTGCTTTAATCCCTTACTACTTGATAGATTTATGTCTTGCGTTTAGAAGCAAAAAGGTGCATACATAGCATTCTACTATTTTTCCCATACAACAAACCAGTAATGAAGATAGGGTTGACAAGGAGAGACTGACCCAAAGTTCTCCAGGGAGCTTCTGTGGCTGAGAACTAGAATATGTTTCTCTCCATTCCTAGTCCAGCACCTTCTCTATTACTCCATGGTGGCTCTTGGGCCGAGGCAGGGGGACTCACTCCAAGTCCCACCAGGACCTTCCATGGCTCAAGAACCTGGATTTGAACCTGGATCTTCTCACTCCTCACCCAGCATCCTCACCACTTTCCCACACTGCTTCATCCAGGGCTGAGGGATGGGCTAGGACCTGGATCTCCCTGGTCACCATTGCTGGTCACCATTCAATACTTTCACCTTTGCACCACCCCATTTCCTCATCCATTTCCACAGAGTGTTTTTCATTTGTAACCAGATAAAATTATTTCCTCCCTCCCTCCCTCCTTTCCCCAAGCATATAAAAGTGCACCTAAAAAGAAGAGGACTGACAGATTCTGCATGCCTCCCCAATTATCAGCCCTGTAATCATACCACGGAGCCCCATTCTTGGGGAGGACAACTACATATTACCCATTTGTGGAATTGATGGGAAAGTGAAGGAGGAACACCAAGGAAGGAAGGAAGGAAGGAAGGAAGGAAGGAAGGAAGGAAGGAAGGAAGGAAGGAAGATTGATAGATAAATAGATAGGATAACTTTGTCACTTTAAATGTACACTAATCAGCATAACTAAAAATGAAATTTCATTGCATACAGTTCTCAAAGGGTCACCACCTCCAATATACACTATATAACCATGACAGAATAAATAAATACATGCAAAATTTATAATACAAAATTATGCTGTATACCCACATATATTATAGGAAAGAAAGAAAGAAGGAAGGAAGGAAGGAAGGAAGGAAGGAAGGAAGGAAGGAAGGAAGGAAGGAAGGAAGATTGATAGATAAATAGAATAACTTTGTCACTTTGAATGTACACTAATCAGCATAACTAAAAATGAAATTTCGTTGCATAGAGTTCTCAAAGGGTCACCATCTCCAATATACACTATATAACTATGACAGAATAAATAAATACATACAAAATTTATAATACAAAATTATGCAGTATACCCACATATATTATAGGAAAGAAAGAAAGAAGGAAGGGAGGGGGGAGGGGCGGATCTGTATGCTCTTACTTTGTCTGGATGAAACAGCCACCAGCAGCCCGTGAGTCAAACCTAGTTTTGTCATAGCGAGCAAGACCAGCCATGATCCAGAAGGCAAAGGGTTGCACAGCACATCCTGATAGTTTTGGACAAAGAAGAGGGAGCTGATGCAGCTGGTGGGGAAGGGAAGGGAAGGATGGACGAGCCAACTCTGGGAAAAGTCTGAGTGCCAGCAGCACAAGAAAGGTAGGGAACAGGATGGCTGCAGGCTCAGCCCAGGAAAGGGTTTTAAGGGTGGGAGAGAAAAATAAAGATGGGACAGGCCAACAGAGTGTGCAAAGTCCAAAGGACGAGAATCCAAAGAAGGGTTAAAAGTTTGGAAAAAGAAAACACCAGGGTGGAAAATTTGGCTCCCAAAAGGACCTTTGAAGATACCTTTGCAGGTAGAAGAAAATTCGGGATTTTTTTTTCCAGAGGCAGGGAATCCTGTTGGCAGAGAGGGGTGGGAAAGAAAACTGGGCAAAAACTGGTGATCATCAGAAAAGAGAAGTGGGGGGGGCTGGAAAGGTTTTTTTTCCTCCCGGAGCCCTGAAAGGCACAACTGGAGGCCCCCCCTTCAAGGAGAGCTCCAGTTACGCTGCCTGGCCATTGGCTGAGGGCGCCTGGGTGTTGCTTACAGGAAGCAAAGGGGGTGGGTGGGGAGATGGGTGTCAAGCTCCACTTAACCATTTCCTGCCCGCAGACGGAAGTTTTGCCCAGCCAAAGAAAACAGCAGAAAACATAATCTATAATCTTGGCCAAGAGCCCTGTCTTTCAAAAAAAAAGAATCCAGGGGATTGGAAGGGAGGCTGCCATTAACTGGGGGTGTATGAGAAAGGAGTCCTGAACATGCCTGGAATGCCAATGGCTGCATTCACACAACCCACTTAACCGGATTCCTGAATGAAACCACCATCTCTGTTCAATGCACCGAGCCATAAATTGAGGGGGCAGACCGGCTGTGCCACAAATGCTGAACTACTAAAACTTGGCATGCCGTGTGAACACAGCCCGTGTGGAATTAGATGCCGATAAACTGTCATCCCAGAAACAGATGTGAGGATTGACCTCTGCTCCAAATCAAACCAGCAATAATTTATTTACTCTTCTGCCTGTTTATATGCCATATAAAGGGTTGCTGGAATTAGGTATGTCTAGTCTGATGAAAAGAAGGACTAGGGGAGACATGACAACAGTGTTCCAATATCTGAGGGGCTGCCACAATGAAGAGTCAAGCTATTCTCCAAAGCACCTGACAAGAAGCAATGGGTGGAAACTAATCAAGGAGAGAAGCAACCAAGAACTAAAGAGAAATTTCCTGACAGAACAATGAATCAGTGGAACAACTTGCCTCCAGAAGCTGTGAATGCTCCAACACCAGAAGTTTTTAAGGAGAGATTGGACAACCATTTGTCTGAAGTGGTGTAGGATTTCCTTCCTAGGCAGGGGGGTGGACTAGAAGACCTCCAAGGTCCCTTTCAACTCTGTTATCTATTCTATAATCTGCATTTTTCATCTGCCATTCAAGAACCTTCCTAGGACATCTAAAGCCAAGTACAGTACTTGAAGAACCAAGCCAGGATCGCAAAAAATAAAAAAAAATTAGAATCATAGAATTGTGAAGTCGGAAGGGACCACAAGGATTATCTAATCCAACCTTCTGCAACGTGCTGGAAAACTAATTCAACTTTCTCCGAGACGTGGCTGTCAAAAAACCTCCAGAGATGGAGAATCCATCACCTCTGTAGGTACAGGTGGCCCTCAAATTATGACCAGTTGTTTAGTTACCATTTGAAACTATGACAGACCTCACCAAGGTTCCAAAATTCAAACAGCCAGTTCTCTCTCTGTCTCTGTCTGTCTCTGTCTCTGTCTCTGTCTCTCTCTCTCTCTCTCTCTCACACACACACACACACACACACACACACGCCTTTCAGACACTTGGCAACTAATCCACATTTATGGCTGTTTGCAGCTTCACAGTCACCCAACTGCGTTTTGCAGCTGCTGAAAACCGCCATTTATTTTTGGGTTTGGGCAAAAATACCCAGTAGCAAACAATGGGTTCATTTTATGACCATGGCATTTGGTTAAAGACCAACACAAAAAATGTCTTTAAAAATTGGATTGGTCATGTGGGTGAACTGCTTTATGATTGTCATGACCTTTGACCCTAATGGGCAGGCTCCATTACAGAACCCAGAGCATCCGTTCCCAGACGGAATAATCCTTTATTAGTTGTTAGATTTGTATCTTGTCTTGCTTTTAGAGGCATGAAGCTGGCCAACATATATACAAATGTGTCTTATTTTGAGTTCAAACACCCGACTCGAAGCCAAGAAACTTGTTGAATGACCTTGAATCAGACTCCACGAGCCTTCGTGCAGCCCTGCACTTATTTGGGATCCAAAACAGGCTGCGTGGAGACTCCTGGGAGGAGTGGGATGGGGTGGGCAGGGCCAGCCAGTTGTTGCAACTACCAGTTCTGCGAACCAGATATAAAATTAACATCATCCTCTCCCACTGTGCCCATCTCACACATTTGTTATACAGATAACATAAGCAACAGGGAGAAAGTCACATGTGTTTTCTTACACTGCTTGAAAAGGAGGCTATAAAGACGATATAACCAACCAACATAAATATTACAGACAGTTCTCGAGGTGCAGTCACAACAAGCCTGGAATTCTAGTCATCAGTTATTGCAGTGTTAAGCTGAGGCACCACACGGCTGGTCTTGATTTTACGACCACGTTTACAATGGTCATAAGGTGAGTCATGGCAGTTGTGAAGTGAATCAGAAGGTCATTAAGTGAACAAGCGAATCCAGAATATCCAATGGCTATTTTATATGTACAAGGAGTCCTTAGTTAGTGACCACAATTGGGACTGGCAAGCAAGTTCTTAAGCAAAGCCGTCAGTAAATGAAACCACGACTGTGCTTATATCGGTAGTCCTCAGCTTACAATCATAATTGAGCCCAAAATTTCCATTGCTGAGTGAGGCCTTTGTAAAGTGAGTTTTGCCCCATTTCACAACCTTTCCTGCCACCATTGTTAAGTGAATCACTGTAGTTGTTAAGTGAATCTGGCTTCCCGTTGACTTTGCTCATCGGAAGGACACTGAAACCATCAAATTTTTCCATTTTCGATTTCCAAACGTTAAGGGGTACTGACATGCCTTGGGGATTGTAAAGATATTTTGATTACTTTAATATAATTTAGACGTGCTTGGTAAGTAACTACATAAACATTGTAACTTTTTTACTTTTTGTTTGTTTTATTTTGGGGATGCTACAGCGGTCCTAAGTGTGAAAAAAGGTCATAGGTCACTTTTTTCAATGCCATTGTAACTTTGAAAAGTCATTAAATGAACTGTTGTAAGTCGAGGACTACTTGTAATCTTTTTTCAGCGTTCCTTGGCTTTACAGACCTACGAGGATTTGTCAGTGCAACGATCTTGTCACCATCGTGACTGCAAACAGTCGCTAGACAAAGCCAATCTCTCGGTGCTTCTCCCCCCATTCAGCTGAATCAGATTGGTGTCAACTCATAAAATATTTCTATGGTCTTTTTAGAGTTGCCAACAGAAAGGGAGGGGGGAGCAGTGCAGCTGCTTGCAAACCAAAACTGCATTCCATAAATGTTTTCAAAGATAGTAACTAGGTGACCGAAGTTTCTGCTGCGCAAAATTCAAACTGGAAAGCATGATTGATGACTCTTGACTATGGATGTGTCCCATTGGAGAATATGAATTATGATACACCCAGGGGGTGGGTGGAAATCAGGGTCAAGGGTGACAATGAATTATGTGTCTCAGAGTCGGCTACATCAATTTAATTCCCAATAAATCCTTTTTGAGTTTTGGAAGTTTGCTCAAGACTCATGATTTAAATGGGGGTAACTGCCAGAATCCTGACAATTGGTTTATTTAAATATTCTTTAACTGTTTTCATTTTCTACAAAACAAAACTCCATCAGGCAACACCTTCTGTCATTTAATATAAACAATCTGAAAGCTGCCTTTGGGGATCATTTGACCAGATGCCAGGATGAATTTCCAAATAAATACCTAATGACAGACTTTGCAAACAAACCCAAGCTACAAATGGCAGGGCAGCCCTTCAGTAGCACAGAGCAGCGGTTCTTTAAAGCTAGTCTTCCAATCCCAAATGCAATTTAACATGGTCTGTTTCCGTTCTAAACTGAACACAAAGATAACTTTATATAGACATCACTGCCAACAGCAGAAGAAGAATTTCTAAATCTCCTTTTGCACTTTGGGTTTCAGCAAATGTCAAAAGTACTGAAGTTAAAGCTGGGGAATGGCGGTGTTACCAAACAATTCACCTAGGATTTCCACTAAATCTTAGTGGGAATCTAGTAAGGAAACAAATTCCTCTTTTTTTTCTGTCTTATCTTGCAAAGGGAAGAAAATGTCCCTTGAAATGCAGAGTTGTATTTCTTTCAGACAACTGTGTGTGATAAGCAGCAACAAATCCAGTTTCTGGGTAAACATGCAAAGGAAATATATCCAGTGATTCAAATAAAATGAATTCTACTGAACTCTACAGATAAACTGACTATATTTTCTTGGAAGAAAATTAAAGGTCAAACCTGAAAGTGAGGCAAATCTGAAAGAGTTCATAAGGATTTTTAGAAAGGTTCATAATTTTGCTTTATCCAAAAAATAATCAAGAGCAAAACTGAGAAAATGAATAATTAAATTAAAGAAATCTAAAGGTCAGCTTCCTGAAATAAAGGACTGCCCTCTATAATAAAGGCCATATGGTCACAGTTATCTATAGGGCTCCCTTAGAAAGATCTTTAAGTTAAAAACTCAAATGGATTTGGGGATATTGCAAAGCAGTATATCTCTTCAGTGAATTCTCATCCTTCTGCTTGTAAGGAAATATTTTATGCTTCTAACAGCCTTTATACTTAATCCTCTGATAGAAAAACAGTATCAAACAGCCAACTTGATGAAGTGCTGAAGGTATATAGAAACTATATAGAAACTAGGAGACAATAGGTGTGAAGCTGGGTGATTTTGGGCCACGCCATCACACTCAGCAAAGCTCACCTCACAGGGTTGTTGTGGGAAAATAGGAAGAGGAAGGAGTATTACATATAGTCACTGATTTGAGTTATACATAAAAATGGCAGGATTAAAAAAAATCACCGTCATCATCTACTTACACTGTACCAGCTCTGCATTTTCTGGAAAAAAAAAGAGAAAGGAAAAGAAAAGTTAGAATTAAAAGTCTGTAGAGATTCTCAGTCATCCAGGTCACGATTGTCCCAAAGTTGCTTTTTCACTAGGCACCTGGACTTTTTTGTTTTTTGTTTTGAAGACGTTTTGCTTCTGATCCCAGAAGCTTCTTCAGTTCTGATAGGATAGTGAGGCATGGAAGGATTCATATTCCTTGCAGACAGTTGGACATTTGCATCCTATGGTCGTTAAAGCACTTGGAGGTTTAGCTCTGTCTCAGGGTCACCTTTTAGCTATATACCTTTCAGTTATCTTTGAGCTATACAATTTGGGATGAACACCCTTCGAATGGTGTAGGAATAGGAATGGATTTCCAGAGGAAAAATTGCAGACTACAGAAACCAGGAGCACTCTAAGGATGCAAATGACCAGCTGTCTTCAAGGAATATAAATCCTCCCATTCCCCACCATCCAGTCAGAGCTGAGGAAGCTTCTTGGATGAGAAGCGAAACGTTTTCAAAAGAAAAAATAAGGAAGTCCAGTTGCCTCCTGATAAAAGCCCCTTTGGGATAAAAGCTAGAATTCTTCACAGGAAGGAAACATGTCCAAAGTTGTTCTGAAACCTCACTGATTGGCACAAACCGGCTTAAACAAAGTAGTGAATTTATTAATTTGGGCATTTGAGGCAGCATCTTGAAGGGGACAAGAATTGAACAGAGTGGGTACATCACCTGCCCTAACTCAGTCTCTAAAAAGTGCCTCAATCCTTCAGGTTCTCGTTCTGTGTATGTGTAAGTGAGGAGGGGAGAGAGGGAAGGAGGGAGAGAGAGAGAGGAGGGAGGGGCCGCACCCTGTATAAGAGAGAGGGGGAAATGCTCTCAGCCTTTCAGGATTCTTTTTATTATAGCCTGTATCAATACAAGAGAGCTCCAGTATTTATTTATTTCTGGAAGAAATACTGAAAGTACTGGCAGAACCTCTTCTATCACCTGGCTTGTCTCAAAGGGCTGCCAGGGGGTGAGAAATGCGTAACTTTTTAAGTTTATAGTTATTTTTTTCTATGTTGTTTTATGTATCTGTTATATTATATTGTACGCCACTCAGAGGCGCTCCCTTCCTCTTTGAAGGAGATGGGCAGTTTAGAAATACGAAATATAAATGAATGAACAAATGAATGAATGAATTAAAAATAAATAAATAAATAAATAAGAACCACATCAGCTAAGCAGGTCAATGGTGGTGGTATTATTATTATTATTATTATTATTATTATTATTATTATTTATGAGACTTATATGCTGCCCTATCTCCCGAAGGACTCAGGGCGGCTTACAAACTAAAAACAATCCAATACAAATATACAAATATTAAAAAGCAATTAAACCAAGGTCTCATCAATATGCCAGTTAAAAACATTTTAAAAAACCCTCCCCCAACCCCATCAGTCTGGGTAGGCCAGTTGGAACAGCCAGGTTTTTAGGTCACAGCAGAAGGAGCGGAGTTCAGGGGCCACCCGGAGCTCCAGGGGAAGCTGGTTCCACAGGGTGGGTGCCCCCACCGAGAAGGCCCTCCCCCTGGGAACCGCCAGCCGACATTGCCGGGTCGACGGCACCCGGAGAAGGCCCTGTCGATGGGAGCGCACGGGACGCTGGGAAGCTGTTACCGGCAGCAGGGTCTCCCACATATATCCTGGCCCAATGCCATGAAGGGCTTTATAGGTTAACACCAGATCTCGAAAAAGGCACTATTTTACCTGCCTCCGGATCTTCCCCCAACCGTACCTTGTTGTTGCGGATAAAGCTGCGCCCACTGAGCGGGTAGTTGATGGGGTTGCCTTGAGGGGCGGCCGTCGGAGGCCCCCGCTCAGCAAGGTTATCGGTGCCCTTTTCCACCATGGCCTCCAAAGGTGGCTCTGGAGCCGGTCGGGCAGGCAGCTGCAAGAGGCGCTTTCTCAAGGACGGAGAGCTGCTGGGAGTTGTGCGGGGAGAGATGTTGCCACTGTTGGAAGAAAAGCCGAGAAGGAACATGATGAGCTGAGACCCACTTGAAAAGAATGGATCCTGCCAAGACCGTGCATTTTGCCCCAACTCAAGCATCGGCTCCTATGTCAAGCTGTGTCTGTAATGTGGTGGTGAGAATGACCTTGGAGAGAGGAGGAAGAGCTGCAGATTTGATCATAGTCATGCAAAAGATGAGTCAGTTCACAGAGGGAGGAAGGTTGCGGGAAGTATGTCAGAAAGGGCCTTTTCCTAGAAGGAAATGAGGGGAGAAATACTTCCAGTCTTGCAAGATTCTGTTCAGCTAAGCTTGCAGGAGAGAGTTAGGATTCATTGTTCTGATTCTTGTCTGGACCAGCTGAAAGAGCCAACATCGATCAAGATATGCCTAGCAAACTGACGGATGTCCAGTTTGAGGCTCTTCTTCCATCTTGCTCCCACCCAGCAGCCTTTTCTGCACCAGACGAGCTGCATCCAGCCTATACACTACACCGATTTTCTGCATTAGTAGTTTGGCTTCGTTGGTTCACCACGCTAACCCCACCCCTCCCAAAGTCCTAGCCAACATAGTATCTTGAGGGGATGCAATCACAGTGATATAGGATCTTGTACAGTCCCGGCATTTCAATGGCTACATCCAAGCCTCTTCACAGATTTTTTTTCTTCTTCTTCTGATGCTAATATCCTGCCTTCCACCTAAGATGCTCAGGGCTGCTTCTGTGAGGTGTTTCTCAACCTTGGTAGCTTGAATGTGTCTCGGACTTCAACTCCCAGAGATCCCCAGCCAGCATGCTGTTTGTCTCCACCACCACCCCACCCATGACAACCCAGCGAGGTAGGCTGGGTGGAGAAAAGAAACCGGGATCACAAACATCAGGGAATCTTCTGAACTTAAGACCCCCAACAACATAACTGAAGGCAGGGAAGCAAATTAGAGAAATGCTCACTGCTGGCACAGCAGGAGCAGTATTAATCTAACTAAATTAGAAGTAATATTACTTTCATTCCTGGACTGATAGCTGATTGTTAAAATATATATATAAATATACATAGCAAACAGCTATTATTATATTAATTTATATATATATAAATCTACGAAAACAAATATATATATATATATATATAAATTAACTTAACCTTTGCCCAGAAAATTCCAGGAAAGGATGCCTGTATATTTATCCCACAGTAGCCACAAGGGGATATATTAAAAAAAAAAGAAGATACAGGAAGTTCTCAACTTATGACTGTTCACTTAACCATCTTTCAGAGTTACAACAGACTTCTCTTACAACCCAGTTCTGAAGTTCTTATGGCCGCCATCCTGGTTACATGAAAGGATGGTTACGCCATCCTTTTGGGCGCTCAGCAAGTGGCCTCTATTTACAGTCATTTGCAGCATCCCAGTTACCTGACCAGGATCTTAGGACCTTTTTTTTTTTGCGGTGGTTATTAAGCGAATCATTATGGCCCAGTTTGGCCAAAAACTGGCATTTATTGTTTTGTTTTGTTTTTGGGCCCATGATGAACTATTGATTTGCTTAACAACCACCGCAACAACAAAAAAAAAGGTCGTGAAATCAGTTATGTGGGTGACCCACTGTACGACTATCCTAACTTACGACCATGGTGGGCAGGCTCCATTGCGATCATTACTCAAGGACTACCTGTATTCCGCAAACTGTAAACTTGACTTCATTTGAGGATCTAAACCAGGGGTGTCAAACTCGATTTCATTGAGGGTCACATCCGAGTTGTGTTTGACCCCAGGGGGCCAGGTGGGTGTGGCCAGATCGACGTCACTCATATCGGGAGCACCTGTGGTGGCCCGGAGGGGCTGGGGGGATCCATTATCATCCTGGGATCCTTTTTCGGCTACGACGGCCTCCTCCAGCCCAGGAGGGTGCTCCGTGTTTGCTGGCAGAAGCACCACGGGCCGGTCCTTTGCTGTTTCCAGGACAGCCCCACAAGCCAGATCTAAGCACCTCACAGGCTGGATCCGGCCCACGGGCCTCGAGTTTGACACCCCCGATCTAAACACTTTTGGGTGCAAATCTCCGCAGCTTGACCCGTGTCTCATCCTCGCTGTTCAACAAGGTATGGAACCTGTCCGCTGCTAACCAGGACTGCCAGTAATGCCTGGCTGAAGCCAAACCGGTTTTGTTTCAGCCTGACAGGTGCATTGCCAGCTCTGGAAAAACTGCGATCGCCCAAACCTGGAAACGTCGCTACTTTATTCCCCTCATATTCTCCCTTCTGTGGGACTCCTTAAAGATGCAGAAATTCCCTTGGGGGCCTGAGTAAAGCTAAGCCAAATAATGACATCAGTAGGATTATCCGCTTCCCATCCAAGGAATTATTCTGGGTGCAGAGGAATGCAAACAGGAAAGTGCTTTCTCAAGGGGTGAAATGGTATCCGAATCCCAAGCCTGGGTCATCTTAGGAGACAGCAAAGATTCCCAGAGACTAAGATGGGAAGCGAGCAGCTGGTGAAAGTGATCCTTGTTGGTTTGTTTGTTTATACCCCACCTTATTATTTTTATAAGTAACTCAAGTTAGCCAATATACCTAATACTCCTTCCGCCTCCTATTTTTCCCCACAACCACTACCACGTGGGCTGAGAGAGGCTGGCGCTGTCACCCCAGGCGGCTTTCATACCTAAAGTGGGACTAGAATTCACAGACTCCCGGTTTCTAGCCAAACTCCTTAACCACTGCTCCAAACTGGATGTGTCTTCTCTGCGGTGTCTCCTGCACTCTAAAAAAAAAACCACTGGCCTATATCAAAATACTAGCTCGGTACCCGTGCTTCGCTACGAAACTATGTGGTCGGGTTTAGTGTTTGAGGAGGAAAATAAGGGGGGGGGGAATTCTGCCTCTGCCTACCAGCATCCATTGGTATTCATCTGGCTAGCATCCTGTCAGTGTGTGAGAGAGGGCTGTTTAGAAACTGAAACACTATTGTTTAAGGAGACAGCAAAGATCCTGGGCATGGCTTAGCTCAACCGTCCTGTACTAAAGCTGGTTGCTGCTGTGAAAGTAAAACAGAAACTGAAACTCCTCTCCTCTGCTTGTGTTTTGCATTTGGAAGAGATTTCATTCCAGGTGGGGAGGGGGAGTAGAACTCCTTAGCATCAGAGCATGTTAATAATAATATACGAAATACTTATGCTCTGATGATCATTTTGAAAAACCCTTTCTTAGTGAGCACCTAGAAACCAAGAGGAACATACATGCCAAATTTCAAGTTTGTAGGCTTTACGGTTCTGGAGATGTGTGATGATGCATGAGTGGTCTTTCGCTTTTATATATATATACCTCTCCAGTGTAGGGAGACATATAGGTTTTTCATCTGTAGGGTTTTTCTAAACAACAAGTAACGTTGACTTTCCTAAGGGAGACCTCCAGAAGATGGAAGGTTCTTGGCTGAAGGCTACCGGGATGTGAAAACTTTAACGAACAAAGGGCTACCTTTCGGGAATCGAGGCACTGCATCCCCTCCCTTCTGTTTTCTGTTTGTTTGCTTTAACACTAAGCTTGGATTTTTATGGTCTGGCCTGAAATTGCCTTTTTGTTTGCTTATGCTAAGCTGCCCAAAGAAGTTTCATGTTCTGGGATGGTGCGTAAAAATCATAAGAAAGGAAGAGCCTGCTTTCTTGCTCCTTTCAAATCTAAGTCTTTTGGCAATTAAAAAAAAAGCATTCCTATTTTCATGACTATAAAGCTGTTTGAATGGTTAAAAACTATGGACGTTTGTCCTATCGTCCAAATGTTAAATGCATTATGACCCTCAACACTTTTGATTCATTCTCGGAATCATGAGGAGAGTGAGCTAGAAGGTAAAAACTAATCCAAAATAATAGATATCGAGTACAGGCAGTCCTTGACTTACAACCATTTGTTTCGGAAAGGTGGGAAGTTGCAACAGCACTGACAAAAGTTACTTTACAACCAGTCCCCCCCAATTACAAGTAATGCAACATCCCCATGGTCACATGTTCAGAATTGTGGTGCTTGCCAATCAGCCTCTATTTATGATGGTTGCAGAGTCCTGGGGTCATGTGATCGCAACCTTCCCAGCTGGCAGTCATGTGATTGGGGGGTCACATGACCTGGTTGGGGGGGCATGTGATTTGCAACCTTCCCAGCTGGCTTCCAACAAAGTCAATCACAGAAAACTGGATTCACTTATCCCCACCACCCCCCGGGATTCACATAACAACTGCAGTAATTTGCTTAACAACTGTGGGAGAAACAAGGTCATAAAATTGTTAAGTGCGGCTCACTTAACAACTGCCTCATTTAGCAAGGGAAATTCTGGTTCCAATTGTGGTCATAAATCGAGGACTACCTATAACTGAGCCTTGTCACAAAAGGATAACCTATTAGCTGCCAATGCCCAAAATCTGTTTAGTTCTTTCCAGCTGCCACAAACTTAATCTAAAGAGAACAGTGGTGGGATTCAATTTTTTTTACTACCAGTTCTGTAGGCGTGCCTTGGTGGGAGTGGCAGGCAAAGGATACTGTAAAAGCTCCATTCCCTCCCCACCCAGCTAACCTGCTTTCCAGCTCCCTTCTCCTGTGCAGGGCAACAAAAGAGACCCAGCCAATCAGCTGGGACTCAATGGGAGGCAGAGAATAGATGGGGGCGGGGCGACTCAGAGGTGGTATTTGCTGGTTCTCCAAACTACTCAAAATTTCTGCTACCAGTTCTCCAGAACTGGTCAGAACCTGCTGAATACCCACCTCTAGAAGAGAAGCATTGTAAATCTGGCTAATCGGTAGACAATTGTTTGCTTGCTAACATATAAAAATAACCCTTTGATGAAACAAGCAAGAAAACTTCTGGAAGGAAGCCTCCTCTCTCTTTTATTTCTTTCTTCCCCAGCCATCAATATGCCGAAAGGATTTTAACCTACAGTGACCTGGCTTGATAATCATTGTTTTGGAATTGTCATTGTTTCCAATACAGGTACAAGGGCAGGATTATCAATGTCTGCTAGCTTGGTATTTCATCCTTCCTCAAAACAGCTCTGCTATCTTACCTTCTGACATGCCTGCCCTCCAAAAGAGAACTAGCTTGACACCTAGGCTGGATTGCAGCTTCTGTGAATCCAGGCTTAAGGTCAGTTCAGTTCAGACAACCGAGTGAGTTTCGGACTTCAGGTTTAGTACCCGGCGTGATGGAAAGGGGTAGGTGAAGATGGCAGCCCACTCTTTTTGGAACCCATGCCTTTCTCTAGGTTTTGCAAGTGTGGGAAGCAAGGACACCCCCACGTTCTCCATCATGCTCACGCACACTCCCTCCCTTTCCCGAAACCCAATCTGGCAGGCAACTTACCGGCCACCTGAGGATCTGCCTTGCGCCCTGGTACAAACGAAAGCGAGGAAAAAAGAGAGTGGAGGAAAATGCATGAAACCCAGTACTGGTGGAGCGAATAACGCAAGAAAGACAAAGACGGAGCAAATGGAGTCCAGCTGCTCTTCTCTTTGGCTGGGTGTACATCAGCCCCTTAGTTTAGCTCTGGCTTCCCTCCTTCCTGTCCTTCCCAGACAAATGCTTACAGCAGGTGGTTATTTTACGCTGAACAGCTGCTTTAGAATATGGCGGGGGGGGGGAAGCGTGGATCATCGCTCATCCGATGGCACTTCTGCTTTTTCAAGGGACATCGATTTGACCAAGCCCATCCCCATGGGCTGCTCCCTAAGAATCTACTGGGCTCTTATGGTCCCGATGCCTGGATAGGAAAACCCAGCAAGTTTCTGATGCAGGAAAGGGCAGAGAAGGGAAGGGAAAGGAAGGGAAGGGATCCAAGGGAACCAAGCTTTAGTTGCTGAAAGGCATATCCTGCAAGCCTCTTTCACTGCATTGCTCGGTTCCATGAATGGCATTTCTGCTCCTGGTGCCTCAAATCCAAGCCATAACAGCTACCTCTGAACCCAACGAGACTGGGCCAGCTGAATGAAGATGGCATTGCCCACTGCTCCTAATTTCCTCGAACCACCCTGCCAAGCCTCTCCACCATCCATTCCACAGATGGCCTTCAACAATTCTGGACCGGAGATGGAAACAATAAACCTCAAGCAGCCTTATTATGGTTTTGGTTATTGGGATGATTATTAAATACACAAATGCACGATTATTAAATGCACAAATGCAAAACAAGGTGAAATCACAGCTGCCAGTTCTTTGATTGGTACAATCAGGATCAGAAGAGCTTTAAGAACTGGGAAATAATAATATTGACGATACTTAAGAAAATCTGTGTGTTGACAAAATTTCCATCCGTCAATCACAAAAGACCATACTGCTTGGACCTGCATGTAATGCATACTGTGTCAATATATCATGACATCGTAAGTTCTTGCAAAAACCCGATGCATTATGACTTAGGATGTCATAATGTATTGACGTAATATGCATTACGTGCAGATCCAAGCAGTGTGGCCTTTTGTAATTGAGGGATGAAATTTTGTCAACGCACAGACTTTCTAAGTATCGTCATTATTATTTTCTTTTCCAGTTCTTAGAACCTCTTGTGATCCTGATTGCTAAAAACCACAGGCACTGTTTCCCACCAAAAAATAAAGACTAAAATATACTATGTAAACACTAAAATCAAATAAAACTAAATGCTGCTATTAAAAGACAAAGATCTCCCAAAACTTTCCACTGAGAGGCGAGATTTTTTTTCCTTTGTAGATCTGTATCCCATATACTAAGTGCGTTCCCACTTTAGCTGGCTTATTCCTTATTAAAAGAAATGGCATCACCCATTACATTGTCTTCAAGTTAACCTGGTTGAAAAAAATGGGAATTCGCTCAAAATCCACCAATTTCCTCAATATTTTTGTAGAAACCTGAATCTGCTAGTCAGAGAGCAATCTTCTGCCAAGCTACCAAACTGGCATGCAGAGAGCATTTTTTTTAAATTATATCTTTTTACATATTTCTTCCCCAGCCATTAACGTAGTTTTGCCCTTTAAACATGATACTCCTAAATAACTGGAGCCTGCTAGATGGCTAGCAGAGTTAAATGCATGTACTCTTTTGTATGTTTTGTTCTTTTCTTTTCTTTTTTAAATTTTTAATCATTTTAATTTAATTTGGTTGTTTTCAATAATTTTTACATATCTCATTTTATTATGTACAGCATCCAGCCACTACATGAGATGGCAGCTATACAAATGTGACAAATAAACAAACAAATAAGCTACTCCCAGAGTAATTGCTTAAATAAACATTTTTCTCCTGTTTTATTTTGCTTTCATCTAGTACCAGTGCATATCTTATTTCACTATGCTGCTTTATTTCCTTTTTAGATGCATTTATGCTGTTTGCTTCTGGAACAATGTTTTGGCTACCATAAATGGCTTTGTGATTTACTATAGCGAAAAAGCGGCACAGAAATTATTCAAACGTTTTCTATTTATCTGTAGAGATTATTGCAATTCCAATGTATAATATAAAAGTAAACACGATTTATGTTTACTTTATGCTTCTATATTGGCTTAGATAAGTCAGCAGTAATTGTTATTCAGTTACACACCCTTCCTGTGCCTTCTGCATCTCCCAAGTCTGGCACAATTATTGAATGTCCTGGTCAGCCCACCATCCAAGTGGGTGTTGAAATCTAAAAAATGCTTGGAAATCACAAGAGTTATAATCACTAGATATGTCTCAAGTGAATCAGACCAAGAAACTTTTGTTGTTAGTTGCAAAGCCATGTCTGACCCATCACAGCCCTATGGACAATGTTCCTCCAGGCCTTCCTGTCCTCTACCATCTTCTGGAGTCCATTTAAGCTCACGCCTACTGCTTCAGTGACTCTTTCCAGCCACCTCATTCTCTGTCGTCCCATTCTTCTTCTTTTGCCCTTAATCTTTCCCAGCATTAGGCTCTTCTCCAGGGAGTCCTTCCTTCTCATGACGTGGCCAAAGTCTTTGAGTTTCATCTTCAGGGTCTGGCCTTCTAAAGAGCAGTCAGGGTTGATCTCCTCCAGGACCGACCAGTTGGATTGCTTTGCAGTCCAAGGGACTCACATAGGAGTCTTCTCCAGCACCAGAGTTCAAAGGCCTCAATTCTTTGGCGGCAAAACAGTGGTGGGATTCAGCCAGTTTGCACCAGTTCAGAAGAACCAGTTACAAGCTTTCTGAGCAGTTTGGTGAACTGGTTGTTGGAAGAAATCATTAGGGCAGAGAACCGGTTGTTAAATTATTTGAATCCCACCACTGCGCCAAAACATTTCAGCTTCCCCAGCGATCAACCAATCCCAGTGCTTTTAAAGTAGCTTCATGGATTATAGTCACATCTATGGAAGGAGATCTGAAGATAGTGATGTCCACACATTATTAAGGATGTGTTTTTTTTTTAAAGAAGGCACTGCAAGGAACTCTGTAGGGTCTCTGCAAGTTGGAGAACTATGTAGTAAGATGTGAAATGTCTTTCAATCTAAGTGTAAAGTAATATCTGGGAGAGAGACATTACTTTACACTTAGGTTGCAAGGCATTTCACATCTTACTACACTTAGCTCCACATTTATATTGATAGGGAATGAGCTACCAGTGACAGATGTATTTATTATTTAAATTTATATGCTGCTAATCTCAGTATCCAAGTGATTCTGGGTGGTGGTGAATCGGAATTCAGATTTCTTTCTTTCTCTTTCTTCCTTCTTTCTCTTTCTTTTCTTTCTTCTCCTTCCTTCCTTCCCAATTTGGGGCCACAAACTAACCACATGGCCACAGTTGGAATAACTTGCAAATAAGTTGTTCAACCCTCTAAATAAGTAAAATTCAAGCTCATTGAATTTGGTATGGGCGCAAATGGAACGACTAGGTCTGGGGAAAGGTGCTGTGTAAACACTGCCACCAAATACCAAATTCTGGGATCCGTTACATAGCTGCCAGTCAATCAATCATACCAGTCAACCCCACAGCTGGTCTTCCTGGTCCTCTAAAGGAATGCTGGGAGAGAAGGCAGGCATTCTGCCTAATTATTTCCACCCCACAGACATTTGAGGCATCCTTATGCTTGATCATCTTGTGGCTGTGAAATCTTTGCTGGAACATCTCCACCCTTCTACTTACTAAGGTAGCTGCTAATTGCAACCCCCCACCCAGCCTCAGCCCAAATATGGGAAAGGAGGTACATGCAACCAATTTTTTTAAAAAAATACAGGCAGTCCTCAGCTTACAACAACTCAAAGTTACAACGGCACCAAAAAAAGTGACTTATGACCATTTTCCACACTTACGACCATTGCAGCATCCCCACAGTCACGTGATCAAAATTCAGATGCTTGGCAACTGACTCATATCTATGACGGTTGCAATGTCCAGGGATCACGTGGTCATCTTTTGCAACCTTCCATCCAGCAGATTCAATGGGGGAAGCCAGACTCACTTAAGAACCATTTTGCTAACTTAACTGCAATTATTCACTTAACAACTGTGGTGAGACAGGTCGTAAAAGGGGGCAAAATTAACTTAACAACTGTCTCGCTTGGCAACATACATTTTGGGCTCAACTGCGGTCGTTTAACAGGGCTACCTGTAGCTGGGTCTTATTGCACAGAAAAGATGCCAGGCGACAATAGTTGCATTTATTTTTAAAGCCCTACCAACTCCTGAAATTTCTCCTCCCACATCACTGGTTATGCCAAACACAGCCTCTAAGATTTGTAGTTGAGCAAGATTTGCTAGATCACGGGTACCTGAGAAGGTGAGCTTAACTATTTCATGCCAGATGCTGACACAACATCTGAATGTGGAAAAACATGAAGAGCTTCTGAAGTCTTTCCAACATCTTTTCCAGCCCTGCCTCCTGAAGGCATTTTTATTTTCTTTGTGACAAAACACGCCAAGAGTGCACATGTGTATCTGCATATACACATGCGCCTGCCCTCCAGGAGATATCAAGGAATATGGATATAATATTGGGGGTAATACAGGTGTGGCCTCTGTTAACATGTGCTTTTGTGTGAGGGTCTGGTAAATGTAAGTCCACAACCATTGTCCTCAAGGTGACTTTTGTTCTCCACTATGTTGTGCCTGTGCCTATGTGTACACTTAGAGCACAGGATGATGTTGTGCCTGTGCCTACATGTACACTGAGAGCCTCTAGTCACATGGCCAGGGAAAAGGAAGATGAAGACCTTATGAAAGGAGTCACTAGCAACATTCTGAGCTGCCCGCCTCCCTGCATAGGGATAGCAATAGCTCTTATACTTATATGCCGCTTCACAGTGCTTTACAGCCTCTCTAAGCGGTTTACAGAATCAGCCTATCTCCCCCAACAATCTGGCTCCTCATTTTACCCACCTCGGAAGGATGGAAGGCTGAGTCAACCTTGAGCCCAATGAGATTCAAACTGCCAAATTCCAGGCAGCCGGCAGGCAGCAGAAGTAGCCTGCAGTACTGCATTCTAACCACTATGCCACCATGGCTCTTCTGCAGTGGGAATCTCTTTTTCTCTGTAGCCTCTGGTCAGATCTGGATCACTGATAATTGCTGGGAATGGGATGCCATGCCAGTTTAATAAATCATCATCGTCATTATTATTATTATCATCATCATCATCATCATCATCATCATCATCATACTTCTCCTTTCTCTTGCCATACTAAATTCGACCCTGTCTGTTCTGATTGTTGAAACATTATCCTTCTGACCATAGACCTGCAGACAGACAGACTGATAAGAGTCCTGCACCTTCCACAAGACTTCCTTTTTAAGCTTCTATAAGACTGCAGAGAAATCTCCTGGGCGGCCAACAGAAAAGGTCACAAAATTTTTTACAGAAACAGACTAACACTGGAACTGGGAGGGGAAGGAAGAAGGAACTGACCTATTCTCCTTCTTCCCATATTCCCTGAAGTCATAATTGTCTGTGCTGGTAACATGCTAAAAGGCTGCTGACCTTCACTTCCTGAGGCTGACCTTTGTGCAACATTGCCCTGACTACGGAGTTATTGAAACATTTTTTCCCGAGTCCACAGAAGTGACTCATAGATAAAGAGGCTGCATTTACAGGTAGTCCTGTGTGTACATGAGGATCAGAAATTCCATCGCTAACCAGAGTGGTTATTAAGTGAGATGCACACAACTTGATTTTTTTTTCTTTGCTCAGTTGCCATAGAGGTCAGGTAAATCAGGGGGGCATTGAGTGAATTCCGCTTTCCCCATTGACTTTGTTAGAAGCTCTCTGGTAAGGTCACAAATGTCAGCATTGCAGTGAAACTCCTCATTCTCGTTCAGCACTCAGAAACCAAGTTCATCCAAGTAAGAATTTATTAAGGAATTCATGTTGGCACATCTGGGAAATCTGAATCTGAAAATTCAGAGTTTTCCCTTCCCAAATGAAATTCAAAACCCAGCCCCTGCACCCACTAGTCCATCACATGATCCAATCAAACACCATTCCAACTGGAGACCTTCCTCCAGACTCTCCTCTCCAGGTGCAGGGTAACTTGTCCTTGACTTTATGAGAAGAATGTTGTTGAGTCTAATCTTCCACCTCTCTAAGAAATCCCACCTCCCAAATTCCCAGGCACTGAATGTGGCAGCCTCGAAGCTTCTAAGTAAAATATGGCTTCCAAGGCTGACAGAAAATGGCACCTATATGACCCAAGGACTCTGCAACCATTGTAAATACACACAGGTTGCTATGCATCTGAATTCTGATCATGTGACCATGGGGACACTGCAAGGGTTGGAAGTCTGAGGACCAGTGTAAATCACTTTTTTGCAATTGCTAAATGAATGGTTGAGAACTAGCTGCACCTCAAACACATTTATCAACATCTAGTTGCATCACGGAGACAAAATTCATACTTATTCAAGTTACTGAAGCTATTTTAGGGGTTTCAGCTTGGAACTCCAGGAATGAGCACCCCAGCAAAATCTTCTTTTAAGTTTTAGTAAAGGCTGGTTTGTCCGATGGGCCAACAATGATATTTTTTTGTAAAAGGATTGTCTTCTGTAGCTTGCATCTAGTGGGTGTTTAAGCCTACAAATAGGCCTTTAAAGATCCCAAAATTACCCAGAATGCAATTGAAGGGAATTATCTTTTTCAGTAATATGAGAAAGGAACCTTGGGGATGAATTTCATATTGATCCTTAATTCATTTTGGGGGGGGGGAGAAGAAAATAATGGCCTCACAAGGATAGACTACTAATGGTTTCTTTTTCTTAACACAACATTTCTAATCAGTTGTTACCTGGATTTCAATAACCTTGTTTTCTGAGGACTTTGAAAATTTGAATTGATTTATACCTAGATTAACTGAAGACAAACTAGCCAGAGGGCCAAAGATACCAATGCATCTTTGTGTATTCACACAACATGCATCACCTAGTTGTTAATAAATCCATGTGGGGAATTTCAGAATACAATGACGAAATTAGCTAAAATTAATGAAAGAATTAAAAATTAACCAATTAACCAAATGGCCTGGGCTTACACAACATAAGGTAAAGTTTCCCCTCACACCTACATGCTAGTTGTTTCCAGCTCTAGGGGGCAGTGCTCATCTCCATTACACCGCCGAAGAGCCGGCACTATCAGAAGACGTCTCCATGCTGTTACCTTCCCACCAAAGTGGTCCCTATTTTTCTACATGCTTTCAAACTGCTAGGTTGGCAGAAGCTGGGACAAGTAATAGGAGCTCACCCCATTATGCGGCGCTAGGGATTCGAACCGCCAAACTGCCAACAACCTTTCTGATCGACAAGCTCAGCCTCTTAGCCACTGAGCCACTGCATCCCTTTACACAACATGCCAAACCACAAAATAATTAAGCAAGAACAAAACAAAAACAAGAAAAAACCCTAGCATTTTTATAACCTACTGTATGCAGCTACAGCTGCTAAGTTTCTAACTGACATCCTTAAATGGCTGTGTAAATCTAATCAGTGATTTTCTGGCATCCCCATGATCCTATGACCTTTATACATTCAAAATCATTTGACTGGCCTGCAAAGTTTTGAATAAGGATCCCAGAACTTTCAGAACAGTCTACACTGTTTAAAAAAAAAAAAACATCACAATTTTTTGTTTATCCTCCCATACTGCCTTTTAGGGCTTTGGAAGGCATCATTTTCTCCCACATATATAACAGAAGGACATTAGAAGCTTGGGAAAGTAAACCCAAATGCTTCTGGAAAGTCTCTTTACTGTGCAATGTTATGTTCAACTTCTTCAGCTGCTAAATATGTTTCAAGGTTCCCGCAAACTGGCTGCTTTGCCAAAGACGCTTAACCATTCTACTCCAGACTAGAAAAGGATTCTCAGGTGTCCTGATTCAAGGGTAGCCCAACTTCAGCTGAAGAAAAAAAATCACACACTATACTGGACATCTGCTCAAAAGCACATGGTATTTCTGTTTGTTCATATATTAGCTGATGCAGAAGTCAACAAAGATAATCCAAGAACTGGCTGACATTCTTCCTGTTGCAACCTCTATCTATGTGGGGGTTGGGGATGAGGAGTGTGCCACAGGGAACATCAATAGCCTGTGCAATATTGGGGCAGAAGGAAAAAAAACAGTTCAAAAGCTGGAAAGAGAGAGAAAGAGAAAGTGAGAGAGGGAGGGAGGGAAGGAGGGAGGAGGAGGAAGAGAGTATGGATTACCAAATGCACCCAAGCTGTAATTCATTTTCACAAAATATAGGGAACCCATAAACGAACCGAACAGCCTGGCCTCACACAAGATATGAAACCACCAAAAGCCAACCAGGTTTTTAAAAAGCCAATACTAGCAAATTGTGTGAGTGCACGTGCACACACACAGACAGGCACACAGAAACGGGGGTGGGTGGGTTGTTATTGACTAGTGGAATAATGTGAAGCCAGCCATTCTGGCGCTGTCCAGACCTTGAGGTCCGTCACCCCTTCAGCTGGTTGGTCCTGCAGGCTAGAGAAGATGGGCAGCGTGGCTGAGTCTGGGGCACGACTGCAAAAAGGACCGTCCACGGGGGTCCTTCAGCCGCGCGCCCGCGGCCCCGCCAACCCACCCGGGAGTGGAGACCTGCACGCACCCGCGCAACAAAGGCGCTACACAACCCAACCCAAAGGCAGCGAATCGCCGATGCCCCCAGAGGGGAAAAGGATGAGCTTCTCGGTCGGAACCCGCGTGGTGGTGGGGGAGAGATGGGGAGGAAAGAGGAAGAGGAGAAGGGGCAGGGCCAACTTGACCTGAACCCTTCTTCTTCTTCCAAGGAAAAGCTTGCAAATATACACTCGGGAGCGCGCACACGCGCGTAGACTGGCCCATTGCCAGTGCTTTCCGGGAATTCAGAGACCCCAAAATCACGTGTGGGTGTTGTACACCTCGCCGCGTTTCCCGGCTCCTTCCTTTTTGCCACCCGCCAACCAGACCCGGCGCTCCCTCCGCCCTCCAAAACAACCACCGCCGTTCGCGAGGATGCCACGCACTCCCTTCCACTAGCTCTCGCTCCCTCCTTTTCTCTCTCTCTCTCCCTTCCTCTCTCTCCCTCTCTTCCTTCCTCCCTCTCTCTCCCTTCCTCCCTCCATCTCCCTCCCTTTCTCCCTCTCTCCCTCCCTCTCCCTCCTCCCTCTCCTCCTTCCCTCTCTCTCCTCCTTCCTCCCTCCCTCCTCTCTCTCCCTCCCTCTCTCTCCCGGCAGCTCCTTTGTCCCTCCATCCCTTCCTCCCTCCATCTGCCAAGCGACCAACCCCACTCGCGAAAGCCTACAGCCGGGCGATCGCCGAGGACTGCGGGGCCCTCCGATGCCCTCTTCCCGCCCGGATCTCACCCCCCCTCCCCTACTGCCAGCTCCCCCCAGCCGCAGCGGAGCCCATCCACCCCCTTTGCCCCGCGTCCAGACCACCGCAGCCTCCACCTCCTCCTCCTCCTTCCTGACCGCGCAGCCTCACGCGCCCCCGCCCCTCCTCCTTCCTGCCACCTCCTCCCCCCCCGCCTCCCCCTTTCCCTGAAATGTGGCTCCTTACTCGAACATAGCCTGGCGCGGGCAAATGCAGGGCGGGGGGCGGGCGGACGCCCCCCCCTCCCCCGCCCGGCCGGGATGGAGAGGCGAGCGAGGGTCCCGGCCGGCGGCTCCCGTTGTGCCGCGCAGAGGAAGAGGCAGGCCGTTCTCTGCCGCCCGCCCTCCCTCCCTGCCTCCTCCGACGGCGGCCGCCCCTTTTTGTCGCACGCACCCCCCTCGGCGGCTCCCCCGCCGCCGCTGCCGCCGAGCCGCGCGGCCACTAAGCCCAGGCGAAAGGGAGGGGCTAAAAGCAGGCAGAAGGCGGCGAGGCTGGGCGGGCGGGAGGAGCGGCGACCCGAGCTCTGCGGGTGCGTGGAGACCTCTCCGCCCTCATGGAAAGCAGGGTGAGGGGGGGGGGACACGAGTGAGGTGAGGGGGAAAAAGAGGAGGATACCCAGGGAAGGCAGGCCTGGTTGGTTGCGACGCCCCCGGTTCGGCTTCGCATCTTCTTTTCCCCGGGGAAAGAGCAGAAACCTCCCGGGTGAATTCCTGGGTTAAACGGGGACCGGGTGAACGGCTGCGGCTGAGCCCCACGAGCCGACCCGGGCCTCCTCAGGCGGTTGACCTTGGCGAATCAGAAGGACGCCTCGCCTGTCTAGGCACGTACCCCGCTCTCGGCACGAGGCGCCTCTCCTGTTTCTCATACCCACCCACGGGCGCACGTGTGTAGGTGAGGATTTGGACGCGGTTTCTGTTGTTCCCAGCTGGAGCAGCGCTCCTTTGGGGTGCGGGATCGCTGGGTTGGGGAAAGAGACAGGCCGTCTGTTGATGGGTGCTTTGAAGCTGTGTGTACACAGTGTATATACTAAAAAGCAGAGACACCACCCGACCCCCCCCCCCCGCCAACAAAAGTGGTGTAGCCAAGGCTCTGGTTTTCCCAGTTGCAAAGTATGGCTGTGAAAGTAGGACCATAAGGAAGGCTGGACGCCAAAGAATGGAGGCCTTTGAACTCGGGGGCTGGAGGAGACGACTCCTGTGAGTCCCTTGGACCAGTGGTTGCCAACCAGTGGGCTGGGGACCACTGGTGGTCCATGAGAAAATGTTGTTGGGCCACAGAGAAATGTCATCCCCAAAGCACCCCCCCCAAGGCAATTAATCCAGGCTGAATGGGAACACAAGGCTGTGCCACCCACATGGCCGAGGGGAACACAAGGCTTGCGTCCCTTGCATTACAAACAACATGAGGTAGTGAGGGGAGGGGGGAAAGGGCAGAGGAGGGGAACTTGCCCCACACACCCACACATGCCTTGCCTGGCCACCGGGCTGCTTCTTTCTGCTTCTTTCTTCTGCTTTTGGCTGCACACAAGGAAAGCAGCAAAATACCCTTTCTTTCTCTCCCCCAAACTCTACCAGAAATGAGTCTTTGGGACCCTGCAAGGCATCCTGCTCCAAGGGGTTGCGCCAGCATGACAAGTCTCACAAAGACTGCTTTCTGGCGGAGTTTGGGAGAAAGAAATACTTCTGCTGCTTTTGCTGCTTTCCCTGCATGAAGCCAAAAGTCCCTCCCCCCCCCCAGCAGAGCTGGAGACGATATCCTGCGATCCCAAATAAAGAATGATTGATTGGTAGGAAAACAGGGTGGGGAATTTCCCTGCAGACTTTTTTGGGGATTTTCCCAGGGTCCCTAGTCCGCGGGATTTAAAATTATGAGTTTGGTGGTCCCTGAGGTCCAAAAGGTTGGCGACCTCTGCCTTGAACTGCAAGGCCATCCAACCGGTCAGTCCTAGAGATCAACCCTGACTGCTCTTTAGAAGGCCAGATCCTAAGCTGAAACTCAAATACTTTGGCCACCTCATGAGAAGGAAGGAAGGACTCACTAGAGAAGAGCCTAATGCTGGGAACGATAGAGGGCAAAAGAAGAAGGGGACGGCAGAGAATTAGACGGCTGGATGGAGTCACTGAAGCAGTCGGCGTGAGATTAAATGGACTCCAGAAGATGGTAGAGGACAGGAAGGAAAACAATATTGTACAAATAATATGAATGTCAATTGTTTAGCAATGCCCTGTGTGTATGGCAGAGTAATGCCAGGATGGTTGCACTGCATTTGATATTTACGTTTGTAAACAATAAAAGTATGTATTAAAAAAAAGAGGAAGGCCCAGAGGAACGTTGTCCATGAGTCGCGATGGGTCGGACACAACTTCACAACTAACAACATACACGGTGGATTTGGACTCCAGGCTTCAATTTTATGTTATGTTTCAACTTGGTGAGCCATGCATCAAACCTGACTCATTGGCCCTCTGAATTTCATCGGCTTGGTTCTAAAATGATGTCCTGGAATCCAACCACTGCTGTGTCTTGGAAAAATAAAGCTTTAGGTAAGCTCACCAATAGTTTGATGGCTAAAATGGTCCCTTTTCAAAAGCAAAATCTCCTCTGGATGGATACTCCCCGGTTCCAAAATAAAAAATAAAAAAGATGAACAAATGCCACCTGACAAGGGGATGACCTTTGCTAGAAAATGGTGACTGGGGAATTACTTAAGTTTTCTTACTTAAGTTGCCAATATATTGACCATGCTTATCAATTACTCAAGACAATTCAGAGATGCTTGCTCTAGGCCAGCATTTATCAACTTTGGCAAGTTTAAGATGTTATGGATCTCAACTCCCAGAAATCCCCCGAGGGATTTGTGAGATACTGAGATGGCGCCATTGCTATTGGTGTTACGTTATAGCTTTTCATAATATTTATATATTATATTGTCTTTAGTCTTGTATGTTGCTCAGAGGCCCTTGTTTGTGAGATGAGCAGTCATATCAATTTGACAAATAAATAATGGATCCTATTTTTTTATTTACTTCCATTTCTCTCCTGGTCGTCCATTGTGCCAATTAGCGTACATTCAAAATGATAATAAAAGTTATTATTCTAATCTATTCTTTCTTCTAAACTGGAGACAGCAATCAGACATTTTATTCTCTGTAAAATCTACAGATCATCCTTGACTTACGACCATTTGTTTAGTAACTGTTTGAATTTACAATGGCATGGACTTAACTGTCACAGCATCTCCATGGCCATGGGGTCAAAATTTGGACACTGGCATCTAGCATGTGTTTGCAATGGTTGAAGTATCCTGCAGTGACATGACTGTCACTTGCAACCTTCCTTGCAAGATTCCAATTAAGTCAATGGGGGAAACTGGATTCACTTAACAACTGTGGCAAAAAAAAATGTAAAATTGAGCACAACTCACTTAATGGCAGCTTTGCTTACTGGCAAAGTTCCCAACTGTGGTCATAAATCAAGGACTACCTACCTGTATGCCAATTCAAAGCACTTTATAAATACATAAGGATTATTTGAGGCATTTGATCAGCTGTTCTGCACCGAACTTTTCAAATCAGTTTTTCTGTCCATCGAAATTAGAATGGAATGAATCACTCTGCACCTTATTTCCTTAAAATGTTGTTTTTTTAATGACTGCTGGTGTTCACATCTTAATTCAGAATTGCAATTGGTTATATGTCATTAAGTCTTATGTTGGCTCTTAGCAAGCACATGGATATTCTCTGTGTGATTTATGACAATTCAGAACTGCTTTCCTGAATTCGGAAGGATGGATGGAAGGGAAGGGAAAGGAAGATTTCCAATATTTCCTGCCAGATTTCAGAAGAAAATTCAATAGGGAAACCAGAAGAAACTCTGAGGTCGCTCCCACTCCCATTGCTTTTTTGCCCACCCATGTTCATTTTGTTTCTGTTTAAAGAAATATCACTGAAACGAAGACACAGAGGGACACGGGCTGTCTAGTGGTTAAACAGATTATCAAAGTAACTCGTTTTGGAGATCTGCTACAGCGAATAGAACCATAAATAAACCAAATGGGTAGAGCTCAAGCAAGCACTAAATTGCCCAAAACGTAACATCTTTATTGTGGTCAATGACTAGGCCATAAAAGTTACACAAACGTTTTCCTGGTTCAATGAGTTGTACGAAATCAGTCCTTCACAGCATGATGCCCCAGTTTCAAAGAAGTAACCCATCTTGGAAAGGATCGCATTCGAGAATTTTAAATAGGAGATTCAGAATCAGAAATACAAAATTAGCTCATTTCAAATATTGGCAGAAATGCAGTTTGGAAGCTGGTCAATCCGATTATACTTAAAATAGAGTCGTTGAACTTATTCTGTCTTTTGGTCCATTTGCTGAATATGAAGACAGATAACTACAAATTCTTCCATACGAGGTTTCTTTTATTGGATTATATTAGGTATCCTCAAGGTGACTCAGTTATGTCGAGATGCATCTAATGTCCAATTGTTTGTACAGTTGAAATCGTAGTGTAAATGATAGTAATCTTTCTATCCCATATTTCATCCCATAGTCATAGAGGCAGGGGGGATAGCTGCTACCACGAGGCTGTGTGATCAGGCAAGAGTGAAGAAACCTCCCCCGACCCACCAAGGGTCAAATCAGTGCCTAATCAGGGTTACAGATGTGACCACATGACATGTACTATACTTCCCAGGATACCTTAACTACATTTACCATGATGCATTCCCTTAAGGGGACAGCTCCCAATTCCTAAGTAACTATCCCAAATCCCATTAGCTGGACAGCACAGAACTGACAAAAAGTGAATATGGAAATCTGAAAGGATAGGATGGGATTTTCATCCTTTTGGGGGAGGGTGTTGATTTTTAATAAGTTACCAAAATCAGCAATTTTCTCAATCTACACTCCCCCCCCCCAAATCTAAGGCATTTAAAAAAGATTCATTCACCAAGGCAAATGCAGCTTGTAAAAAAATCTGGATATGAATCTTGATAGGATTACTTTGTAGAATTGAATGAAGACCTTGATTTGTGTCTGACAGGCTCATCCGTTTTTAAAGAGTTAATGCAAGCAGGTACAAAAATGTGTTCTTAGATATTGTGGTTCCTCTTGTATCTCCACAATGCAAATGCGTGCTTGTATCTGATGAATTTAGCAAAGCATTCTGATTTTACAAATTGGGTAGAACAGGGATTAAAAAACATGAGAAAGCAAAGTTGACAATTTCGCCTACCCCTAGTTGAGGGCAACAGCAAAGACATCCCAATCTGCTTTCAGAGAAAAACATTTGACCCAATTCATACTCCACCCAGAAAGTATGATCTCTCCAATACCTGCAATTACTGTTCGATTTCATAATCATTAAATGTCACATGAATGGCGCGCTATGGCCGCTCTGTATCAATGATCATAGTGATTGCATTATTGAAGGTAATGTTCCATTATTTTTCTGTGCAAAGAATTAAAGACAAAAAAACATGGAGCCTGCCATGCATACAAAAAAGATGGCCAGAAAATTAAGGACTTTTATGTTTAAATTATGTCTTTTTAAAAATAAAACAGTGAGGTCTGTTGATAGGAAGACTAAGAGAGGATAACTAACTCCCAGCTTTAAATGCAGCCCTTGTTTTATGCCAACTGAAGCTTACTGAGGTTAACATTCTGATTCTCGTGTCATCCAAAATTGTTTTAATGGCAGGTGTCTGTCCCAAAGCTACTATGCCAACTGACAGCCAGACAGCAGAGAACTTCCAGTTTGAACAGAGAAACTACTTTTGACCTTTTGACACTTCCTGCCCATGTACTGCAATTTTTAACTACAGCCAAATCATTCAAACTTTGGAGGGGGGAAGTGGGGGCGAAGAGTTGAACCAGTAAAGCAAAAGGCAGCACGTTCTGCTTCCGTTTGGCTTGGCCTGTGCTTCTTCCAGGCCGCAAAGAATGTGAAGTAGGAGTCTTTGTTTGCTTTGCAAGACAATAAAACTGAAAGCAAACAAGGGTAGAGATTTGTCAGACATTCATACTGTACAGCCATGAGTCTGGTATACTTCTAGCAAGAGCCAACAACACATGGTATGTGTGTGTGTGTGTGTGTGTGTGACTAAGCCAATCGCTGAAGGAGAAATACTTGTTTCTTTTACTCTCCTCCTGCTACTTCTATTAAAATTACTCTTTGTTGCTATTTGTATCTAACGAAATAAAATGTATAGGCATCTGCGTGGCTTCTCTATAAGGCAAGATAGCAAAAAAGAATTAGAAAAACAGCACAGTTCTAAGAGAAATCAGCTCAATTACACCCAGGATTTTTTTTAAAAAATATGCACACAAAGTCTGGGTCACATATATCAATAAGACAGTCTAAATCTTGGTTTGCTGGCTACATCAGAGTGGGTTAGACTTGCAAAGCATGCCAAGTCGAAAGCAAACACCACACCATTTAGTCTGTAGTATGAACAAAGGCAGACAAACTTTTGTTAAAGCTACAATGAAGTTAACAGCTTGTGGTATGCATGTGCAAACTTGTTCATTCTCTTAGCATGGTATGTGAATCTCTATAGGATTAAAATATGATCGGTTTCAGCATAGCATAATTTGGGAATACAACAGCTTATGCTTGCTGTTGTTACGTAGGCCAGCTTTTGTGCAAGATGACCCTCTGGAAATAGGAGGATACTTCTATAGCAGGGGTGTCAAACTGGCTGCCCACGGGATAGTTGCATCATGCGCAGGCCACGCCCACCCCAGCTCCGCGAATGGGAAGAACATCGGGAAACATCACGTAACAGCATGTTCTATAGGATAATTCTACTGCTTTCTAATAAAGGTTCTCATTGCTTTTAACACTTGATTAAAATAATACATGTTCTTTAGTGGGTTAGACATTGCTGCAACGAATGTGAACAATTCTGGTACAGCCATTCTCAAGATATATCAAAGGAATGGCATAATCCTGGGGAAGGAGTCAAAAAAGGAATCAGCCTAGAATCTCTACATAGCCTCAAATGGACTAAGTCCAACTCCCCCTCCCCTTGAATTCTGTCAACCCTTCTCTAGCACCAAAACAGTGCTGTTAGTTGAGCAGATTCCTGGCATGAGCAAAAGAATGGCAACAGAACTTCACATGTGGTCCTGGTCTTTCGCGCCCGACACAAAATCATCTTAAGAGGTTAGCTTTCCAAGAAACCTGGTTCTTCCACAGCAACACCAACACTTGCAAAAATGTATTACAAAAGTCTTTTATTTTCTGGACCATAAGAATAAATTTTATGTACTGTATTTGCTAACAAATCAAACAACGCTTTGATAATCAGGGTCATACAATGTATTATTAACTCATAATGTGGACTGGTGGGGGATACATGAGTCTGAGATTTCTTCAAATCATGTTTAATAAAACTTAGCTTAGTGTAACATACGAGCCCAACTTAGGAAAGCTGTAAAAACTTCAGATGGGATTACACAATGCTAGAAAAAGGTTTGACTGATTTTGATCTAGTTTTAACGTGTGAACCAAGCATGCAATATGAACCCACGCACTTTACAAGCCAACTATTGCTTTCGACTTGACCACAAGCCCCAACCTCGTGACCAAATTTCAGATATAACGGAACTGTGGTGTAATAATAGCTGGCAGGTCTATTCCCACCCCCGCTCCCCTTCCCCCAAAGAAGCAAATGTTAATCCAATTCAAATCTTATTCCCTATAGAGCCTGAGAATAAAAACAATATAGGCAGATCAAGAACATATGGGAATGGAGGGAATAAGCCCACACTCATCTCTTATTTCCGTCAATGAAGGGAACAGTGGCATTTCTGGATAGCTTTTAAAAAAAAAAAAGTCACAGGATAAATGTTGCCTATCAGAAATACATAAAAAACACAGTCCCCCTCTTTCCACCCCAAGGACTGAGACAGACAAACCAAATGTTGGTCCTGCTGTTCCCATCTTTATTTGTAGAACTCATGTTCCTGTTCGTCTTTCTTGATGACCGTTTTGTAGGCTTTTTCAAAGTCCTTGGCGAGGACAATGTAGCGGTTCTCCCGTACAGCCAGCATCCCAGCCTAAAAAGGAAGAATGAGAAGATAAGGAGGCTGGGAAGAAGGGAAAATGTTTCAAACACCAACTATGAAGAAAAGGGAGCGCTCACAACAAAAGAAGAGAGGTGGAAAGACAACGTGTAGCGATGCTCAAAGGCATATTCTCGTTCTTGATTTATAATTCACGCCATCTGGGGCAAGACGTTCTGGGAACTGCAGCCCAATGTAATTGCCCAAGGAAGCAGTAGCCTCCCTTCAATGGATGTCAACGAACTGTTGATTATGTTAACATTTGGATTCCAGCACTGAAAACTGAAGTATGTTTGCACTTCCCAGCCCACTATAGCCACTGCAAATACAGACACATACAGACAACATATAAATCCATTAATTCAGAGGGTCCCTACTTTAATTCCCAGTTCCCAGCTGGTTAGAAACCAAAACTAATATTGCTGTTTGCTGGACCTCAACCAGCAATTTTTCACTTCCATATATAATGCTTTGTTTTGTTTTCTCTTTTATCCCACTAAGTGGAAATGCCACCGATGGGGGGGCGGGATGTCTGCTAAAATCCACCATCAGAAGAATAAACCCAGTGAGATGGGTAAGATATCAGATGTAATGCTGGCAAGGAACCTTAGTCCTCCTACAGAGTTTGTTATAGAGGCAAGATCCAAACTCGTGACTCCCAGCTCATAGCTTAAGTTCCTGGCTACCAACCTACACACGTTCACTCACAGAAGTTGACCCAAGAGGAGCATGATTCACAGCCTAACATTTCATGCCTATTTTTTTTTTCTCCTCCTCTGAAGATTTCTCTCATTTCCCCAATCGTTAAGATTGCTAGACAAGAATAAAGAGGAAGCGGAGCTGAAAACTGATGGCCATCTGCCTCTTTGGAGCACCTAACAAGAGCATACGAACCTCCTGGCAAATGGAATTGATGTCAGCTCCCGAGATCTTATCAGGTCGTGCCACATCTAGGAGGAGTGAAGGAAAGATAAGAGAGAAAAGGCCCAACCTGACCATCCCACAATTTTAGCTAGCTGACTTTCTGCAATCGGGATTATTCTCTTCTAAGTGGTCACCTTTCTATTTGACCCAGTGAAAACGTTACAGGAAAATCAACAGATGGGAACCAATTACTGAAATAAAAGTTAAGTAATCACTTCATTGGGAAGGGTACAGATTCTCCCAGTCAAGCTTCACGAAGATTGGAGTCTCCTTTCCTTCTGAAGTATTAGTTCCTGATGGGCCTGATGAGAATTGGGAGGAATCCGGCAGTAATGCAAAATGGAACTGGTTGATACCCCATTTCGTAATGAAGAGCCCTGGCAAGAACATAACAAATGCCCAACCCACTTGCTTTGTTTTCAAAACTAAACAGAAAACAGCTCTAACCAGTCAGGAGAAACTATTATAGCACGAATACTCCCTCCCACAGTAGCTGCCTCTAATTTGTTCCTGGAGGAGGGATCCTTTGGACAAGCAGCAGCTCCTGCAACGCAACAATAGGTGGAGTGAGCAGGAAAAATGGCCCCAGGAAAGCAGCTGAAATTTATGCATCTTAAGCAATGATTGAAACATTTGAGTTTTTTTGTTTACTAAATGTTTATCCTGCCCTTGATTCAGAAGCTCAAGGTACTGCACACAGCACTGTTCCTTTGATTTTTCTCCCAATAGTGACCCATGGAGATACATTGGACTAAGAATGAATGACTGGCCCAAAGTTACATTGCAAATTTCTATGGATAAGGGTAGACAAGAATTTGTGTCTCTTTTCTCCAACACCTTAACCAGCATTCCAATCCTGGATTAGGGAGGCTCAGGTGCAAATCCTCACTTGAACTTATAGGTCGCAGGGTGACTCTGAGTCTGGTACCCCCTCTCAGCAAAGCCCACTTCATAGAGTTGGTAGGAAAAAATAGAGAGATGTCTATATTCACAACTTTGAATTAACAGAAAAAAGGGAGGATAACAATGAAATCATACAAATGAAATCATACAGTGAAATCATACAATTATGAGATGCTGGAAGTTGAATACTTTGCCCCAGTAAGATGTGCTAGACACAAAACCTTGGTCCCCCGCAACCTGCTGCCTGAAGTGGAAGCTGTAAACTATCCACAGTGGGATTCCCGAGCAACTTAATGTAATTTCTTTATAATAATATTGGGTTGGAAAGAATTTCCAAAAAAAACAACACCGAAACACATCCCAAACATTCTGCTCTATAGATCAGGGGACTCCAAATTTGGCAACTTTAAGACTTGGGGGTTTCAACTCCCAGAATTCCCCAGCCAGAGCTGAGGAATTCTGAGAGTTGAAACCCCCAAGTCTTAAAAGTTGTTAAGTTTGGAGACCCTTGCTATAGATGAATGTAGCAAAGTCCCTCCAATAAGGCACCCAAAAAAAGGGTCCCTTCTTTTGATCAAGTTCTTGTCAAGGATACAATCTTCCAGATCCACCTCCTCAGATAGATTCATCTTGCTGGTGATGGTAGAGAAGATTAAGCGCTTTTGGCGTCTATCCGGCAGAGGAAACTCGATTTTACGATCTAGACGGCCCGGTCGGAGCAAAGCAGGATCAAGGGTGTCTGCTCGGTTTGTAGCCATTATCACCTGTGGTCAAAAGAACAAGAGAAGAAGAAACCACACCAAGCCTGAATTTTGAGGTGCCAATTCGGCCCAAAAGCTGTATTCATGGCTTGTGTACTCTTAAACACAGCTGACTAAGGCAGATAGTGAACTGAAGTTTAATAAGTAAACTGAGAGAATCTTTCCCCAGTCTGAAATTTTCCTCACTTTAGCAACGCCAAAAAGCTTGGGATTGTTATGGTGGGTTCCCTGACTGACAAGGATTCAGAAATCCATCAACTGCCTGTAACTTCTTGCCTCTTTGTTGGATTGTAAGAATGCTACTAACAAGAAAGAAAAAAATCCATCCGTAAGGTGATGAATTGATTCTAAATGGGCAAGAGTTCCATTAATGGAATTTCTTGTAATCCCAGCCCAGACTTCCAAGATGAACGATGCTTGGAAAAAACTTATTATTTTAGGTACGTGCCAAAAAAACCCTGACATAGATGGACAAGGAAGCTGCATAACTTTTTTTTGACATGGCAAGTGCCTCAGTAGATTATCAGCCATTATGAACTGTGGGCTAAAATTTTATTAATTGCAATATATTAATTTTGGATACTTTCCTGGGATTTGGGAGGAGTTTTCTCCTCTTCCCTTTCATACACATTGTATTAAGCACTGTATTTGTGCAGTGCAAAATGAAGTAAAGTGGAAGGAGATCATTGTCTCCCTAGATCACTCAAGCCACCTTTAAGGCCCAACACACCTTGACATTAACATTCTGGTCAAAGCCATCCATCTGGTTGAGAAGCTCCAAGAGAATCCGCTGAACCTCCCTGTCCGCTGTGGAGAGACCAACAAACTATCAGAAGATGGCGGGTAAGAGTAACAGTCCATACTTTCCTCCATATTCCACACCTTACACATTCATTCCACAGACTTTCAAGGACATCACACCAGCTTGTGCGCCCCTCTGGGAAGCAACTCAAAATCAAAAGAACTCTAATTTTTATTCATGCTCCCAAGTTTCAACTTGTTATAAATATGGACAAAATAGTGAAGAGGAACCAGAATCTTGTGAAACTTTCAAAAATAGATAAATGAAGCAAGAAGTTTTGCAACCTATCCTCTTAGGGTTTTCCCAAATTTAGATATTTTTTAATGTTGCAATTCTTCTCTTCCAAACCAATTCTACAGAATGGCTGAATCTGGTTAATGAGTTTACCATTTTCTATAATTAAGAGCTGCCAGGATTTGTAACCTCCCATTTCTTAAATCTTCACTTGTTATCCTACACCTCCCCAAACCTAATTAAACTCTCACATCATTGAACAAATCTGCACAAAGGTAATAAACAGGGCTTAATTTGCCAAACGTTGAGAAAGGAGGGAATCTAACAAATCCAGGTCTAACTCTGGGAAAATGGCCTTGCAGATATTATTTAAATATAAAACCCACATCTTTCACCACTAGCCACTCTTGCTGTGGCTATTAGGAGCTGCAATTCACAAACACAGAAACACAAACCCACCTAGAGAGAGATTCTCTTCTGGCTTTCATAGGCCAACCCAACACAGAAGATACTGAGGTCAACAGATAAAGAACTTTTGCAAACTCAGAGTTCCAACACACTGTGACAAGGGTGGGAAATAGTAATGCACATATATTGTAACCTGGACCATGCGATTCTCAGCAGCCAAGAACTGGACAGGTACTAGAGATTTATACCACTAAAGAAATAATGTCAAACCTATTTAGTCCTTAATGCAAATCAGGAAGAGAGGGAAAAGAACTGCGGCACATAAATACTCATCATGAATTAGGAGGAAAGGAAACTAGAGTTATAACTCAAATAACTCAAGTTTCAGGATTCACAACACATCGGATCATCAGCATCAAAAAGCTAGGTTTTCACCACACTCCCCCGCACACACACAACAAAAGCAAGTAATGTTAAACAGGAGCATGAAGGCTGATCAAACTCAGCCATAAATATAAATTGAGCCAGTCTTTAACTAACATGATTAAGTGTATTGTGTAAACACAGCAATGTTTTCCCTTCTTTTATTTTGGCTTAGCTTCAGCATTGCTTTTTAAGATAAAAAGCCTTTGTAGAGTGGCTTACATAATACAGATAGATAAAATAATCACAAGTTCTAGTTAATGACAGCAGAAGCATAATTCAGCTGCTGAATCAGTGGGGGCACCGCTAGAGCACAGTAAGCAAAAAGGTAGGTTAATTTCCATGACACACTATTTCTACCTCCCCAGAACCCTGCCTCGTGGACATCTCTGTAACTGCCAGAAAATATCCAGGCAGCACGGCATTCCCATTCTTCAAACACCCTCCAGCTTCTACCCAAATAATCCAGAGATGCCCTTCAAAATTCAGCTGTTTCTGCTTGCCAACTCACCTCCAGTCTGGGCATCAAAACGCTTGGTGGCAATGGCATCGATTTCATCGATGAAGATGATGGCCGGTGCATTCTCTTTGGCCAGTCGGAAAACATCCCGGACCATGCGTGGCCCCTCACCCAGGTACTTCTGCACGAATTCAGACCCCACTACCCGAATGAAAGCAGCTGGGCGGAAAGATATTGTAACTCTGGGTTATTGTCACAGCAGGCTGAATTATGCATAGGATTGTGCAGGAGTCTGTGTATATTTATGAAGCGATATACATCTGAGGTCAAGCTTGTACTGTAGGTGGTTTCCAGAGTAATCAAATGTTAAATTCCACCAGTTGAACTAAAAAGGTTCAGAGAGGTAGCCTATTCTTCTCTAAAGAGGAAAATGATAATACACATTCTAAGACGCCTCCAACTCCAATGTCCAGTTGCCTTTGTTGGTTAGCAACTGTTTTCCCATCCATGTTGGATTCTTAAAAGTACAACATTTAAACCTTGCCTATTTTCAGCTTCAGAAAGTACCAAAAAGGTTGGCAATAAAACATTAAAATAGCTCAGATAGGGGAGGGGGAAAATACCCAACAGGGGAGGAATCTATACACGACACATGGTAATATAACCAAAACCATATTTACCTGTGGTGTGATGGGCCACAGCTTTGGCCAGCATAGTCTTTCCACAGCCAGGGGGCCCATACATTAACACACCCCGTGGAGGATCTATGCCAATCTATAAAAGAGTCACACAAGGAAGCAAGAAGCAATGAAAGAATTAATTTGTGAGGCCATCATGGTTTACTTTTTCCCAGATTTAATGAAGATGCCCTCAGTCTCAAATAGCTGATGTATGGACATCAATACTTCAATATTATATAGCTCTCTCTGGATGCTAAGATTAAGCCTCTGAATCCAGTCAATTATTAATCCTACTGTGCTGCTTTGCCTGGTGACAAATAGCCAAAACTACAATGGTAGTTATACATTAAACGAACCGTAACTTAGCATTACGTGCCTAGCATATTTAAGCATTGTTTTCATTGTTGGTGCATCCAATGAGCTTTCTGGTTTTATTGCAATTAGCTTTAAATAATAACTCTGCTTGTATCCTAAGCCATTAACTTGTAATAGCTAGGTACGCAACACTGCGCAAAAACAAAAGAACTTCACAGCCTAGGACAATGGGCAAAACTTAGCTAGCTACTGGGTAAATACTATATCATCAAGACTGCATGCTTCTTTTGACCTGTATTTCTTCCTGTCACATAACTGCTAATACCTCAGGTTAAGCAGCAGTTGACACTTCAAAATGTTATGTTCTAAGTTTGTATGTTTATTTATTTATTTATTTTGCCTGCCCTTGGGCCATATCAAAATACAAAGTTCCAGAAACAAATTATTACTAAAATTTGGTAAAAGCAATTTAAAATGAAATTGGAATAAAATAAGATTTAAAATGAAATTGGAATAAAATACAGTCTAAAATGAAATTGGAATAAAATAATTTAAGATATAAAATATGATAAAATGATACTTCGGTATCACCCCTACAATCTACCCCAAATTATGTTAGAAGAGATAGGTAATGCGTAAAATGTGCTTGTCCATCTCTTCATAACCTGAGCAAAACAGCTTAGGAGAAGTTATTATGCTTGAGCTGAGTGGGAGGAGATCAGATGCCTTATATGGGTTTTGAAGAAGTTTTGAAAAACAAATGAGATATAACGATAATAAAAGGACAATTTGTGTTCACTTCTGTTTGCAGACTCTCAGCTCTGAAATTTAGAATACCTGTTTGTAAAGTTCAAAGTGAGTGAGGGGCAGCTCCACGGCCTCTCGGACTTCCTGCTTCTGAATATCCATCCCACCAATGTCAGCGTACATTACATCTGGTTTTTGATCTATTTGGAACAAATAGACACTGATAAGCTTTCATCCCAATAACTACCCATCTTTGCAAGCAACCTTTGAGTCTGTGTTTTATTTGCTCTCAATTCAAGAAATGACACACAGGTAGTCCTCAACTTACAACCGTTCGCTTAGCGACTTTTCAAAGTTACGACAGACATTACCAGGAATACTTATGAATACAATTCCAAAGGTCCAATAGCCACCACCACCCCACGGTCATGTGACTGCACTTCATGTGCTCAGCAACTACATGATGAGCAGATGCAGCAAAAAGTTAATTAGCCCATTCAGTCTCATATTTATCTGGAATTTTTGCAGATAAAATGACTATCTGGCAAACAAACACGTAAGCTCCATGCAGGCACACAGCAGAGTTTGCATCTTTGGTTAAGAAAGATAGATGAACGTCACCTGAAGTCAGCATCATAATACTGCTATCAGCCTCAGGAGGCAACACATCCACCAGCGCATTACTGTGCTTGTGTAGGGCCACAGAAGCATTGGGCTTCAGCAGTTCACGGTCAATGGTGCTCAAGATTCGGACGTAATAGTTAGAGCCTGCATTGGAAACATTCACAAGATTAGACCGGGTCCTAATTCTACTTCCACGGAATGGGGAGTATAGAAGATCACTTAGGACTATCGCTGATACAGGGCTGTGTCATCCCTTCTCTCTGAACAGCAGGGACCATCATGTCTAGCTGCAACTTTCATGTCTTAGAATGCTGCTTTGAGACATTTGGGGATATTGATATGGCAGCCCTTAGACCAGGGGTGTTAAATACACAGCCCAGAGGCCAGATCAGAAAAGGGTGAGGGACAGGCCCATGCCACCCCATCTCCAGCGCACCCCAGCCACTCCCACCCCAGTCCCCCAAGGGCAAACAAAATCCTGATACAGCTCATGATGGGATTGAGTTTGACTCCCTGCTTTAGACCATCTAACAGAAATCAAAATGGGCCTTTGAGCTACCAGGGAGGCAATTCAAGAAAAGAGAAGGTCTGCCATGAAGTTCCTTTCCTCAACTTTCCACAAATCAAGAGCCAGCAAAAAGGACAAGCACTACACCTGTGGTAGAACCAACAATGGCTGTGTTTTGATCCACTGCCTCCAGGAACTGGCCAATGACCAGTGGGATGCTCTGGATACGTTTCACCTCCTCCTGAGCATGCAGAAATTCTTTCTTAAGATTCTTCTGCTCATCCTTGATGTATTCTTCCTGGACCTCCAGGAATTCCAGCTCTTGCTGGAGCTTCTACAAAATGACAAAGGAAAGTGCAGCTTTTGTTGTGCCTGGAAAATTCCCGCTTATAAAACGAAGCAAGGACAAGAGATAAGCAACCACATCATGGCTTCCTGCTGAATATGTGTACCAAGTAGTATATTCCCCCTACTGAGTAGTATCTTGAATACCAGAAAAGTACGGAAAATGTACATTTTGAAATAACCTAATGTATTCATTGTTTTTGAAACAGTGGTTATATTTGTTTTTAAAATTCAAGGGCATTCACAACTAAGAGTAGAGCTTTATGTTTGTAATCTAAAAAAAACAGAACATGAGACAAAAAAAATGGGAAGAAGGGAGCAGGAAAAACAAACGAAATGCTAGTTAAGGCGCACTTTGTGGCAGCACACTTTTACTGGGTGGGGGGAGTGGGAGAGAAAACTCTGCAGTTATTTTCCCTGGTTTTTCCTGCCATGATGCTTTTCTTGGAGGGAAAGAGAGCAACAAACTTAGTAGTTCATTGTTCTGGAAAGCTAACAGCAACAGCTAGAGCCACCCGTAGAAAAGATATCAGACATAAAGAAGGAACTAAAGTGAGACACTTGAATAAAATTCTACAGAGATCTATTCTTTTATATATTTGCGGTATCCAGTTTGCTACACTTTATCAACCATACTGTACTTGAAACCAGGAGGCTACAAGTTCTAATCTTTAGGCATACAAGTCAATTGGGTGACATCAGGCTAGTCATTCTCTCTCAGTCCAAACCACTTTACTGGGATGCTGTTAAGATAAGACAGGAAAGTCATGATGTAGACTGTTTTTTTTTAATTACATTTATATGCTGCCCTTCTCCGGAGACCCAGGGTGGCTTACAATTTTTGGGATACAACCCAATGCGCTCAGCAATAGCCTTCATTCCATTGTATATGCCTGCTTATTACTAAGCAGCATTTTTACAAAATCAGCTAATTGCCCCCAACAATCTTGGGTCCTCAATTTACCTACCCCGAGAGGAGAGTTGCACAAAATAAATGTAGGATACAAAATTAATAAATAATTTACTTTCTTCAACACCTTTTGTTTTATTTTTCCAATGCCTTTTGAACACAGACATAGTTGTATACCAGGGGTTTCAAACTGGCTACCCACGGGCCTAATGTGTCATGCACAGGCCATGCCCACCCCAGCTCTGTGAAGGGGAAAAATATTGTGATATGTCATGTGACGCCGCAAGTTTGACACCCATGTTGTAGTCTGACAAATATAAAATGCAAATTAGAAACAACAACGCTCTTCAGCACTGCTAAACCATAGTAGTATGAAGATCAGCTCACTTTATATCGGCTGTATAGATCCTCGACATCCTCAGCTTCAGGAGCTAGGAAGGAGAGGCCAGTCTGAGGTCTGGAAATAGAGAGAGCAGGAAGCTCATCCTATAAATTAAAACACAGATTAGATATAAATTGGATATAGAATATAGAATATCCCCCATTTTCTACATTTCATATATTATGAATGATAAAGACCTGGATTTGCACAACATTCTGAGGCCAAAAAATCCCCAAAAAGGAAACCAAAATAGGAGCAAAAAACAAGTTTAACATATACAATTGAATGTATTTGATCTTTATCTGACTTATTGAAGTGTGTTGTATGCACCTAAACAGAATGTGTACTTCATTTAAATTGCTTAAGGCTGCTAAGGTTAACATGTCAAAATCAATACGTACATGATTTTACTAAGCTTGTGCAAATTTTTATTTAGGAAAGGGATAGCCGAAAGAAAGGTTCAACCATCTGTTTTGAGCAACACTTTTTTTTTTTTTAAATTACATTTATATGCCGCCCTTCTCCGAAGACTCAGGACTTACAATTTTGGAGCACAACCCAATGCGCTCAGCAATAGCCTTCATTCCATTGTATATGCCTGCTTATTACTAAGCGGCATTTTTACAAGGTCAGCTAATGGCCCCCAACAATCTTGGGTCCTCAATTTACCTACCCCGAGAAGATGGAAGGCTGAGTCAACCTTGAGCCTGGTGGGATTCGAGCCTACAGTAATTGTAGACAGCTGGATCTTAAGAGCAGGCATTTAACAGCCTGAGCCACCAAAGCTCATCACTTCAACATCCAATGTCAGCATCTATTAAACCACAGGGAGTTGTGGCTTTGCTACTTATTAGTTTTAGCAAGCACAGTTGTTGCAAAAAAACAACAAAGCAAACATTTCAAATGATTGAAGTTGTTTAGATGCCCATTCATTTGTGCAAAATCAGTAAAATGAATATAGGCCTAAGGCTTATGTAGTTTGTGGCTAATGTAAGGAGAGACATAAAGGATGCCGTGTATTTCTATAAAACATGACCTGTATACAAACAAAGCATGCCACATATAAAGTATGCCATGTATTTCTAACATTTAATCAGCTGACATTTACTGATTATCGTGAAGGACACATTCCATGTTAGAAATACATGGCACACTTTATTTCTCTCCTTACATTAGGCACAAACTCCAAACCCTCAGGCTTATGTTCATTTTACTGATTAAGCCTTATTTCAAAATTTTGCACATATGAATAGACATGTAACAAACTTCAACCTTTTTCAAACATTAGGATACATGCCAGAAGAACTGAGTGGGAAACTGACAACACTAACAAACTAGATGTACCCAAAGCACCGTCCTTGGAATTCCTTTAAACCCTGAAGCCTAATTGGATAAAAGCTCCAACAAATAAAGTATTTAGCACTCTTTATTAAATTTGTTCTTATCCCTACTTGTGGTGCAACCCTTATTTATCACCCAATAGATGACTTTCTGAAGTCTCAATAGGATATTGGAGTAAGCTTCAGTGAAAAAGAGAATCATTTCCCAGAAAATGATTAAAAATGAGATAAAGTAGTTGGTGTAGGCCTGGAAACCAGTAGACCAGGGGTGTCAAACTCGATTTCATTAAGGGCCGCATCAGGGTTGTTTGACCTTGGGGGCTGGATGGGTGTGATCAGGGTGGGCGTGACCAGCTTGACGTCACTTGTGTCAGGGGTGGGGGGCACCTTGTGGTAGCCCGAGCACTCTGCCAGTGAAAAGAGAGCTCGGGAGGGCCTGCCGTTGCAGCCACCTGAGCTCAGTTTTCGCTGACAGAGGAGGAATCACAGGCCGGTCCTTCACTGTTTCCAGGGTGGCCCCATGGGCCGGATCTAAGCACCTCATGGGCCCAATCCAGCCCCTGGGCTCTGAGTTTCACACCACTGCAGTAGACTCTAGTTCTAATACTTCCGTAGGCACAAAAGCTAGTTGTGGGGGGGATTTGGTCCAGTCCCCCCCCCTCAGTAAGGCCCAACTCAATGTTGTTGTGGCAAAAAAATAGAAGGCTGGAATACAGGTAGTCCTCTACTTACCACCACAATGTCACTGAGAAATTTGTTAAGTGACTTTTGCCCCAATTTTACAACTTTTCTAGCCAAATTTGTTAAGTGAATCACTGCAGTTGTTAGTCACATGATTGTTAAGCGAATCTGGCTTCCCCGTTACTTTGCTTGCCAGAAGGTTGCAAAAGGCATGTCCCCAGGACGCTGCGATTTTCATAAATATGAAACTAGCTGTCAACCATCCGAATGTAAATCATGTGACCAGGGAGATGCTGCAACAGTCATAAGTGTGAAAAAAGGTCATAATTCCCTTTTTATCTCCACTGGCAGTGTCACTAAATGAACTGTTGTAAGTCGAAGGCTACCTATATTAGGTATTTTCCTTGTCTGGAGTCATATACAAATTCAAATTCAAACCTTTATTGTCAGAGAACAACATGTGTACAATGAGATTGGCTGAGCCTCCCTTCGTGCATTCCCCCCCCCCGCAACACAACTCACAGTGAAAGTCAGAAAATCCGTAACCCAATGAATCCTACTAACACACACACAATCCTATTGCACCAATGTATTGCACGCCGGGCCGGCCCCTCAAGTCACTCCTACTATGTTGTTGTACGGTTATTTTGCATTCAGGAGTCTGATAAAAACTACTCTTCAGTCTGTTTGTGCGGCTGCCTTTGTAGCAAAAAAAGGTAGGATGATAATGACATAGTAACAAGATCTATATTGATATGAACACCCCTCAAAGAGTTCATAAGAGAATTACCGCAGGCAATCAAAAGACAAATTAAGTGCAACCTCAGTTGCATAAATCAAAACACGCCTCAAAAACACGGCCCGAGAAGGAGGGAACCTGCCGGCGGCCGCGGCCTGCTCTCACCCCCGCTGCCAGGCCTACCCACAAGCGGTGACTCGGCATCTCCGCCTCCCTCATCTTCGTCTTTCGGGCTCCCGGCGCTCCGCCGCCTCCTTCCCAAGCCTCGCAAGCGGAAGGAAGAGGGCCAAATCGTCTCCCCGCCGCCGCTATCCCCGCGACTTTGCTTCTCTTCCCTCATGGCTCGCTCTGTTCCCCCTTTCCCCCCTCCCCGTACCTGAGTTTTCTCCACCAAGATGCCGATCTCCTCCATTTTCAATCCCCTCGACCGGAAACCAGTCTGGATTATGCCGCTTCCGGTCACGCTCCCAGGCCGGAGCAGAGAGGCTCACGGGAGTTGTAGTCCTTTGGGGAGAGGGGCGTTGAAAAACCCGTCTTTGATGGACACCTCTCTCGTCGTTGCTCCCGCCCCGATCAGAATAGGTAGCCTGGGGGGGAGAACGCCAGAGCCCTTCCTTCCAGGATGATTGACAGGTGGAAAAAGCAATCCTCTTCTCCCGGTCAGGATCTCCCGGCTTTCCTATTGGTTCCCTCGGGCGAGTTCTGAGCCGAAGCGCCGCCTTCTCTTTTCTTGGTTCTTTAAGCGCAGGTAGGCGGTTTGGGGTGCCCCAAAGCAGGTAAGGAAGAGCAGGCCCCCCTCCATCATCATCCTCATCATCCTCATGAGAGGCCAAGAAGGCGATGGAGGTGGCGGGTCTTCGGGCTAAGGCCGCTTGGCCTTAACCGGGTCGGTGTGCGGCTTTGCCCTTCTTCCAAGAGCATCTCGGCTGCCTTCGCGGAGGGCCGTGTACAAAGCTCGGAGACTCCTGTAAGAGGGGAGTGGGCTGAGGGAGCCAAGGGAAAGGAAGCGGGGCAAGGAGGGGCCGATGGAAAACCCACCTGCAGGGATCGGAGCTGCCCCTCGGGAGGGATCTAAACCCAGAGCACCTGGGTCCTGCCTGCAGTTTAGCTCCTGAAGCTGGTTCTTGATTTATTTTGTAGCATTCATGTATAGTGTATATGTTCCAGGGTATATACAATAATATATCGTGTGCGTGATCCATCCATCTATCTATCTATCTATCTATCTATCTATCTATCTATCTCTCTCTATCCTTATCCATCCATCCATCTATCTATCTATCTCTATCTCTCTATCCTTATCCATCCATCCATCCATCTATCTATCCAGTATGCATGAATATCTTTATGTATGCAGGTCTTGGCATGTTCAGGTCTTTTCCCGTGTAAGATTGAGAGTATCTTGGCGACGTTTCGACGAGGTCCCACTCGCCATCTTCAGGCTGGTGCTTTCGGCTTCGTGCTTGTGCGAGCAAAGTGTGATTGGAGCTGCCATCTCTATAAATCTTTATGTATATGTATACACACACTCATAACACGCACACACTGCAAATCACTTCAGGCTAAACATAAAATGATAATGGTCAACTGTTGGTTTGCATGTACATTAACTGTTAAAATAATAACTAAACCAGAACCTAGTGATACATACCATATATGCATGTACATATTCCTGTCTGTGTGTACACAAGCTATACAAAATCAAATTGTTGAAATGACCACTAAGTAGAAATATGGCTCTTTAGGTACTGTATGTTTTTGTGTGTGAATACACATAACCACAGTCTGTTAAAATAACTAAGTCAAAAATTTGCTATACATATGTTACCTCTATGTGTGTGTGTGTGCACACATAGATATAATCGCTGTAAGCAATTGCAACAATAACTAAATCAAATCCTCTGGAAAGGATACAGTAGCCAACCTATACATTGCATAGTCATTGCAAGTTAAACTGTTACAAGGGTAACTATATCAAAAATTGGCTGGATATACACTACAGATACATATAAACAATCACTGAGGGTCGAACTATAAAAGGGATATCTGTAAGGCAAACGTGTGCAAGTAGAGAATAGATACCATCTGTTGGAGATCATTTGGATTCTTGTTCTGCAGCTTAAAAGGTTTCTTCCATGTGTTTACATGTGTGAATTTAAAAATATTTATATGCTACTTTCTTCCTGAAAGCTTATTTTATTTACTATCTTAATGTTATGTTAATTTTATTCCAGGGAGACCAATCATGTATTGGGTATATCCATATATTTTAAAGATATGTCTTTAAAATGAATGCAATATGCTTAACCTGATTAATTATACACTTGGTAGTTCGTTTCCACAACATGTAATTATTAGAAAGTTTTAATCTTCATTCTTTTTTGTTTTTTTAATTCATATTTATATGCCGCCCTTCTCCGGAGACTCAGGGCGGCTTACAATTTTTGGGATACAACCCAGTGTGCTCAGCAATAGCCTTCATTCCATTGTATATGCCTGCTTATTACTAAGCGGCATTTTTACAAAGTCAGCTTATTGCCCCCAACAATCTTGGGTCCTCAATTTACCTACCCAGAGAGGATGGAAGGCTCAAGTCAACCTTGAGCCTGGTGGGATTCGAGCCTGCAGTAATTGCTGGAACTAAGTGCTAGGCATTTAACAGCCTGCACCACCAAGGCTCTTGCACATCAGTGAACCCTATTTAGGTCAATTTATGCTTTAATGCATTGGGTAAATCTTCCACCCCACCTTGTAAGCAATGCCCTCAAGTCCAGCTGGATTTCTAATGAATTATGTGAGCATATCCATGCAATATGCTTTGCAACTGAAGTAGCTTGCATTTCTTTTAATCTTGTCCAGACTATATTCCTGGAAATCATTTAGTTTTTGATTCCAGACAACAACATCCAGGTGCTGCCACCTGGTGATTTGGAAAAAGCTTACTGTAAATACAATTTGCAGACTGAGAGGGAAAAAAGTAAAATGTCAAATCACTTCTGCATTGCTGCAGACAGTATCCAGTAAGTGTTGTGCATGAAGGACCCTTTGCCTTTAGTACTTTAAGAATCAACAAAAGAGTTGTTTGTGTAATTAGATTTAAGTGTGTTGTATACACAAGCCAGTGTTCATTTCACAATATCACCCTTAGGTTGGTTAGGATGCGAAATAGCAGTTAGCCCAACATCACTCGGTGAACAGTGTATTTCACTTTCTTTTCCTGATTGTGATAAAACAACAGTGCTGCTATATATCTGAGAATATATTTGGTGGAACAAATCTGATTTTTTTTCATGAAAATATGCAAGAGGACTGAAATTGCTTAAGGTTGGAACTGGGCTGTTAAAATGCACATTTGAGGATTAATGTCCATTTTAACAGCCCACTTCCAAACTTATAATACATCTTCTATCACAGTTGAGCAAACATGCAATAGGGTCATACTGCCATTCTATGCAGATGTACTTGGAGATAAAGCTGATTAGAAGCAAGGTCCGTTTATATTATTAGGCTATGAGGCAATGCTTTAGAAGATAAAATTGTTCATTTTTAAATGTAATAAATAATCTAGTGCCTACTGACTTTTATTACTCATAACACTGATGCCCTGGATTGTGTGTTTCTAATCTGTTCACCTGTTCAACTGTTATTACCATGATGTTTTAGAATGTGGGGCGGTGAATGAAAACAAGTAATCTCCTGATATGGAAGCAGCTTTAGTTCTGTTGTGTTGAGGGGGGCTTGTATACAAAGGATTATTTATTTTTCTAACCAAATACAAATCTTTGTGCATCACACAAGCTGAAAATGGAAGTAGACATGCCTGTAAAAAACATCACTTATTCTTGGAATAGTCATCTCAGATCTCTGCAAGAAATATAAATTGATTGTATTACCAATTAATTTTGCACAGTAATTTTATTTTGGAGGTTCCCTGGAGTTAGTGTTCAAATGCTACAATATTGTGTGACAAGCTGAGACAGAATACTCTGTAATTCTTCTCTGTTGAGCTTGCTTGTACCTTGAGCCAGTCACTTTTCTTTTGATCTGGCTTGCTTCACAGAACTGATGTGAAGCAAAATGGAGAAAACATTAAACTTGCACTGTGGTCCTTGGGAGAAATGTGTGACATAAATATTTAATCTTTTTTTTTTTTTGGCATGAATTTCCAGGATTTTTCCAGATTTGACCAAACCGTCTCCTTCAATAAACAGAGGAGATAACGAAGTTAGTTCAAAGGAGAGAAAGGTTTTGTACAGGTTTAACGATCAAAGGCTTTCTGACTTTATAAACATTGTCTTTTGAAACCTGATCTTTCTTCCACAGGAGATGCAGTACTCTGCCTTCTTTCATGAGCTGTGACTTACCCTGTCTAAATATCTCTGCACACGATACAAGTGGGAAGATGTAGCTATTGTGGCTGTTCAGAGTTTAGATCCCTAGATTTGGAAGTTTCATAATCTATACTCTCTGCATAAATGACATATGGAGGGGAATCAAGGATCATCTACCAGGCAGTTCCAGCACAGAAATTGGAAATTCTGAAATTCAGACTTTTTACATGTCCATCCTTGTATCTGCATTGCTTGCCTTTGGACTTCTGCCGGCCTGAGCTCTGCTGTATAACCTGCCAGTGAGACATTTCAGGCTTTCCTTGGTAGAAATGAGGCGGGATAGACCACAAGAACGGGCAGCTAGCTGGCCAGCAGAGCATATCAAGGTGCTCCTTGCCCTCTGGACTGAGGCGGCGGTCACTCATGACCTTAGCTCCCATGGGAGGAACCGTGCAGTCTATGATGGCATTTCTCAGCGTCTTGCAGAAATGGGCATTTATCGGACTGGGGACCAGTGCCGTGAAAAAATGAAAGGCTTGAAAGTGGCTTACCGCAAGGCTAAGGAAAATAACTCTGTGGGGCGGCCGCCAATCAAGTGTCCCTTCTATGATGAAATTGACCAGATAATGACACAGTATATAAACTGCAGGCCCGGTTTTTCCTCTGAGGTTGGTGAAGGGTCCAGTGTCACAGCGGACAGACAGGAAGGCCTCTCCATCTCTGAGCCCTGGGGGACCCAATCCAGCATCTCTGAGCGTTGGGGGTCCCAGGCCTCTGGGCATTGGCTGTCCCAGACTGCTGCCTCCGAAAGCCAAGGGACTGATGAATTCAGCTACACCCATGCAGAGGCTCATGATGCTTTTGGTGAGATCCAAGTCATCCCAGTTCAGGTGAAGGAAGAGGAATCGGAAGATGAAATCTCACCTGAGCTGGGTAAACTGTTCATTTCTCCCGGGGAATGTGTCAGTGCAAATCCTCTAGAACCATGATGGCGAACCTATGGCACACGTGCCGGAAATGGCACGCGGAGCCATTTCTGCTGGCATGCGAGAGGTCGCCCGGAAGAGCCCCACTGCGCATGCGCCCTCCACCAGCCAGCTGATTGTCGGGTATCTGCCATGCATGCATGGGGAAGATGTGCGCAGGGGAGATGCATGAGCAGGGAGCATGGGAGTGTCACATGTGCATGCACAAAGGTGCACACATGCGAGTCATGCACGCATGCGCAGAGGGGCACAGCACGGGGGTTGCATGCACATGCACAGGGGCACGATGCATGCACGGGGCGGAGAGGTCATGCGCGCATTGCATCGTGGGTGTGGGCACGCGCGTGTGTATGCACACACACACTTCCAGCACGTGACATGGAAAAGGTTAGCCATCACTGCTCTAGAAGGATACCTAAGGAGGGGCAGGGAGGGATATGTTGTTAATCGTTTTATGAAATATTTGGGTCTTTAGTTTCATAGTTTTATTGGACTTTTGGTCTAAATGTTTTACCTGAACTCCCCTAGAACCACAACTTTCTGTTTCTGGAAATGCATATAATTCTCTATAGCAGGCCAACTTCCACTGATTGTTGTTGCTTTTACTTGTTTATATCAAGGGTCTTCAAACTTGACAGCTTTAAGACTGGTGGATTTCAACTCCCATTATTCCTGAGCTAACATGACTGGAGGAGGAATTCTGAAGTCCAGAAGTCTTAAAGCTCTCATGTTTGAAGACCCCTGGTTTATATACTCAGAAGAACATCATAGGCTAACCTTCAGACTTTTCTTTTTTTAGCCTGCAGTCAACAGGTGTTGTGTGCTTCACATGCATATCATTTTATTACTTTCTTGCCCTTTGAATCATTGGCCATTGAATCTTGACCATCGAATCATTCTGAATCATTCTGACCCTATTGATCAGGGGTCTTCAAACTTGGCAGCTTTAAGACTTGTGGACTTCAACTCCCAGAATTCCTCCTCCAGTCATGTTAGCTCAGGAATTCTGGGAGTTGAAGTCCACAAGCCTTAAACTTGCCAAGTTTGAAGACCCTTGCTATTGATGATGTTGCACTGCTTGAAGAATATATATATATATTTATATACATATATGGCTGTTCCCTGTTCCTTACTTTATAGATGTGGCCTCGCCTATGCTAATGGAGATCCAACCTCCACCCAGGCAGCTCATCTCCATGCTTGACCAACGTCCCCATCTTCGAACTCGGAAACAAAAGGTTCAGGGGGATGGGCAGTCAAGGGGCGCTGGCCAGAAGTGCAGTCGTTCACATCAGCCAGAGCTGCAGAGAATGCAGAAGCAGGTGGCCCTCCAAGCTGAGGAAAGACAGAGTTTGGCCGAATTCATCCAGCATGACAAGGAGATGCGACGTGAGGATAGGGAGTTCCAAGCCCAGCTCTTTGAGAAACTCTTTCAGAAACAAACTGAACTGGTCCAGGTGCTAACTCAGCGATCTCCTGCCAGTCCTAGCTTGGCTGCCTGTGCTAATCCCATGCAGACCTTGCAGTTGTCCACAAAGAATGGAGCAGGAACAGCCACGGGACCCAGCTCTCCCCTACAGGCTTTGTTAGAGCAGATAATGCAGTCCGACCTACCAGGCAAGAGTCTAAATAGACTTGCCGTGAAAGAAGCACTGGGAGGAAGAGTTAAGGTGCCTCCGGAAGTGCAGTATTGGACTGCTGAAGAGATACTGAGGTGGCTCTTGTCTCAGCAGCCTCCTGCAGACCACTGTCAGGAGGTGCTGTCAGGCCTGAGGCTCCCTTTTGTTGCGGGGCACCTGGGGGCCCCAGGGAAAGGGGATAACTCAGAGGCACCCCTCTCAGGTTTGAATCCATTATGTGATTCATACCAGAGTTCTCAGCAGCAAGACCAGCTCCACAAGGCCCAACATCTGTGTGCCAGCAATTGTGCTCAAGCACTTGAAACAGATGTCGACTTGGAGAGCCGCCGTCATTCTTTCAGGCAGTTCCATTATCAGGAGGCCCAGGGACCTCAGGAAGCATACCAGTGCCTGTGGCGGCTTTCCCACCAGTGGCTAAGGCCAGAAGCGCGTAGCAAAGAGCAAATCATGGAGCTGCTAGTGGTTGAGCAGTTCCTGAACATACTCCCTGAAGAGATCCAGACCTTGGTACGCGAATGCCAGCCAGAAAACGGCAAGGAAGCTGTGGCCCTGGCAGAGAGATTCCAGCTCCATTTCGAGTCCAAGAGGCAGCGGGACCAAGTAAGAGCATGCCGAGAGTGATTTCTGCTTTGGGGTTTGGAGATAGCATTAAAGGAGGAGCGAGGAAATGAAAAAGGCTTATTTCCCCACACCTTTCTCCTTGACCGAGAGACTTTTATGCATGGAATCTAGGAATTACTGTAGTTATTAGCAAAAGTTTTTAGTTTTTCAGTTCAAAGTGAGATTTAAAGACAAGGGAACAACAAGAAGCACTTCAGGAGGAGGTAGACTCTTTTCCTAAAAGATGCATTTCCAATTTGCTTGAGCCTTCCTGCTTTGGTAGAAGCTAAATGGCTACTCAGAGTTTTCTAGACAGTAGAAAATGAATTTTGTTTTTAAGTAAAATTCTTATGGGTATAAATTGTCCAATTCTGACCAATATTTTCATGTGACTGCAGCAGGATTTGGTTTTGAAGGATATTTAGAATGAGGCAACTGGCAGCAAGTTCAAAATGCTTGTATATTTATCTTCAGCTCACAATGATAGGGGAACACTTCTTGACATCTTTGGTGTGGAACTGAGGGGCCTTTTTATTTTAGAAGAAGTGATAAACACAAGAGTGGCATTCTTATTTTTCAGGTACGTGTTACCTCAGATAACATGGTTGTAGAGTCCCCTCAAGACTTGAATGAGGATCAGAGACAACCCTGCATAAAAGACAGTCGAGAAAATCCTAGGAAGGTTGGCTTACTAGGTAAGAATTTGCTTATCAGGTGCACTGAATCTTTGATGTGACAGATTTGTTTCTTTGTCTTTTTGAGGATCGCTTTCTATTGTTTTCATTTGTTTTACTACATATCCAATTAGATTTATTTTCAATTTCTGTTTATATTTAGATGCAATAAGCAGCTTTATCCACTGTTGCTCCTGGAATCCTCTCTGGACAATTTCTGTCATTCCTTGGTCAATACAATCAAATGAAAAAGAATTTTTGGCAATATGCTTCTTAGCACAAAGACTAGCAAATTAGCAAAATCTCTTGGAAGGAAAAACTGGTCAGGGGGTGATTGGGATCATCAGATGGCAAGGAAGTGAAGTGTTTGCTGAAGAGAGATGGTACAGGCCTCCCAAGTTCAGCTTACGGTCCTCATTCACACATCAGGGCCTGTTGACTTCACTTGACAGTATATTTATAAAAACACTCTGAATGGTAATTCTCAGATCGATGCCAGAATCAAAAAGGCATTTAGTTGAATTCTCAACTGTTAAGGCTTCCTAAAATCTAAGCCACTTCTAGAGGGTTACAGAGAGAAGACAACAAACAGAACTCTAGATGATTTCAAATTAATTCAGATTACTTTACAAGTATGTGCATAAGATCTATTAAGGAATTCCATATTGGGTTAACCTTCAGCAAGTCAACCTATCTTGATTTCTTAAGGATGTCTTCAGTTTATCTGTAAAAGAGGAATAATTGTGATCCCTGTCAACGTTTTTATGAAAGGAAAGCTATCAAATACTTTTCATATTCTAACATTCATATTTGCAGCTAAAACAAAAACTTACTCTGTAAGAAGTGAGTGGAATCCCACCATCTATGGGCCTGGAACCCAAATCTTATGATTCCCAGCCTAGGGCCTTAACCACGAGCCCATCTGTTATTTTTGTATCTTGGCAGGTCTCTCAAGGTAAACTTATTCTCCATCTTCAGGTACAGAAACACATCTCCAGCTGAGGAAGAGAGCCAGATCAGATCCAAGGGAGCAGATTGTGCCCAAACAGGATGGAGAACATGGTGTGGCAGCAGCGAAGCAGATGAAGTTGAACAATAGCATGGAAGAGCAAGAAGTGGCTGAAACTAGAAAGCAAGCAAAAGAAATGCCCACCTCTGTGCCTGGAAAGCAAGCTGGGAAAGCCAAAGGGCGGGAAGATCTGTTCCCAGTTATAACGTGGCTGGGGAAAGCCAGACAGAGGGGGAAGCTAAGACGAAAGGCAGTAGCCGAGTTTCAGAAGCTGTGAATGGGATTCTGCATGAACAGAAAGCATCGACTAGTCTTGGGTCATCTCAGCTGGCTTTTGACAAGGATGTAACCGTGGCCAGCCCCCAACCAGGCCACGACGGTCATGGGTCTCCTGACATAGACAGGCCTTCATTTAGTGACAGCATTGACATTTTACTGGATTCTCCCTGGAGTGGAAATGGTAGTGGTGACACAGCCCAAGACGGGCCCCCCGGTTCCAGGATGCTACCCCCTTGTGTAGGCTGTACCGTGTTGAAGGCTGAGTTGGATACAGTCCGTGAGGAGCTCCGATTAACCCAAGGTAACTCTAGAGGCAGAAACGAGGAGTTCTCCTATGAGCTGTTCCGAGCATCCAGAAGGGGAGGTGCTCAGTCTCCTCTTGCGTAGGCTGGGCTTAATTGCTAGGACGCGCCTCCTCCTCCTCGATGCTCCTCCTTGCGTCCCCAGTTCCAGCTCAGCCTTGGTTGCAGACAGCTGGGTTTTCCTTTTGCTGGCCGGAACAGGGACTTTAGGAAAGAGGTTTGACTCCCCCCCCACAAGTTTAGGAGAGCAGTCATAAAGCATTTTGGTGGCTTTTCTCTAGCTTTATTTAGTTCAGCCTCGTAAAGCTCCGCGGTGGCTGCCGCGGGGCTTATCTTTCCGATCTTTTTGATCGGCTGGATTTAACCTTTCTTAACTCCCCCGTTTTTGTTCAGCCTTGCAAGGCTCTGCGGCAGCCGTCTCGGGGCTTATCTTCCCGATCTTTTCATCGGGTGGATTTAGCCTGTTCTTAACTTTCCCTGCTGGTTCAGCCTCGCAAGGCTCCACGGCGGCTGCCTCGGGGCTTATCTTCCCGATCTCCTGATCGGGAGCATTTTTACGAGCGCGGCTTCCAGACAGACGTCCGGGGCTGCAACGAAGCTTCTTTGAGTTGCCTTTAGCCTTTCTCTCTACTTTTCATTCTAAAAAAAGCCGGCATTGTGTTCCCATCTTCATTGCTTCTCCATGAGGAAAGGTTGACTTCGCGGTTTCATTTTTGCTTCTGCGAAGCCGCAACGCCATTTTGAACCACATGGCAGCGGTTCCTACAGCATTGGAGCCTCTCCTTAATTACCCAGCCAGTTTCCCTTACTGGGGGCCATGGGCGGGGTACAGTTACCCCTAGTTCTTGTTTTTCTGTTGTGGTGTTAGCCTGCTGGGAACTGAGAGCAAGCTACCTGGGCTGATTTCGGTTTCCCTTTTTGGGGACCAGCCTGATTGATCATAATAATAATAATAATAATAATAATAATAATAATAGCATATAAATAAATAACCAAAAAAAATACAGAAAAGGAAGAAAAGAGACAAGAAAGGGAGAAATGATTGCCCTGCTGGTTTCCCTTACTGGGGACCAGGTTTACATTCAGCGGGATACAGTCTAATCTCAGGTTTCCCTGGCTGGGGACCACAGCAACGCCCCTCTGCCACCAACTACAGCGGGCCGGGACTAATAGGATCCCTCCCTCCCTGTCACCCTTGGTTTCCCTTACTGGGGACCAGGGTAAAAAATTCACTCAAGGTTTTTCTGCTTGTGGAATTGCGGCCTGAGGCTCACAGAACATTCCAACAACCCTCTCTTGACTTGTGTAATTCTCTCTCTTCTCATCGAACCGACATGGCTAGTGGTCACAGTTCACGATCTTCCTCTACTAGAACCAGAGATAAATCTACTGACTCCGGTAGACATTCCAAGGCGGCCGAAAAGGATGCCTTTAGAAGACATCAGGCCCTGGAAAAACAAATACGTAAACGAACCAGGGAAGTAGAGCAACCTGTTACTCATCTGACTGTGAGCCCTTCCGGCCTCCTAGCCCAGTAACACCAGCCCTAGATCTGTCAACTCGGTCCAGGTGTGGCCTCGCCAGTTTTTCTCCACAGCATCTCCCATCTTCTGGCCCAGCTCTTCGCAGGACCCCAGAAGCTACCTTCACGCCTACTGCCGCGGGCCTCCGAGAGGAGGATGAGGAGGACATGATGGTGGAAGTCCCAGCCAAGATGAGAAATTGGATGGAGCTGGCCATTGAGAAGGGCATAACATCAGGTATACGCCGTTCTAGACACCACAGCCAACAGTCCGCCCCTGACTGCACGTCCCTTTCAGGAAGATCCGTGAGTGTAATTGACCAACACGCATACACACATGATGGTCCCCCCTCCAGATTGTAATGGTCGGAGCAGGGAGGGGAGCCTATGCATCAATTTGCTCAGGATCCTTCCAAGGCAGACCCCTTGGAAAGGGGTATGTCTGATGATGAGGGCATCTCCCCGGATCAGCCCATTTTTACAGGCCTATTTCATCCCCCGCTCTTCAAATCCCTTCTATTCAAGGCTAAGAAAACAGCCTGCCTTGATGATTCCCCCGCACCACAACCATCGGGGTCCCAGAAGAAACAGGGGGATCTTCTCTTCACCCACCCACCGAGGCAGAGGTGATCCCAGTTCCACACATATTTGAGGAACTAGTTGATAAGCAATGGGCCCTGTCAGCTTCCTACCCTGCCCCCTCCGGATACGACAAGAGGCTATATAACCTGGCCCCGGGTTTCTCCGCTTCTCTGAACACCTGAAGTAGATGACCCAGTTGTGGCCCTAGTTTCATCCTCGGCCATCCCCGGGAGGTGGAGGAGGTACTCAAACCCGAAGAGAAACGAGCAGAACTGGTCCTGTGCTGGACCCATCTCTCAGATGCGTGGGCAATTAGGGCGGCTACGGCGGCCTCCTTCTTTACCCGCTCGTCTCTTAGATGGCTCCGTCATCTGAGGGAGACTCTCCCCCCTTCCAACATTCGTGCCCATCAGGATGTCTCAAAGATCATCGCAGCCGCAGAGTTTTCTGCAGACGCTACTTACAATGCGGTCAAGTTTTCCTCAAGGGCCATTGCCTCTCAGATCTCGGCTAGGAGGCTTCTCTGGCTGTGACACTGGCAGGCGGCCTCTAAGCATAAATGGAAGCTTGCCTCTGCACCCATCTCAAGTGACAAATTATTTGGGGCGGCCCTAGAGCCCCTCTTAATAGAAACAAAAAATAAAAAGAAGATTCTCCCTTCCCTCTATCGGAAATCTGAACCCCGTTTCCACCAGCCTTTTCATAGGAGCTCCTTTCATCCCTCCTTTCAGGGATCTTTTGCCCCAAGATACCAGAGATTCTCCCCACAGGGGCAGGGAAACCAGCCCGATAGGCCAGAATTTTCCCACAGAGGCCATAGGGGTGGTCATCCCAGAAGACAGTACAGGGGAGCGGGCAACAAGCCCTTTCAGAGATCCAAATAGGGTAGGCGAGAACCTCCCCATAGGAGGCAGGTTGAAACTATTTGCGGACAGGTGGTCTGCCTCAACCTCAGATGCTTGGGTTAGGGACACCGTCAGACTTGGGCTGGCTCTGGAATTTCAATCTACCCCTCCTGACTTTTTCATGTCCAGTCCCCCTTCCAGGGATCTTCGAAAGAGAGCTCTCATGCAGGAGGCCATATCTCATCTTCTGGTAATCAATGCCATTCAACCAGTTCCCCCAGACCAGAGAGGTTTTACTCCCACCTCTTCTTGGTACCCAAGAGCTCGGGCAGTTGGAGAGCCATCCTGGATCTCAAACACCTGAATCGATCTTTAGTCTACCGTAAGTTCAAAATGACTGCCCTACAATCTATTCTCATGTGCGTCAGGAAGAATGATGTCCTCATGTCCATCGACCTTACTGAAGCCTACCTACATATTCCAATATGGCCTTCCCATAGCAAATTCCTCTGTTTCTGTTATGATAGGGCGCACTACGAGTATGTCGCCCTGCCCTTTGGGTTAGCCTTGGCTCCTAGGACCTTCACTAAGGTATTGGCGCCCTGCCGCATCCCTTAGGGCCAAGCCCATTAGGTTACAATGCTACTTGGATGACATTCTAATTTTGTCATCTTCCGTTCATCAGGCAGACTCTGACACAAGGTTTACCATTGATTCCCTCCAACAGCATGGGTTTTCTGTAAATTGCGACAAAAGCCATTTGACCCCTGACTTTAGAATCATTCACTTGGGGGTGATCATCGACACTGTTCAAGAGAAGTTTTTCTTTCTCCCGATCGACAGGACAGTATCTGCAAGTTGATTGGGGTAGTTAGGACGCTTAGAAAGGTTCCATTGTCAGTATTATCACAGTTATTGGGTAAGATGATATCCTGCATATCGATTGTCCCTTGGGCTCGTTTCCATACCAGGCGTCTCCAGTGGTTTCTCCTGCCCTTTCAACGGGCGGGACACGATAGTTCCAATCTCCGGGTCTTAGTGCCGGCCGATGTTTTAAGAGCCCTTCGTTGGTGGTCCTCCCCAGCGCTCCTTCAGGGCTGCCCACTCAGAGAGCCACAATGACAAACCATCACGACAGATGCCAGCCTGAGTGGCTGGGGGCTCATTTCCTCTCTCACTCATCTCAGTGCCGATGGTCCAGTCTAGAACGGGCACACGATATAAATTGGCTGGAGTTGAGAGTGGTCTCTCTCGCCCTCCGCGCTTTTGGGCCCAATCTACCATCACAACACGTGGACAATGTAACAGTGAAGGCTCACATAAACAAGCAGGGGGGCACACATTCCAAATCGCTGATGAGGGAAACAGAGAGACTGCTCCATTGGGCCGAGTCACACTTGCTTTCCATCAAGGCGGAACACATATCTGGCACTTCAAACATACAGGCGGACTGGCTCAGCAGGGCCACGATCAATCCGTCAGAGTGGCAGCTACACCCCTCACTCTTTTACCAAATTGTCCAGAGATTCGGCCTACCTGTCCTCGACCATGCCTCTCAACTCTCACCTCCCACGTTTCTTCTCCCGATACCCATCTCAGGGAGCAGACAATACCAACGCGCTCCGCTGCCGTTGGCCCCAGGGTCTCCTTTACGCTTTCCCTCCCCTACCCGTTATACCCAGACTAATCCAGAAGATACTGGAGGAGCAAGCGGAGGTCCTAGTTGTGGCCCCATTCTGGCCCAGGTGGACTTGGTTCGCGGATCTGAGGCAGCTGTCTGTGGAGGACCCGTGGCGGATCCCCCCATCAACAGTCATCCTTTCTCAGGGTCCAGTCCATCACCCAGAGCCCCAATGGCTCAACCTGACCATATGGAAGTTGAGCGGCAGCATCTGAGGGAGGAACGCATGTCATCTAAAGTGATCGACAACATCCAGGCGGTGAGACCCTACGTAGGCAGGTGGCACACTATCTTCTGTACTCTCCTGGGCCGAATGCAAATCCGTATCCAGTCATCTGTGGGTGCGTAGTTCTTTAGAGGGGCCACGAATGTACGACCCCTGGCTATCCACAGGTACCCCATTTGGGTCTTCAACACTGTCTTAAACACCCTTACCAGGGAGCCATTTGAGCCCCTGCGGACTATCAGCACCCAACTGCTAACGTATAAGGTGGTCTTACTGGTGAACATCACCTCGACTAGGGGGATTCTGAACTCGCTGCCCTCTCCATCAGAACAGACACCTGGGTCTTCCATGAGGACAGGGTGGTCCTCCGGCCGGACCAACATTCCTGCCTGAAGTATATTCAGCTTTTCACAGGGCTCAGGAGTTGTTACTTCCGAATTTTTGTGTGACTCCGTCTCATCAACTCAGAAGACAGTGGCACCACCTCGACGCTCGGCGGGCCCTGCGTATTCACATACAGCGCATGACGCCCTTCCGGAAATCGGACGCTGTTCGTTTTGTTTCTTCCGAGCAACCTGGGTCACAAGTTTCACTTCTGTGGGTCAGTGGCTGTGAGCCCCTATCGCCAGAACGTATGAGAGCCATTCGGGTCCGGCGCCTCGGGACATCACTGCCCACTCCGCCCGGGGTGTGGCGACATCGGCAGCATGCACTGCCCATGCTTCGATTGAAGATAATTGTAGGGCAGCTACCCAGGCTTCCCCCTCTCCCTTATTAGGAGTTATAGGATCGATTTTTTGCCTCCGCTGGGGCTTCATTTGACTGGCGGGTGTTGTAGCAGGTCCGTAGGACTTGGGTGAGGAGTCTGTCAGACAGATTCCCCCCCAACGGTCTGTCCTAGCTTTGGCATGTCCCACTTCTGGATGCTCGGAACAGCTCATAGGAGAAAGGGCGTTGGTACTTACCTGAGACTCCCGTTCTCTCTGAGCTGTGTAGAGCATCCAGCCCCTCCCTGTATCCATCTGTTAGGGTGGGGCACTGTTCCGGCCAGCTACGTGTTTTTGGTTGTATATAGCTAGACGGGGTCTACTTGCACTTCGTCTTCACTGGAAACTGGGGACGCAAGGAGGAGCATCGAGGAGGAGGAGGCGCGTCCTAGCAATTAAGCCCAGCCTACGCAAGAGGAGACTGAGCACCTCCCACTTCTGGATGCTCTAACAGCTCAGAGAGAACGGGCATCTCAGGTAAGTACCAATGCCCTGTCTCTTCACATAGTGACATCAATTTCCTTTTTGTCCTTCATGTGTTGCGAGAATTTGTATCTTGCCAGCATACTTGTATGACTGCCTTGCCATTGGTTCCGTTTAATATTTATTTATTGCTGACCACAGTGCTGACCACAACACAGTTCATAAATCACTTCGATCCTTCCCAGAATAATTGCTTGGCTGATGATTAAGTCTACTTGTCATTGAGAACAGCATCCCCCATAGCAAATCTCACTTTTCATTTTGTCATAATATAAGAAAGTGTAGTGTTGATATTCGGTAGGGAATGCTTAACTGGCATCCTAGCTAAAAGCAGCCTTAAATAAGTATTTCATTTGGAAAGATAGGATATCAATGAATTAAATAAGAATTAAAATGAACACAGCTTAAAGGCACCAGTAAAGAACTTGATGAAGGAACTAAAGATGAAATTAGAATTGGCAGCAAATACTTGATTTGAAAAAAATATCCATAATACCGGGGCTGATTTCTAAAGTAAACTAACGTGAAAAGACATATCTCACGGTATTTATTAAGAAGGCAAGAACGAAGGTGCCAACTGCTAAGAAGTCCCCCCCCCGCCGAAGCATTTTGTGATACTTATTTTCTATTTGTTGTTGTTCATTTCTATGCAGCTTCTACACTGTATGGATTGAGTGGCACCCCTTTGCAGGACTTATCAGAAGCTCTTGGCACTGTTGTACGGGTCCTGAACAACACAAAAACTTTGCCAGGAACAGACATACCCCAGAACATTGCTGAAATCCCTAGTAGGCCAGCATGGCGAGAAAGAAATGTAAGTCTCCCCCTTTGCTACTGTTTGTTTGTGTGAAGGCATGTTTTCTTTCATATTCTCTGGGTTTTATTTTCCTTTCTTTTAAAACGGGATCCTGCCATAAGCCTCATATTGAGTACTGTTAAAACAGAGAAAGTAGCAAGGATTTTTAAAAGGCAAAGAGTCATCCTTAAATATTTGACCTTGCTGTTTGGAATATATGGTGGAATTTACAATTTTCCCATTAATCCAAAGCAGTTGCCTGTTTTCCAAAGTGATAGCATGGAAAGTTCTGCTCTTCAGTTAGGGAAGGTCTACCACGCAGTGTCATTGCAAATTTGGATTGCTGTAGATGGATGGTGACTGGTAGAGAAGACAGTCTTGGAACAGAGATCTAAAGTTCCATTCTCAACAGAATTCACTAGGTCAGACTGTAAAACTTAACCAGATAGAAGATATTTTGAACATCACACAGGGTATGGAGAAGCTAGTAAAGAATTATTTCTGGTGTGGGAAGATTTCCCATAGGAATTTTTTTTTAAATGGATGGGTAGTTTGATGGTTAGTTATTGTACCTTCCATGATGTAATCCATCTAAATATGTGGTCTTTCCACTTTTTGATGCACATTTGTGTCCCATTATATGTAAACAAAAGTGAGCAACATCTGCTTATCTGGCATTTTTCTTCCAATCTATCATCTTAACTCAGGAAATTTTTATGAATGAATCTCTTTTTTTCTTAATGAGATATCTGGCCTTGGTTAGAAATCGTTAGCCAGTTGTATGTTAAATTGTTTGCCATGTGTTCATTCTCTGAATAGAATATAAAATGCTCAAAATGTTTTGATCCAATACTAACAGTGTTTTATCTTTCCTGTAGCATCTCTGAATCCTTGCATAGGCTGAATGTACCCCTGAATCAAGAAATTCAGCAGCAATATTAGAAGCGCCTGATTTAAAAGGAGAGTGAAAAGCACCCTTTGCTTGATTGCCTGAGACTTATCTATCCCTTCCTCATCCTGTTGGATTGCTTAGACTACAGCAGGCTCTGATCCAGATGCTCTTTCCCTGCTATGGTGCAAATGTTGTCATTCCTTTACCTTTTTACTGTTACCCTTGTTTTTATTTTATTTTTTTATACTGTAGTAATCTCTCTTCCCTTTCCTGCTTGAGTTTAAATAAAGCAACTGGGAATGATTTATTGTACCTTTGTGGGCAATAAATAGCATGTGCATTGACCCAATTAGCATAGAAGTCTGCAAAGGGAAAGCCACCTTTGAATCCACAAGAAATCAAAGCTCCTGTTTTGGAAAGCAAGCCATGATTTTGGAAGGAATTGTTAGCCCAGATGCAAGCCTTGAGGTATTCTAGATCCAGCCTGCTTTCATGATGAACATTATATTCTCTCTTAATATATTCACAAGTACAATAATTACAGATCTTGACAGATTCCCAACATCGGCTGCATAAGTGAATATAGTGTTGATCAGCATAAGAAGAACATTATCACCATAAACACAACAGGAAATTTTTTTGTAAGAAATGTAAGTTTCTTTTCTAAAGAATTTCAAATACTTGACACTGGAGAGAATGGAAAAGATAAACTAAGGGAAAATTAATAACATAGCACACACACGCGCACACACGTATGTATATAGAGGTAGCCCTCAATTTATAATCATTTGTTTAGTGACTGTTTGAAGTTGCAACTGCATTGAAAAAAGTGACTTAAGATGAATCCTCACACTTAATAACTGTTTCAGCCTTCCTGTGGTTACATGATCAAAAGTTGGGTAACCTTGGCAACTGGCAGGTATTTAAGGCTGTCCGAATGTCCTGGGATGGTGTGATCATCATTTGTGACCTTCCCAGACAGTTTCCAACAAGCAAAGTGAACACTTAACTACAATGATTCATAAAATAAGTCATAAAATTGGGCACAACTCACTGAAGAACTGTCTTGCTTAGCAGCAAATGTTTGGTTCCCAATTGTGGTTCTAAGCCGAGGACTACCTATATACATATAACATGTCATTACAATCAAAGAAGTTAATCGTTGTTAGTATGCTCAGAACAAATTCTACTTTATGCCAGATTAGATCATTTGGTGGTTGTCCCCAAAGAATCTCCCTCATATTCAGTAATTGGGAGTATTGAATGTGGGTTTTTCTCCTACCCTACAATTTAACATCCTCAAGTTGAGGCAGGAGGTAGGATGAGGTTGGGGTTGAAGTTGGAATCAATTTGTGTGCCCTCATTCAAAATTGTCCAAAAGATAAATGAATATGTGTTACCAGGCTAGTTCCGAAGAGGTTTGCCGCAATTAAAGCAACATCAGTTAATCTAATTAAAACAAATCACAATTCACACAGCTCAGAGATCTGCCTGAAACTTAAGCACCACGGTCAAATTCAGATGCTTGACAACTGCTTCATATTTATGACCGTTGCTGTGTCCCAGAGTCACGTGATTCCCCTTTTGTGACCTTCTGACAAGGAGAGTCAGCGGGGGAAGCCAAATTCACTTAACAACCAGATTACTAACTAATCAACTGCAGGGATTCCCTTAACAACTGGTGAGAAAGGTTGTAAAATGGGTCAAAACTCACTTAACAAATGTCTCACTTAGCAACCAAAAATTTGGGTTCCGTTGCGGTCGTAAGTCAAGGACTATCTGTATAGCAAGGCGAGGCTCATCCTTGGCACTTTTGCATCCCTTTTTAATCATCAGAGACAAAGGATACCACCCAGATCCGAGAATAGAATAGAATAGAATAGAATAGAATAGAATAGAATAGAATAGAACAGAATATATGGAATGGAATAGAAATAGAAAAATAGAATAGAATGGAATAAAATAGGAATAGAATAGAATAGAAATTAGAATAGAATAAGAAGAGAGAAGAGGAGAGAACAGAAGAATAGAATAGAGAAGAATGGAATAGAGAAGAATAGAATAGAATGCAATAGGAATAGAATAGCAGATTTGGAAGGGTCTTTGGAGGTCTTCTAGTCCAAAAAACTTGTCACCTAACGGGGCTGCCTATGAAAATACGTTATCCTTTCGGCCTATGGTTCATCATCCTCGGAAGCGGTTTCTCAACGACGCGCCAACGACTCCCACTGGCGGTGGGGGCGGGGAGAACTTTTCTACACTTTATAGCTCTACTTTCTTCCCCTCTTGTAAACCGTCAACGTCCCTCGGGCCGGAAGCCAATCGGGGGAACTTCCGGAGGCGGGTTCCAGCGGCTAAAAGCGGGCCTGGCCTGGGTGCAGGTAGGTAGTGTTGTTGTCCGCTCTTCTCTTCTCGGTTCTTGGCGGGACAACAGCGCTCGGCCCAGGGCCGCCAGAGGGAGGCAGCGAATCTGAACGAAGGCGGCGCTCCCGGAGAGAAGGCCCTTCGCTCGCCTCCCGCGTGAAGAGCCGGGGAGGGCTATAAAGCCTCCGCGGCCTCGCGTGGCGCTTCTCCCGGCCGCCTCGGGAGCGAGGGGAGAAGAAAAACCAGCCGCTCCGGCCGAAAGTTCAGGCCGAAGCATCGCTTGCTTTGCTCTCCCGCGTCCGCTCTTGCAAATTTCGCTGCCTTTTTCTCTTCCCGAGAGGGATAAAGCTGGTTTGTGCCCCATCCTGTGGCAGAAAGCAAAAGGTTTCCTTCGAGCTCGGCGTTTAGCATGGCGGGGAACAGGAGAGAGACAGAAAGCCTTTCGGATCTCGGCTGCGAAATGTTTCTAAGGAAAACTTGGGGCCCTGCGGGGAAATAAGTTGCCTCCAAGAATGGGTGGATTGTGCACCGGCTTTCTTTTTTCCCTCTCTTTCAAACTTTCCTGTTATTTATTTCAGTATAGGTGGTCTTCGACTTACAACAGTTCTCTTAGTGACCAAAGCTACAACAGCACTGGAAAAGGGACTTGGGGCTGTTTCCCCCACAGTTACAACCGTTGCATCATCCCCAGGATCATTGTATGGTCAAAATTCAGATGCTTGGCCACTGGTTCATAACTTACGACCGTCACAATGTCTCCTAGGATCGTGTGATCCCCTTTTGCAGCCTTCTGACCAGCAAAGTCAATGGGGGAGCCAGATTCACTTAACCAGGTCTCTGGTCTAAGACTAATAAACGGATTGACTTAATCACAGTGTTACTAACTTGCCAGCTGCAGGGATTCACTGAACAACTGCGGTGAAAAATATCGTAAAATGGAACAAAATTCACTTTAAAAATGTCTCACTTAACCACAGAAATGTTAGGCTCAATTGTGGTCGTAGGTCGAGGACTACCTGTACTGTATCTTGGAGTCATAAGGATATGCTGCTTTGGAGAGTTTTTGAATTCCTGGGAGAAACTCCACAAAACGTTATTGGGATTTTTTAAAAATATATATTAAAAAAAAATAATGCAGAACAAAAAGGCAGCCTTTCCGCAAAGGGCATGTTATGTGGAGCTAAGTATTCCACTATCTAATGAAATGCCTGTTAACAGAAGTATATGTTAACAGGCCTTCCATTAGATAGTGGAATACACTTAGCTCCACATAACATGCTCTTTGCATATCTGTAATTTTCCTCCTTTGGTACCTAGTTGGCCCCTGGAGAATCAGATGTTTTGGGAAAGAAGTTGCATTGGTTTGCATTTGTTCCCAAGTGTGTGTTTACATGCTGATTTGCTTTTTAAAATACAGATTAAAGGGGGGCAGATATAGTGAAGCAGCAGTAATCCACAGCAGTGGAAAAATGTAAGTAGCTGCAAAGAAGGCTAGCCTGTTTTCAGCATAGTTTTACAGTGTCTAGACTGTAAATGTACACCTAACACACCTACTTCCAAGAATATTTGCCATCTTTAGCAACAGTTATTCAAAGCTCTCTTTATTACTTCTTCTTTTTCTCATTAACATTTTAACTAGTAGTGCTAGGAGTTCCCTGGGATCCACATCTTTCTTTGAGTACCTGTTGTCCACACTTCTGAGCCCGATTCTGCTCATTTTTTAAATGAATGTCTACACAGAAGTCTTTAGAGTTAATCTTGAATGTTTACCACGTTTTTTTTTTCCCTCCCTTTTTGACATCTCTTGTTGTAGAACTTTCCCAGGGGTGAAAAAAAGCTGCAACGCCTGTGGGCAGCCGGTGAAGAATGGCCAATAAGATTCAAGAACCATTCCTGGATAGCTCCTGTTCTGACCCTGCGGAAGATAGGGACTCGGAGAGTGGCATTGTGACTAAACATCAGGACTCTGATAGCGATCAGAGCGAGCCTAAGATGATTGCCAAATGTTTGGGTGAGGATGCTGAACCTTTGGAAATGCCAGCAGAGCCTGCTGTTCCATGCCAGGTCACAAAAATGAAAGTGAAACATGAAGAGGAGCCAAAAACTGAGACAGCCTTGGTGCCGCCTCCTGTGGCGGTAGCTGCCGCTGTTCCAGTGCCACCCTCAAACGAAGGGAAGGGAGCAAAACGGATGATGGAAGATGATGCCGAAGCTTTTAAAGAAATGCCTGATGTTTGCCAGGAAGCCAGAGAGCCGAGAAGGGCTATGCTGCTGCCTGACCTCTTTGGAGAAGCCCAGGAAGCACACAGCAGTTTGGATGTCAGCCGGGCAGGGGGCTGCACAAAGGTGGAACAGGCTATTCCGTGCTTGTCCAACACGGTCTCAGAAAATCAGCGCAAACGCTTTCGGGGTTTCGCCTATAAAGAGACTGAAGGTCCCCAAGTGGCTTATGAGCGGCTCCAGGAATTGTTGTTCCAGTGGTTGAAACCAGAGGCCCGCAGCAAAGAGGAAATAGTTGAGCAGCTAGTCCTGGAGCAGTTCCTGAACCTCCTCCCTGATGATGTCCAGAAATGGGTCCGGGAGCGTCATCCAGAAAACGGGGATGAAGCTGTCGCCCTGGCAGAAGACTACCAGTTTCTGCATCCTGAGCCTGGGCGGCAACCCTATCCGGAGAGAGCAAGGCAGCGGGCTTCAGCAAGAAGTTGGCTGCGCTGAAGTCTCAGGAACAGGCAGGCAGGCAGGGCTATTTGTAAGGGAAAGGGACCCTTAGGGGTAGAAAGTCTGGTCGGTTGATGGCTACCCTGCTCAGACGTTTGCTACTGCTCAAAGCTAAAGAGACATATGATTTCTGGCAGCTATTGTATTCCTTGTATAGTTCTGGGTGATGCTTTGCATGACAATAAAAGGCTGATCTATTCGAAAATGTACGTCCTCATATTCAGCTTTTGCTTATAGATTGCCTTTTTTCACCATGTATTATTGAAGCACAAAGGCCACCGATAATGTCACAGATCTCTGTTAATTATGGTTTTCCAAACCTGAGAGTCTCGGAAGCATTGGTAGATGTCTGTAATAGGTCTTGGACTATGGTTTCAACCATCATTTAGCCTATATTGTGAGAACAATGTAGGAGAATCAGGCATTGGTTTGAAGGTTGCCTCTTAAAACAAGTAGATGGGGTTGGCTTGGTCACTAGTCTGCCTCTGGTGGCAGATTTGGAGTGGGGAGATGCACAACCTTTTTGAAGTAAAGGATAGCATTTGAGTGCAGGGAACACTTTTCAAAAAAGGGACCAGGATTAAAAATTGTTTCAACTTAAATGTCATTAAAATTAAATTAGTAAGTTAATATGGCTCTTCCCCATGTCAGCAAATAACTGGCAACCAGGAATGGCTTATAGCAATAGCACTTATATGCCACTTCATGGTACTTTACAGCCCTCTTTAAGCAGTTTATGCAGTCAGCATATTGCCCCCAACAATCTGGATCCTCGTTTTACCGACCTCAGAAGGATGGAAAGCTGCATCCACTTTAAGCTGCTCAGGATGGAACTCATGGCAATCAGCAGAATTAGCCTGCAATACTGCATTCTGACCACTGTGCCACCACGGTCTCACAGCCTTGAAATCTCAGGTTGTACACCATTGCATTAAAGGGTAGCCCATGGTTAACTATTCTGCTATTTCCTTTGGGTTTACTGCTCAAGTTGTTTACTTCCCGCTGCCCTTCTAAAAATCCCACATGAGACCAGAAATGAAAACTTTACAGGCATGTTCAGATTTGTGTTTCTTTTTTATTTTTCCTTACAGCTGAGGAGACTCAAAAGACCTAGTAGTCTACCAAGCTGAAGAATTTTGGAATCCCAAACCGGAACCTCATCTTTGCCAAGTTTGAAAATGTCTTTTAAGCCTTTCCCTTTCTCCCAGGGAAAGCCTTGCCAGATGTGTACCTAGGGCTTGTGTCTGTGCATTGTGTAGCACAGAGGTCAGTTGGGGTGAGGACAAATGGAGTACACCGTGTGAAAGGGGAAAGACTAATGTAGGTACTTGAGAGTCCTCTGAAGCAATTCAGAAGAAAGGCATTGCCCCCCCCCCAAAAAAAATACACTCCTTGGCTAGGGTTGATCTGATGTGTCTGAGCCAGCTTTTGCATTGTTCTGCGGGGCCGTTTCACATGTGCTTTGACTAGATCTTGTGGGAAGCCCCCCAAAGAGACTTGCCGTGAAACTGGAAACCAGCACAAGGATTTTTAGCAGCAGCCCATACCATAAAATGCACGCATTTTCCCACACTTATTGCATCCGCAGACTCTCACCCAGCCGCCCTGTTTAGGGTGACTTGCTCTCTTCTCCATCGAGAGGAAGCGGAGGAGCCCTTACGAGGGAGAGCTGAGGAATTTGTACAGTTTCTGTCGGATAAAGTCGCTCAGATCCGGATGGACCTGGACTCTGACTGGGCAATTCCGACCGAGATGACGGGTGGGTCTTAGTCCTATTATGTGGAGTGAGTTTGATCCTGTGGCTCCTGAGGAAGTGGACAAGGCCATGGGAGCGATGAGTTCTTCCACTTGTTCACTGGACCCATGCCCTTCCTGGCTGGTCTTGGCCAGTAGGGAGGTGACACAGCTGGCTCCAGGTGTTGGTCAACGCTTCTTTGAGAGAGGGGTCCTTCCCAACTATTAAAAGAAGCGGTGGTAAGGCCCCTCCTCAAGAAGCCTTCCCTGGACCTGGCTGAATTAAAGAACTTTCGTCCAGTCTCCAACCTCCCCTTTGTGGGGAAGGTTGTTGAAAAAGTGGTGGCACTCCAGCTCCTGCGGTCCTTGGATGAGACGGATTATCTAGACCCTTTTCAGTCGGGTTTCAGGCCTGGCTACAGCACGGAGACTGCTTTGGTTGCACTGTTTGATGATCTCTGGCGAGCCTGGGATATGGGTCATTCCTCTATCCTGGTGTTGCTTGACCTCTTGGCGGCTTTCGATACCATCGACCATGGTATCCTGCGGCAGCTGAGGGAGTTGGGAGTGGGAGGCACCATGTTACGGTGGTTCACCTCCTATCTCTCTGGCTGGTCGCAGTTGGTGTTGGTAGGAGGACAGAGGTCAACCCCCCCAGCCCCTCATCTATGGGGTGCCTCAGGGCTCGGTCCTCTCTCCCCTCCTATTTAATATCTACATGAAACCGCTGGGTGAGATCATCCGACAACATGGGGTGGGATATCAGCAATACGCGGATGACACCCAGCTGTATATCTCCGCCTGATGTCCATTCAGTGAAGCAGTGGATGCGATGTGCTGGTGCCTGGAAGCTGTGAGGGTCTGGATGGGAGTCAACAGGCTCAGACTTAACCCAGACAAGACTGAGTGGCTATGCGTACTGCCCCCCTAGGGACCGTGTTGATTTTCCATCTTTGGTTCTGGGTGGGGAGAAATTGTCCCCCTCAGAACGGGTTCACAATCTGGGTATCCCTAGACCCACAGCTGAAATTGGAGCAACACCTATCAGCCGTGGCTAGGGGAACTTTTGCACAGGTCCGCCTGGTGCACCAATTGCGACCTGGACTGGGAGGCTCTTCTCACAGTCACTCATGCCCTAGTCACCTTACGACTGGATTATTGCAATGCACTCTACATGAGGCTACCCTTGAAGACCATTCAGAGACTTCAGTTGGTCCAGAACGCAGCCGCGCGAGCTGTTGTGGGTGTCCTGAGATACGCCCACATATCACCAATTCTCTGAGCTGCACTGGCTTCCTATTAGTCTCTGGGTGCAATTCAAGGTGTTGGTCATTACCTATAAAGCCCTATATGGCTCAGGACCAGGTTATCTCCAGAATCATCTCCTTCCCTGCGGCTGGTAAGATCCCACAGAGTTGGTCTCCTCCGGGTTCTGTTTGCTAAACAATGCCGGCTGGCGGGCCTGCGGGAGAGGGCCTTCTCTGGCTGCTCCAGCTCTCTGAAACCAGCTCTCCCGAGGTCCAGGCTGCCTCCACCCTACTGACCTTCCGCAAAGCAGTCAAAACCTGGCTTTTCCGGCAGGCATGGGGCTGTTGATCTCACGGCTGAGATCTAGCTGGTTTTTAAATAGTTTTTAATTTTTTTATAATGTAATTCTTTGTGTTGTTGTTTTTGCTGTGAGCTGCCCGGAGTCCTTTGGGAGTTGGGCAGCATATAAATTTAATTAAATAAATAAATAAATAAAATACTAATCTAGGAATCTCAGAGATTCCCAAAAAAGGCTGATTATTTGCTAGAAAAGCACAATATTCTAACTGGAAGAACAACCTTTTTCTTGCGAGGTTTGTGCAATGTTCTTGTCAATGGCTTAGACGGAATTTAAAGCATGCCATTCTGATGTACAAGTTGGATAAATCTGGTGGGCAGGCTGTGGATTGCATGTCATAACCCTTTAAACGCATCAGACTGTTTTCTCAGCGGATCGGAGGATGTTGGTTAGAAAAATTTGTAGCTGGCTTCCCCCACCCCTTCTGATCTCATTAATATTGCATCAGAACTCCTATACAACATTTGGAGTCCTAACACAATGTAGTCTACATTCTTCCCTTGTAAAAAAAAGACTAGATTTTTAGCCATGCTTTTATTTGATATAAATGAATTTGGGGGTGGGGTTGTATTTTTGGATGGATGCAAGAAAGAGACTTTCCTACACATTGACTGAAGATACCATCTATTCATGTTCCTCAGAGTTCCTATTTTTTTTGTATGAGTTGCTAAATTCAAAAAAAATGGGGAGAATATATTGTTCTTAACCCTGTGAATTCAATAGTATGTGACATAGCGCTAATCATCTTGGGTAGATTTTTGACTCAGTTAGGACAGGAGCAATGAGAGCTTTTCATCCTGAACACTTCCAAGCTGGGGGAGGTGTAGTCCCAAGTACCAGGTGCAGTGGATACCTTTCATTTCTTGCTTGGGAATACTCCAGCAGTATCTAGTGGGCATTGTGAGAAGCAAACTCTTACATCAAGATAGGTTCTGGCCAATCTAGCAGAATGTATTTATACATTCTTATCTAAAGCAAGGATGAGGAGACATCAAATACATGACTGGGAAATAATTGTATTTATATTTTTAATTAACATTTCATGCAAATAAAATTAATGTCAAACTGAGTGTCTGGCCTAGCTCCAGGAAAGCTGCATTCCAGTAGGCCATACAAAAACCAAACAAGTCTGTTGAGCCAGAAAAAGCAAAGTTAATCGCTTGGATCATTGTGTTGTGCAAACCCAGCCAATAATGCTTATGGCCCTAGGATTCAAGCACAGGTTGTATTTTTAGGAATGTTAAAGGAAATCAAAACATGGGTAGACCAAGAAACCAGTAGCTTATAAGGGCCTTGCAAGAAGTTCCTTTTTCTTTGGTTTGTAGATGAAAGGAAGCTCAGAGTTGGACTTATCCGAGAATGAGTCCTATTAAATGACTGCCTAGGGAGGACTACCTAAGATGGAAGCCCAGTTCTCCTTCACAGCAAAACCAAACTTAGCTCAGTGGAGGTTATGTAAAATCTGATCTCTGCCATTGCATCCATCCATAAATGGTAGGAGCAAGGCTCAGTTGGCTTTATGGTACACATTGCATCAGGCCATTAAGCAGGTTGGTTTGGTGATGGCTTCCTGACCTACGTGAACCCAAGCAATTTCTGAGCTTCATCGCCATTTTTCAGAATTATTTTTATTCCAGTTGCTCGCTCTGGTAGTATCCTATCCACATCCAACCCAGGTCAGAGCATTTTCAGCTTTTAAGCCTAGTTGGCCAGATGCTGCCAGTTGCCAGAGTGCAAAGAGTGTCAAAACCGAAGGATCAGAAAACGAGAGATGATTTATAAGATTTTATTACTGTGGAAAAGATTTGTGATTGGGAAGTGGGGGGTTAATCTGGGATGTTTTTTAGGCAACAATGGGACTCGGGTATATATGGATATGTTCATGACTCCATATGAGCATATTATAAATGTCACAGAAGTACCAATAGAAGAGAATATTCTAGCACTGTTTATGTTACCTAGCTGGGTAATAAAACGTCTGCAAGAAAATAAGCAGCAAGGATCCCACTATCCCAGAAGTGGATAGAAATTGAAGGATGTTCAGAGGTTAAAATATTTGGAACGGTCCATTTTAGAGTCAACATTTTGCACCTCACCCTAAAACAGGCCTCTATCTTATTGAGTTTATTGTATATTGAGATTGAACTGGGACATAATCCCCCAGCACTATTTTGAGTATTTCTTAGCCCAAAGGCAGTCTCATTGAGTCTAAAAAAGGCTTACTGCCTGGGAATTTATTCCAAAGTAGTTGGATAAGATTGGGGAATATAGAAGAGATGTATTAATACATTACATTTTCTCCTTTTTTCTTTTTCAAAATGGTCACTAGGGCAGATCACGCTTGTATTTCCTGCAATAATACCCTTGATCCATTCGGTATAATCGAAGACCTTGGTGTAGACGCCAGGTTCAAGAAGTTGGGCACAAGGAAAGCCCCCAAGATACAATGCCTTGGATTTGTCTATTACAGATGAGGGGTCCCCCAGAATCACCCTGTTGAGAAAAATCAAACATGGAACATCTATGAATGGGAAGTGGAGTAAACAGTACCCTTCCATTGTCCATTCCCATATAGCCCCAACTGTTTTCACTTCAGTATTCCCCAGTCCAGGATCCTTGCACACCTAGAAGCACTGGAGTTAGAAAAAGCTGTGGTTTGGTATGTATCTTTCTACAAGATGCCCTCAAGGCTCAATCTCTTTTCATAGCTTTGAAAACTGGCCCTGTTTCTTCAGGAGTCTGTCTTAGAAGGGATCATCTTACCTGACATGAATCTTTCTCTCCTTCCAGGATACCTGCACACAATACATTCTTCTTTGGCGTTGCTGGGTAAGCTGCTTGACACACCGGAATATGGAGTATGTTAATGTCAACACAATGAGGGACTTTGGGATAAATCACTGAAAAAATAAAAAATAGGTGAAGTTACACCGTTCCACCTTTCACAATTTACCTCCTAGATATATAGAACTATAACTTCCATTGTTTCCAACCAATAGAGCTTATCTCACTGCCTCGGAATAGAAAGTATTGTCTTTCAAGATGTCCAAAGGGACACCTGGAAAAAATAGATTTAGTTAAAAGTTTGCAAAGGATGTTTTTTGTCAAGATATTAATAGGTGAGGGCATTTGAAGGCTTCTCAACTTCCTCCAGCACTCTGTGCAAAGATTGCCTTGTGGGCAGAGTAGGACTTTTGCTAGTTCAAAGGTCATAGAATTGATTGTGCATCTTCTGGAGAAGATCTAGAATAGGTCTCCACATTTGGCAGCTTTAAGACTTGTGCACTTCGTTTCCCAAAATTCCTCAGGCAGCATACTGAAACTTCCATATCTGAAGATGAAGCAGCCCGTAAGCTTGTATTGCGAACAAGAACAAAAAGGCAGGAATCGTGTCTAAAAGATTATCTACCCTCCTTGGGGAGGGTAGATGATGGATATAAGTCTTAAGGAAACAAAGGAAAAATGTCATCTGAACCAGACAAAGAAAGCTGAGTCTGAGAACATGGAATAAGCCCAATCCCAGGTAATCAACAAATAGCAATAGCAATGGCACTTAGACTTATATACCGCTTTACAGTGCATTGTAGCCATCTCTAAGCTATTTACAGAGTCAGCACATTGCCCCCAACAATCTGGGCCCTCATTTTACCCACCTCAGAATGACAGAAGGCTGAGTCAACCTTGAGCCTGGGGAGATTCGAACTGCCAAATTGCAGGCAGCTGGCAGTCAGCAGAAGTAGCCTGCAGTACTGCATTCTAACCACTGCGCCATCGCAGCTCTTACTGCTTTTGATGTTTGATGTTACATCAATAGCTTTGTCTGAGAGTTTAGATGGAGATCCCTACCTTCAGGAGATGTGGTTAGGCCCCAGCCCATAACACGGCAAACTGAGCCCATCCTGGGAGGGTTGGAAGGCAAGCTGAGAGGTGCGATGTGTTCACTATAGTTAACAGAACTGTTCAGCCTGATCAACATGATATCTTGGCTCAATTGGGTACAGTTATTGGTACTGAGACAACACAACTTCTCCTTCGGGACCCTTATCTGCTCATCCTCATAGTGTACATGTACGTTATGCACACCCAGCTTTATCCGGATATCTTCCCTACAAGAAAAAACAATGAAAAGTTAAGGAGTCCATGTGGTTCTGACATTAATGCTATGATTTTGTATGGTGCACATCCTCTCTCAACCCAACCTATCTCGAAGGATTGTAGGACAGATAAAGACTAACACAAGATCTGGATTTTGACCACTCTGCTCTTGTCTTGAAGAGCTATGAAGATTTTATTTATTTATTATTTATTTATTTATTTGTTGAGTATGTATTAGATAACAGATACAAGTATAAACATGATTATTAATACATGAAATGGATACGAATAAAAGGGAACATTTGGACAGGGATGGTAGGCATGCTGGTCCACTTATGCATACAACACGCCCCTTAGGAATGGGGTGAGGTCAACAGTGGAGAGTCTAAGGTTAAAGTTTTGGAGGTTTGGGGAAGGAACCACAGAGTCAGGTGTGGTGCCTCACCAGGCCTTTGACAAGGGAGAGAGAAGCCCCTCATGTTTTTATCTTTTATGCTTTTTTATTCTTTTTTTTTGAAATTTATTTTCTTATTGCAAAAGCCCAGAGTCAGGCAGCATATGGTTAATCTATTCTGGTCGGTTGCACAGGCAGTCAGATATTTGGACTGGATTTGCCATCTTTATCCACCTATTGAGCCCTTCCTGAGGACCTGGTGTAGGTATTAAAGAGATTGTCACAGGATGTAAGCTGTTCCAAGTAAAGCTGCCTTTGTAATTGACTGTGGTGATTTTGTCAATGCTGATGGTGTTCAGGTAATGTTCCAGATAGTGTTGTGTTTCTTGTTATTGTATCCCAGTAAAAAAGGGAAAGATAAATATTGTGGTGAAGAAGAAGGAAAATCTACCATTAATATAGACGGCACTGCTCAAGATATGATTGTGAGGAGCAGTAGCAGCAAAACACTCATTCAAAATGCACAGAGAAGTCACTACAAACTAGCAGAAACATTATTTAAAAATCTGGATATTTAAGCACAATTTCCCTCAACCCTTCCACCTTCTGTAATGCCCTCACCTGTTGCAGTGTGCAGCAGTGAGCACCCATTCGTGGTTGAGCAAGGTCCCTGCACAGAAAAACCCTGCAGAGTTATACAAATATACAAGGGAACGATGTTCATGTTCGTTACATTCAAAACCTCCAATGATCCGATCAAAGGGGATTATTGCTGCAAAGAAACAAAGAAAGTTCACTGTTTGGCTGTGACATAAAACAGAACTCTTTTTATTAGTAGTGTTTCTATCAGTACAGTAATTTTGGAGTAATTTTGTGAGACACACAGCACCAAACCAGTTGAATAAAATTGCTTTATTTATCATGGATTATTTGCAAATTGTGTATATGACTGCCCAAGTAGGTAAATTAAAGCGCCACCACGATCCTTCCTATACGTATGTATATCAGTCAATCAGATGTGGTGGACTTGTTCAAAAGCTAAAAGGTACTGGACTAAAATACACGCATGCGTGGAAAAGATGATAAAACAACATAAAGACTTAAATCCGGAGATATTTTTATTGGGGATTTTGCCTGAAAACTAGAGCAAAGAAATAACATATTTGATTATTCATGTATTAATAGCAGCTGGAATTGTATTTGCTCAAAATTGGGAAAATAAGAAAATTCTGTTGGAGGAGGAGGTGAGTAAGAAAATAATGGAATGTGCAGAAATGAGTAGATTAACACTAGCAATTAGAGAGCAAGAAGAAAAAGACTATTATAAGATTTGGGAGTTATTTTAAGGATGGTTATTTATTTATTTATTTATTTATTTATTTATTTATTTATTTATTTATTTATTTGGACTTGTATGCCGCCCCCTCTCTGCAAGGACTCGGGGCGGCCCACAATTAAAACACAGCAGCAATAAATATTTTAAAAAGAATTAAATCTAACAAGCCCAATCAATAAAAACAATTAAAATAAATTAAAACCCCCAGGAGGTCAGTCCAGCCCAGCCTATTCAAACAACCAGGTCTTCAGATCGCGGTGGAAGGAGCGAAGATCAGAAGCCAAACGGAGCTCCAAAGGGAGTTGATTCCACAAGGCAGGGGCCGCAAAGAGTACGCCCTCTCCCGAGGCACCGCCAGCCGACATTGTCTAGCCGACAGCACCCCGAGGAGTCCCCGTCTGTGTGCACGCACAGGGCGATCGGTATTTGATATTGGCAGGAGACGCTCCCGCAAGTAAGGTTAGAAACTAAGAGTAATAAATTAAAGGATATTGTGTTGTTAATGATATATTAAAGTTGATTGTTTTTGAATAAGCTTTAATATGAATATAATTCAGTAAGATTTGGGATTTGCTTTTAAGGATAGTTTGAAACTGAAATAAAAACTTAGTGATGATGTAATAATTATATAAGATGATATATAATGTTGACTCTAATATAATATGAATGTAAACTCAATAAGAAAAGTATACCAATATTATCATGTGCACAAGATATATGTACCCAACTGACCCACTGTGTAATTGAAAGATGGTTTTATTTGTTGTTTTTGTTATAAAAATAAAAAACTTAAAAAAAAAAAAGAACAGAGCTGGAAGGGGACTTGGAGGACCTCTAGTCCAACCCTCTGGACTGAAAAGAGAGGAAGTTGGTCTTCTCAAAAGTTATGGCATGTTTTGCTCTGCTTCTTTGCTGCTCAAGAACTTAACGGTATCATTGCCAGTCAGATTATGCTAATCAGTTGAAGGAAGAAGAATAGCTCAGATTAGTTTACACCATTACACCATTTTTAAAAGACTATCCTAAGACTAAAAATCCTTCCCCAACTTTTTTCTCAAAATATCTTATAATATGTTACCTTCCTCTATTGAAGTCAGTTGCCAAATAAATGGAAACACGAAAGGAAGCTGACTATACTTGTGATTATATATTTTTCATTGGCTAGTTTTGCTGAGATGAATCAAATGTATCCATTCATATTATCATTACACATATAGCAATGGTCTTCTCCGTTTGCACCAACCAGACCTTCTCCCCCCACTCTCTACCTGTAACCTGCTCGTACATCTAGAGTTAATAATTTCATGCAGGTTTACTCATGGAACTGGAGGTTTAAACCAAAAACGACACTTAAAGCTCCATTGTCCAGGCTCTTACCGTAAGAAAGCTGTAGTATCAGAAGGTTTGCTAGCACTCCGATCAGTGCCATAGTTTCAGCTCTGCGTGGCAAACTGTTTGCAGGCCCTCTATAAAGAGGAAACAATTTTGGCAAGAATGCACAGATCAAAATATTTGATTAAGCACATTGTTCTCTTCCACACCAATGCCAAGGCACAGATGTGAAAAAAATGCTAGGTTGTCACCCTTATGTAACTTGGCTCTATATCAGCCATGTCAAACTTAAGTCCCTGGGGCTGGATGCAGTCCACGGGGCGCTTAGATTTTGCCCGCGGGGCTGCCCTGGAAACAGCGAAGGACTGGCCCCTGGTGCCTCTGCCAGTGAAAAAGTAACTCGGGAGGGCTACATGTGGCCCTCCTGAGCTCCGATTTCAATGGTAGAGGATTGCAGGAGGCCACTGCAACTGAAAACGGAGCTTGATTGTAGGAAGTTAGCACCCACCCCTCTCCTAGAAAAATGAACTATCCTAGGAAATATGAAAAAGGCAGGATTTTTCCACTAAAAAGAGAAGTAGAAACTCAGAAGCAGAAGCTCACCCCCACCTTTGTTAATGGGCAGGCCATTAAGGCCTGGGCCAGAGTAGTCTACATCACAAAGGCCTCTGCCCATCTTGCCACCTCCCTGGGAAGATTGCATCAGCCAGCACTCTGGTGAAGCCATGTGGTCCAGACAAAGCCTACAAAGTTAGCTAAGACCCCCACCCCTGGGTGTCTGACAGCCAAGGGTATACATTTCTTACACAGGAACAAGAAACACTAAGGTGGGGCTCAACAGAGTGTATAAAACTAAGGGTCTCTCAGCTCATGGCCTTCTTCTTTTCCATCACCCAACATCCTGAAGCATGGGATCGTCCTTTTCACTTTGGAGCTCTAAGCCATGTCGTCCTGTCCACCATTAAACTTCTTTCCAAACAGCCTCCATGTTTTTTTCCCCACTTGGAACTGAACCCAGAAGGATATTTCTTCCAACACTTGGGAGCTTGTTTTCGCTGGCAGAGCACTTGGGCCACCACAGGTGCCCCCGACACAAGTGATGTTGAGTTGGCCATGCCTTCCTAGCTCCCCCCCGCAAGGTCAAACACAACCCTGATGCGGCCCTCAATGAAATCGAGTTTGACACCCCTGCTCTATATCATGCAGCCCAAGGCACGAAAGAACACTGGTAATAAGACTGGATATGTATTTAAATAAAAACAGACCCTTCTGGAAAGCAAAAGCCCCAAAATGTGATTAATGCTGTCTGTGTGAGGTGCGGACATTTCAGCTTTAGAAGAGAAGGAAAGCAGGTTTTTGGGTTTTTTTGTTGGTAACTGCAAATATTTTTTAGCCTCAAAAAGCCAGGGGAGTTAGACCATACAAAGGCAACCCATGCTCAATTTGTCTGTGTGGTGGGGGGAAAATGACTGTTCCTGTATTATTAATAGTGGGGGCAACTGATACTAACTTAAGCCCAACAATTTTCATTGTTGTGAGACTGGTTTGAAAACTCTCCACATTTTCCAGTTTTGGAAAAATGGAGAACAGGAAAGCTGGTTATGCACAGCCTTGGATGGACGCTCTCCATAGCTGCAATTTGTTTAAATGTGACTTAGTTAAAATTAGCCTTATCCTTTCAATTTCATACCCTCCAGATGCCTGGACTTCAACTCCTAGAACAGTGGTCCCCAAACTTGGCAACTTTAAGACTTGTGGACTTCAACTCCCAGAATTCTCCAGCCAGCATAGGAGTTGAAGTCCACAAGCCTTAAAGTTGCCAAGTTTGGAGACTTCTGTCCTAGAATTTCCCAGCCAGGATGGTAATTGTGGAGAATTATGGAAGTTGAATTCTATATAACTGGGAGAGGGTATCCCACGATGGTTGGATATTGTTATATTGTGGGTAAAAGGAAGACTCGGATCCAAGGTAACAAAGCAACTTCTTTATTCGAGTAACAGCAACAACGAGCAAAAGCCCCGTCTGACAGTTCTCCTTTTATAGGAGCTGCCAGATGGGCCAACCAATCAGCTCTTAGTATTCTCCCGCCTAATCGGCTGACCAGAGGGAAAACTTTCTCTCTAACAGAACACAACAAATATCATACATGTTATCGGACTGGGTTATTTGAACGACTGTTTCTCCCTGTTGTTGTCTGTCTGATCAGTAGATGCTTTGTATTAGGGAATCCCAACTGGCAGGACCCAGGAACAAAGATGTTTCTCTCATGCTAATCCTGCCCACCCCAAGGTTAGATTGACTTATTCGACATGGAAGTTAAAAAGACATTGTTATCATTCCAACAATTCTCATCTCAGCATCATATAGTTATTTAAAACAGTGTCTTGCTGCTGGAACTATAGAAGCTCCTTAGAGCACCTTATAAACAGCAATATCAATGACCTTATTACACTTTCAACCAATTAAACCAGTGTTTCTCAACCTTGGCAACTTGAAGATGTATGGATTTTAATTCCTACAATTCCCCTGACAGCATGGTGAATTTTGGGAATTGAACTCCACACATCTTCAAGCGGCAAGACAAAGGCCATACTCTGCAAACTTGCACAAGAAAAGCTGGGGATAGATGCTCAGTTCATGTCACTGAGTTCCCTGCACATTGGGGAACTAGTTATTAATACAGGGCTAAATCTGAGTCCCCTTTTGCAGGTGTGTGCAGCACTATTTTCTAGGACATTTTTGCATACCAGTTAGGGTGCTTGTATTGGAGCCAAAAACTGGGACCCTCTTGGCCAAGTCAGAACATACGGTAAACATAAACAATAAGTCCTGGCTTTCATGTTTACCATCCAAGGGAAATGAAGTACAAACAAAAAGGAACATTTGACTTTGGAGCCTCAGAGATACAAAAATATTATTCTTTACATCTCCAATAATGCTGGAAATAGGTTGTCGCATGATTCTGCCATTCTGATGGCTGAAAAGCGAGCAAGTTGGTCTTCTCAAAAGTTATGGCATATTTTGCTCTGCTTCTTTGCTGCTCCAAGAATTTAACGGTATCACTGCCAGTGAGATTATGCTAATCAGTTGAAGGAAGAAGAATAGTTCGGATTAGCTTCTAAAGAGGATGGGCTTTTAGAAGCATTTGGTCCAGAGTCAGATCTTGCTCTACTGGATTGGTAAGCAAAACAATTATTATTATTATTATTTATTTATTTGTCAAAAGCTTACAATATAACAGAAAGAAGAATAAACATAAGTTTAAATACAAGAAATAGGAACTAATAATTGGGGACAATAGGACAGGAACGGTAGGCAGGATTGTGCGCTTATGCACGCCCCTTACAGACCTCTTAGGAATGGGGTGAGGTCAATAGAGGTTAGTTTGAGGGTAAAGGAGTAGGGGTTTGAGCAGGTGACAACAGAATCAGGTAATGAGTTCCAGACATTGACCACTCTGTTGCTGAAATTGTACTTCCTGCAATTGAGTTTGGAGTGGTTTACATTTAGTTTATATCTGTCATGTGCTCTTGTGTTGTGTTTGTTAAAGCTGAAATATTCATTAACTGGTAAGATGTTGTATCGTATGATTTTATGTACTATGCTTAAGTTCAATCTTAGTTGGCGTAATTCAAGGTTGTCTAAGCCTAGAATCTCAAGTCTGGTGCTGTAGGGTATTCTGTTGCAAACAGAGGAATGATCTACTCTTCTGGTAAAATACTTCTGGACTCGCTCAATTGTATTAATGTCTGATATGCAGTGCAGATTCCAGACAGCAGAACTGAATTCAACTATTGGTCTAGCAAAGGTTTTGAATGTCCTAGTTTGCAAATCGGTATTACCAGAGGAGAAGTTTCATAAAATTAAATTTATAACTCTTAAAGCCTTTTTGGAAATTCTGTTGCAGTGAGCTTTGCCGCTTAGATCATTCGATATGAGAACTCCAAGGTCCTTGACAAAGTGGGGGTCATCAACAAGGTCATATCCGCCTAGCTTGTATTTGGTATATAGAATTTTCTTACCAATGCATAGGACAGAGCATTTGTTGGTAGAGATTTGGAGTTGCCAACTGTCAGACCATTCAGACACATAATCAAGGTCTTTTTGAAGGATGGTAGCATTGACGGTGGTGTTGAATAGTTTTACATCATCAGCAAAGAGGACGCAGTTGCTAATAAGTTGATCATATAGAGTGTAAAGAGTGTGGGTCCTAGAACCCTCCATTGTGGGACACTGCTGATAACTGGTGCAGGGTTTGATACGGTGTTTCCTATTTTTCCTATTTGTTGCCTGTTTGACAGGAAGGCAGTAATCCACTTGTGAAGGGATCCGGAAATGCAGTAAGAATTTAATTTTAATAGTAGTTTGTCATGTACCACGGAGTCAAATGCTTTGCAGAAGTCAATGTAAATTATATCTATTGCTTTACCCTGGTGAAGAAGTGTAGTCCATATGTTTTTGCAGTGTAGAAGTTGCAAATTGCAGGACATTTTTTTTCTGAAACCAAATTGTTTATTGGAGAGTAAGCTGTTTGACTCTAGGTGGGAGGTAATGCATTGATTAATAATTGATTTCATAATTTTGCATGTGATACAACACAATGAGATTGGTCTGTAGTTTTCAACCATTATTAGGTGGCCTCATGGGGTGGCAGAATAGGAGATAGTAGCAGAGAAAGTGGGGAAATGATTGGTGAAAAATGGAATATAATCTATGAATTTGGATGGGAAGTTGATACCATTTGGATTTAGTTCAGTTAAAAGAGTTTGAGCCAACACTGATGGCAGTAAAATCCATACATGCAAATTTTGATATTTGTTTCAGAAGCAATGACTCAGATGTTGCACGTTCTATAATGCAGCAAATCTAACAGAATGGCAGTTAAGTTAAATCCAACAGATTTGTTTTAGCAGTTGGAACAAAAATCAATGGCCATTTCATACACCATTTTTAAAAGACTATCCTAAGACTAAAAAGCCCTCCCCAATGTTTTCTCAATGAATCTTATATTAATATGTTATCTTCCTCTATTGAATTAGTTGCCAAATAAATGGAAACACGAAAGGAAGCTGACTATACTTGTGATTATATATTTTTCATTGGCTAGTTTCGCTGAGATGAATCAAATGTATCCATTCATATTATCATTGCACATACAGTAATGGTCTTCTCCATCTGCACCAACCAGGCCTTCTTTCCCCACTCTCTTCCTGTAATCTTGAGCTAATTTATTAAATGAAATTTTACTCATGTAACTGGAGGTTTAAATGAAAAAGATACCTAAAGTCCTGTTTACCTGTTGCTCTGTTGTCCAGGTTCTTACCATAAGAAAGCTGTAGTATCAGAAGGCTTGCTAGCACTCCGATCAGTGCCATAGCTTCCGCTTTGTATGGCAAACTGTTTGCTTGGACTTTAGAAATTTGGCAAGAATGCACAGATCAAAATATTTGATTAAGTACATTGTTCTCTTCCACTCTGAGGCCAAGACACAAAGGGAAAAAAGAAGCCAAGTTCTCACCCTTATGTAACCTGGCTCTATATCATGCAGCCCGAGGCACGAAAGGACACTGGTAATAAGACTGGATAATATGTATCTCAATAAAAACAGACCCTTCTGGAAAGCAAAAAAGCTTAAGATGTGATTAATGCTGTCCATATGAGATGTTGGTACAGAATTCACTTCACCTTTAGGATACTTTGGAAGAAATGTCCATCTGGGTTCACTTCCAAGTGGGAAGAAAGACACTGGAAACATGGGGACTGCTTGGAAAGATGGTTTAAAGGTGAAGCAGAACCACCAAGCACAGATGATTCTGGGTAGCTGACCACATGGAGAGTGAGATATATTTATACCCTCTGTTGGGCTTTGAACTTGCTTCCTGTTCCTGTGGCAAGAAATATGTCCTGATCGGTTGTCAGACTCCCATGGGGCCATGCAGGGGTAACTTTGTAGGTTGTCTTGAGTCCCAAGCTTGGTTGAAACTTGCTGGATGATGCAATGAAGGGCAATGAAATGGCTCTGCCTGGAGGAGGTAGATCTTTGTTATGTAGAATAGACTGGCGCTAGCCTTAATGGCCCATTAACAAAGGGTGGGGGGGCTGAGTTTTGCCTCTCTGAGTTTCTAGTTCTCTTTTAGGGGATATATTCTGCCTTTTTAATAAATTGTAAAATATTTCATTTTTCTAGGAGAAGGGCGGGTGCTAACTTCCTACAGATAGAAGGAAAACAGATTTTTTTTTTTCCGAACTGGAAATATTTTTAAGCCTCAAAAAGCCAGGTGAGTTAGACCATATGAAGGCAACCCAAACTCAGTTGATCAATTTGTCTGTGTGGTCCCTGTGTTATTACAGCAGAGTTAGACTTACCCGAGAATGAGTCCTATTAAAGGACTGCCTAGGGAGGACTACCTAAGATGGAAACTGTTATGTATGCAGGTTTAAAGTCATTGGTTTAGTTTGAACTGTTCTTGTAAAATGTAAGAAATGATTGGTTTAAAAAGTACGGGAAAACTCTGCACTCTGATTGGCTGGCAACTGCGCTGCTGGCTATAAGTAGCAGCCGCAGCCCAGCCAAAGTGGGTTTGTTCTGAGCTGTAGTCACTAATAAACAAAGAGCTTGAAGCACTCCGCTTCTGTCTCTTCATGCAAACTTAACACTGGTGACGAAGGTGGGATCTCCCTGAAGAAGAAGGCACCTTGGAACAGAAGAAGAGAGAGATGGCTGCGCTGAACACCCCCCCAGCCCCGTTCGATCCGACGGCAGAAGACTGGGAGATGTATGCAGATCGTTTCCAAATGTATCTGGAAGGAAACGATCTTGCCGACATTTCCGAGAAGCGGAAGAGGGCGGTCTTTCTCACGCACTGCGGTCCGGCAGTTTTCAAGATGGCGAAGGCATTGGCGGGAGCTGCAGACCTGAAGGTAATGGAATGGCCTGACTTAGAAAAGTTGTTAAGAGCCCATTACGCCCCACAAGTATCGTGCTTCATTAAGAGACATGAGTTTTACTGTTGGGATCAAGGGGAAAGCGAAAACGTAAACGACTTCATGGCAAGTTTAATAGACATTGGAGGTGCATGTGAATTTAACAATTTAGAAGAGGCCATGCACGATCGATTTGTTCTGGGCCTTAAAGACAAGGTTCTTCAGAGCAAGTTATTACTAAGACCTAAGATCACGCTGAAGGAAGCAATAGAACAAGCCTCTTCAGCAGAAGCTACCAAGTCCTCAGCAGCAGCCATGAAGAAAATTAACAAGGCCACAAGCCATCCTGATGTGGAAAAGTCCACAACAACTCATTGTGAGCAAATAGATTCTGATTCAGACTGTAGTGAGGTGGAGGAAGGAATTTATAGACTCAGAATGGAGCGGAAAAAGAAAGACCTGGGAAGAAAGAGGCAAGATTTCTACTGCAGAGGTTGTGGGGAAGCCACCCCGCACTGAATGCAAGTTCCTAGATACCATCTGCCTCCGTTGTGAAAAAAGAGGACACCTAGCAAGAGTCTGCAAATCATCCAGAACTCCACCCAACAGAAGGAAGGTTCCTGACAAAGAATTCAAGCCCAACAACCTCAGTGAGAAAATGGGGCGCAGCACAGAAGCAAAGGGGAAGAATGAAACTCATTAGACAGTAACTATTGGTCATTCTTCTTCTATCAATAACAGAAAAGTGCATGTCAAGGTACTAATTGAAGGAAGGCCTTGCCAAATGTAAGTGGACTCAGGGTCATATTTATCTATGGTGTCATGGGACACTATTCACAGACTACTCCCAAACATTCAGAAGAAGCATTTCAAGAAGCAAGCACTGACTCTTAAAGACTACCAAGGGAACAAGATTCCAGTAGTTGGAACAAGAGAATTCAACATGAAGTTCAAAGGCCACACCAAACGCTTGCCCCTGACCATCATGGACAAGGATCGCCCAAGTTTGCTGGGACTTGAGTGGTTCAATCTACTAGGCATCGAGGTGACTGGCATCAATCATGTGAGCAACACTGAATGGGAGGAGGCCTTGAAGTCTGAGTTTCCAGAGGTCTTCAGCGATGGATTGGGCAAGTATATGGGGACCCCTATCACTTTCAATCTAGATCCCAAGGTGCCAGCAATTCGCTTAAAGCCCAGAAGGGTCCCATTTGCCTTAAAGGAAAAAATTGATGCACAATTAGATAAACTAATAGCTCAAGGAGTTTTAGAGCCCACTGACCACTCTAGGTGGGAGACACCCATAGTCACACCAGTCAAGACTGATGCGTCAGTGAGAATCTGTGGAGACTATAAGGGACATTGAACCATGCGCTTCAACAGAGCGCATATCCAGTTCCAGTGGTGCATCATTTATTACATTAACTTGGCAGGGGTACAGTCTTTGCCAAATTGGATCTGGCCCAGGCATATCAACAATTAACAGTTGATGATGCCACTGCAGAGGCCCAAACCATTGTGACTCATAGAGGTGCTTTCAAATGTAAAAGGTTACAGTTTGGAGTAGGCGTGGCACCAGGCATCTTCCAAAGCCTTATGGAAAGGATGCTCCAAGGACTGCCAGGGGTAGTACCTTACTTTGATGATGTGTTAATCTCTGCTGAAAATGACACTCAGTTACAAGAGAGACTCACCTTACCAGATTCAAAAAAGCGGGGTTAAAAGTCAAGGAAGAAAAATGCACTCTTAGAACTGACAAGGTTGAGTTCTTGGGCTATATGATTGACAAGCATGGTATCCACCCCACAGATGCCAAGGTTCAGGCAATCAAAGAAGCCCCTAGACCAAAATGTAAAACAGATTCGCAAGCCTTCCTTGGACTCATTAACTTTTATCACATGTTCCAACCTCAGAAGGCATTGCAGAACCACTGCACAGATTATTAGACAAAAAGTCTGTGTTGGTCTGGGGCAGAAAAGAACAATCTTCATTTAACAATATTAAAAGACTAATCACGTCTGATGCTGTACTGATACAGTTCTCTGAGAATTTGCCTGTTGTACTGACTTGTGATGCATCCCCTTTGGAGTGGGGGTTTGAGCCACAGGCTTCCCAGCGGGAGGGAAGCTCCTATTGCATTTTACTCTCGCACCTTGACTAAAGCAGAGAGGAACTACAGCCAACTGGACAAGGAAGCCTTGGCAATTGTTGCAGCTGTCAAGAAATTCCATGAGTATCTATATGGGAGAACATTTACCATTGTCACAGATCACAAACCTCTTTTAGGCATTGTGGCAGGAGACAAACCTACGCCCACTATCCCATCACCAAGAATGCTGAGGTGGACTGAATTTCTTGCTGCTTATTCATACAAACTCATCCACAGGCCTGGCAAAGACATTGGGCATGCAGATGCTTTGAGTCACTGCCCACTTCCTTCTCACACTGAGGACTTTGCTCCTGAGACTTACACCTTTTTCCTAGAAACTGTTGCCAAGCTTCCAGGACACGCTGCTGAAATTGCCAGAGAGACTGCCAAAGACACTTTATTGGCTCCTGTTATAGACTGGATTAAGAAAGGTTGGCCTCTTCAAGATCAACCTCAACTTGCCCAACCTTTTAAATCCAGGCAAACTGAATTATCTGTATTAAGAGGATGCATTTTGTGGGGTAACAGGGTGGTTATTCCTGCAAAATTGCAAAAAGAGGTTTTGGAAATGTTACATGAGGGTCATCCAGGTATTGTCAGAATGAAGGGATTGGCCAGGAGTTACGTATGGTGGCCAGGTATTGACAAAATGGTTGAAAACTGGATTGCATCTTGTCCCAACTGTCAGGTAGTCAGGCCTGCCCCACCTCTCGCCCCCACATAAGAATGGGAATGTCCTAGGGGCCCATGGTCCAGGATTCACATTGATTTTGCTGGCCCTACCAGAGGCCACACTTTCCTTATTATAGTAGATGCATATTCCAAATGGCTAGAGGTCATCCCTATGGCATCCACTACAACTGATGCTGTCATCAAACAGCGTAAAAAGCTTTTTGTAACTCACGGGTTACCTGATGTACTCGTTTCTGACAATGGTCCTCAATTTACATCCAACCTTTTTGAATCATATCTAGCACAACAGGGTATCAGACATGCCCTGACAGCCCCTGGGCATCCTTCGGCTAACGGCCGGGCTGAACGCATGGTACGATTTACCAAGGAAAAACTTCAGCAATTGGGTCCAGGGGATATCACTGAGAGAGTTGAAAAACTTCTCAGTGTCCAGCATATCACTCCTAACCCATCAACTAACTTATCCCCAGCAGAGTTGTTGATGGGTAGGAAACTCGGGTCTCCTCTTGACTGCCTCCATCCCACTTACGCACCCAACGTACCGCTAGATTCCACTAGCAAATTCACACATTCACTGTGGGTGATTCTGTTTATGCTAAGAACCTTATGGGTGAACCATTATGGATTCCTGCTGTGATAACCTAAATCACAGGCCCCAGGCCTTACAGGGTACAAACAGAGGATGGTGTCCTCTGGAGCAGGCACATTGATCAGTTAAGATCCAGATTGCCTCAGGAGCATCGCTTTTGCTCCTCTCTGGTTCCCATACCTACTGCCTCTTCTAGGGGGGAAGGGGAGGATCATGAGTGTAATGAACAAGCAAGAATCAACCCCATGTGTAACGAGCTAACACGACAGGAACCATCCCAAAACCTGTCACAATAACAACAACCATTTTCACAAATGGAAGATTGCACATCATTACTTGATTTAGGTGCTGACATTGGGTTGGAGATGGATTGGGAGGAGAGACCAGGTTGTAGTAACCAAACAGGTTCTACCATTACTACAAGTCCTAGTAAGGAAATGTCAGCAGACACATTTCCTCCCTCACAAGGTGAGAACCTTAAAGCATCTGAACCACGTAGGTCTGAATGTACACGTAAGAGCCCCACCTATTTAAAAGAATACATTAGATAGGCTGGGGTTTGAGTATGGACTGAACCTAGTGGGGAGGGGTGTGATGTATGCAGGTTTGAAGTCATTGGTTTAGTTTGAACTGTTCTTGTAAAATGTAAGAAATGATTGGTTTAAAAAGTGCAGGAAAACCCTGCACTCTGATTGGCTGGCAACTGCGGCTGCGGGCTATAAGTAGCAGCCGCAGCCCAGCCAAAGTGGGTTCGTTCTGAGCTGTAGTCACTAATAAACAAAGAGCTTGAAGCACTCCGCGTCTGTCTCTTCATGCAAACTTAACAGAAACCTAGTTCTCCATCCTAGCAGAAGCAAACCTAGCTCAGTGGAGGTTATGTAAAATCTGATCTCTGCCATTGCATCCATCCATAAATGGTAGGAGCAAGGCTCAGTTGGCTTTATGGTACACATTGCATCAGGCCATTAAGCAGGTTGGTTTGGTGATGGCTTCCTGACCTACGTGAATCCAAGCAATTTCTGAGCTTCATCGCCATTTTTCAGAATTATTTTTATTCCAGTTGCTCGCTCTGGTAGTATCCTATCCACATCCAACCCAGGTCAGAGCATTTTCAGCTTTTAAGCCTAGTTGGCCAGATGCTGCCAGTTGCCAGAGTGCAAAGAGTGTCAAAACCGAAGGATCAGAAAACGAGAGATGATTTATAAGATTTTATTACTGTGGAAAAGATTTGTGATTGGGAAGTGGGGGGTTAATCTGGGATGTTTTTTAGGCAACAATGGGACTCGGGTATATATGCATATGTTCATGACTCCATATGAGCGTATTATAAATGTCACAGAAGTACCAATAGAAGAGAATATTCTAGCACTGTTTATGTTATCTAGCTGGGTAATAAAACGTCTGCAAGAAAATAAGCAGCAAGGATCCCACTATCCCAGAAGTGGATAGAAATTGAAGGATGTTCAGAGGTTAAAATATGTGGAACGGTCCATTTTAGAGTCAACATTTTGCACCTCACCCTAAAACAGGCCTCTATCTTATTGAGTTTATTGTATATTGAGATTGAACTGGGACATAATCCCCGCAGCACTATTTTGAGTATTTCTTAGCCCAAAGGCAGTCTCATTGAGTCTAAAAAAGGCTTACTGCCTGGGAATTTATTCCAAAGTAGTTGGATAAGATTGGGGAATATAGAAGAGATGTATTAATACATTACATTTTCTCCTTTTTATCTTTTTCAAAAATTGTCACTAGGGGCAGATCACGTTTGTATTTCCTGCAATAATACCCTCGATCCATTCGGTATAATCGAAGACCTTGGTGTAGACGCCAGGTTCAAGAAGTTGGGCACAAGGAAAGCGCCCCCAAGATACAATGCCTTGGATTTGTCCATTACAGATGAGGGGTCCCCCAGAATCACCCTGTTGAGAAAAATCAAACATGGAACATCTATGAATGGGAAGTGGAGTAAACAGTACCCTTCCATTGTCCATTCCCATATAGCCCCAACTGTTTTCACTTCAGTATTCCCCAGTCCAGGATCCTTGCACACCTAGAAGGCACTGGAGTTAGAAAAAGCTGTGACTTGGTATGTATCTTTCTACAAGATGCCCTCAAGGCTCAATCTCTTTTCATAGCTTTGAAAACTGGCCCTGTTTCTTCAGGAGTCTGTCTTAGAAGGGATCATCTTACCTTACATGAATCTTTGCCTCCTTCCAGGACACCTGCACACAATATGTTCTCCCCTGACAACGTTGGGTAAGCTGCTTGACACACCGGAATATGGAGTATGTTAATGTCAACACAATGAGGGACTTCGGGATAAGTCACTGAAAAAATTAAAAATAGGTGAAGTTACACGGTTCCACCTTTCACAATTTACCTCCTAGATACATAAAACTACAACTTCCATTGTTTCCAACCAATAGAGCTTATCTCACTGCCTCGGAGTAGAAAGTATTGTCTTTCAAGATGTCCAAAGGGACACCTAGGAAAAATAGGTTTAGTTAAATGTTTGCAAAGGATGGTTTTTGTCAAGATATTAATAGGTGAGGGCATTTGAAGGCTTCTCAACTTCCTCCAGCACTCTGTGCAAAGATTGCCTTGTGGGCAGAGTAGGACTTTTGCTAGTTCAAAGGTCATAGAATTGATTGTGCATCTTCTGGAGAAGATCTAGAACAGGTCTCCACATTTGGCAGCTTTAAGACTTGTGGACTTCATTTCTCAAAATTCCCCAGGCAGCATACTGAAACTTCCATACCTGAAGATGAAGCAGCCCATAAGCATGTACTGTGAACAAGAACAAAAAGGCAGGAATCGTGTCTAAAAGATTATCTACCCTCCTTGGGGAGGGTAGATAAGATGGATATAAGTTTTAAGGAAACAAAGGAAAAATGTCATCTGAACCAGACAAAGAAAGCTGATTCTGAGAACATGAGCCTTGGTGGTGCAGGCTGTTAAACACCTAGCACTTCGCTCCAGCTGCCTGCAATTAGTGCAGGCTCGAATCCCACCAGGCTCAAGGTTGACTCAGCCTTCCATCCTCCTGGGGTAGGTAAATTGAGGACCCAAGATTGTTGGGGGCAATAAGCTGACTTTGTAAAAATGCCGCTTGGGGAGGCCCAAAAAGCCCTAATAATAAGCAGGCATATACAATAGAATGAAGGCTATTGCTGAGCAGATTGGGTTGTGCTCCAAAGATTGTAAGCCACCCTGAGTCTCCGGAGAAGAGCGGCATATAAATGTGAATTAAAAAAAAACATGGAATAAACCCAATTCCAGGTAATCAACAAATAGCAATAGCAATGGCACTTAGATTTATACACTGCTTTACAGTGCTTTGTAGCCATCTCTAAGCTATTTACAGAGTCAGCACATTGCCCCCAACAATCTGGGTCCTCATTTTACCCACCTGGGAAGGATGGAAGGCTGAGTCAAACTTTAGCCTGGGGAGATTCGAACTGCCAAATTGCAGGCAGCTGGCAGTCAGCAGAAGTAGCCTGCAGTACTGCATTCTAACCACTGCGCCATCGCAGCTCTTACTGCTTTTGATATTTGATGTTACATCAATAGCTTTGTCTGAGAGTATTGATGGAGATCCCTACCTTCAGGAGATGTGACTGTGCCCCAGCCCATAACACGGCAAACTGAGCCCAAACTGGGAGGGTTGGAGGGCAAGCTGAGAGGTGCGATGTGTTCACTATAGTTAACAGAACTGTTCAGCCTGATCAACATGATATCTTGGCTCCATTGGGTACAGTTATTGGTACTGAGACAACACAACTTCTCCTTCGGGACCCTTATCTGCTCATCCTCATAGTGTACATGTACGTTATGCACACCCAGCTTTATCTGGATATCTTCCCTACAAGAAAAAACAATGAAAAGTTAAGGAGTCCATGTGGTTCTGACATTAATGCTATGATTTTGTATGGTGCACATCCTCTCTCAACCCAACCTATCTCGAAGGATTGTAGGACAGATAAAGACGAACACAAGATCTGGATTTTGACCACTCTGCTCTTGTCTTGAAGAGCTATGAAGATTTTATTTATTTATTTATTTGTCAAGTATGTATTAGATAACATATATATAAACATGATTATTTATACATGAAATGGATATGAATAAAAGGAAACATTTGGACAGGGACAGTAGGCATGCTGGTCCACTTATGCACGCAACACACCCCTTACAGACCTCTTAGGAATGGGGTAAGGTCAACAGTAGACGGTCTAAGGTTAAAGTTTTGGAGGTTTGGAGAAGAAACCACAGAGTCAGGTGTGGTGCCTTGCCCAGGCCTTTGACAAGGGAGAGAGAAGCCCCTCACATGTTTTTACCTTTTACGCTTTTTAAATTTATTTCTTTTTTGAAATTTATTTTCTTATTGCAAATGCCCAGAGTCAGGCAGCCTATGGTTAATCTATTCCGGTCGGTTGCACAGGCAGTCCAATATTTAGACTGGATTTGCCATCTTTATCCACCTATCGAGCCCTTCCCGAGGACCTGGTGTAGGTATTAAAGAGATTGTCACAGGATGTAAGCTGTTCCAAGTAAAGCTGCCTTTTGCAATTGACTGTGGTGATTTTGTCAATGCTGATGGTGTTTAGGTAATGTTCCAGATAGTGTTGTGTTTGTCGTTATTGTATCCCAGAAAAAAGGGAAAGATATAAATACTATGGTGAAGTAGAAGGAAAATCTACCATTAATATAGACAGCATTGCTCAAGATACGATTGTGAGGAGCAGTAGCAGCAAAACACTCATTCAAAATGCACAGAGAAGTCACTACAAACTAGCAGAAACATTATTTAAAAATCTGGATATTTAAGCACGATCTCCCTCAACCCTTCCACCTTCTGTAATGCCCTCACCTGTTGCAGTGTGCAGCAGTGAGCACCCATTCGTGGTTGAGCAAGGTCCCTGCACAGAAAAACCCTGCAGAGTTATACAAATATACAAGGGAACGATGTTCATTTTCGTTACATTCAAAACCTCCAATGATCCGATCAAGAGGGGTTATTGCTGCAAAGAAACGAAGAAAGTTCACTGTTTGGCTGTGAAATAGTACATAATTGCTTTTATTAGTAGTGTTTCTATCAGTACAGTAATTTTGGAGTGGCCCAGAAGACTGTGAGACACACAGCATCAAACCAGTTGAATAAAATTGCTTTATTTATTATGGATTATTTGCAAATTGTATACATGACTATGCCCAAGTAGGTAAATTAAAGCGCCACCACAACTCTTCCTAAATATGCCTGTATATCAGTCAATCAGAATAGAGCTGGAAGGGAACTTGGAGATTCTCTAGTCCAACCCAGGGGGCTGTCTTCTTCAAAACCTCCAATGATAAAGCACCTATGATTTCTGAAGGCAAGCTGTTCCACTGGTTAATTGTTCTCACTGTTAGGAAGTTTCTCCTTAATTACAGGCTTCTTCTCCTTGATTATTTTCCATCCATTGTTTCTTGTTTTGCCTTCTGGTGCTTTGTAAAATAAATCGACCCCCTCTTCTTTGTGGTAGCCCTTCAAATACTTGGACATTGCTTTTATGTTACACTTAGTCCTTCTTTTCTCTAGATTGGCCATACCCAATTCCTGCAACCGTTCTTCATATGTTTTAGCCTCCAGACCTTTGATCATCTTGGATGCTCTTCTTTGTACTTTTTTGAAAGTCTCGACATCTTCTTTTGTAATGTGGTGACCAAACTTGATGCAGTATTCCAGATGTGATCTTACTAAGAATTTGTAAAGCGGTACATGTGTGTGCATGTGTGTGTGTGTGTATACATCACAGAAAAAAAATATTTCCCATGCTTTCTAATATGGTTTTATGAAAGCAAAAATTCATTAAATATTAAACAGAGATGCTAGCTCATCACACTCTAAAATAAAAAATTGTCCAGGACCTTAACACTTAACACTTTCGTGAAACAGATTCTGCTTTGTTAGTGGTGCTAAGATTTGGGGGTAGACAGACTGCCAAGACAGGGGAGTTGACTTATTCAACGTGGAAGTAAAAAAGACATTTTTATCATTTCCACAATTCTCATCGCAGGATCATATAGTTATTTAAAACAGTGTCTTGCTGCTGGAACTAATGAAACTCCTTAGACCACCTTATAAACAGCAATATCAATGACCTTATTACACTTTCAACCAATTAAACCAGTGTTTCTCAACCTTGGTGACTTGAAGATGTATGGATTTTAATTCCTACAATTCCCCTGACAGCTTGGTGAATTTTGGGAATTAAACTCCACACATCTTCAAGCAGCAAGACAAAGGCCATACTCTGCAAACTTGCATAAGAAAAGCTGGGGATAGATGCTCAGTTCATGTCACTGAGTTCCCTGCACATTGGGGAACTAGTTATTAATACAGGGCTAAATCTGAGTCCCCTTTTGCAGGTGTGTACAGCACTATTTTCCAGGACATTTTTGCATACCAGTTAGGGTGCTTGTACTGGAGCCAAAAACTGGGACCCTCTTGGCCAAATCAAAACATACGGTAAACATAAACAATAAGTCCTGGCTTTCAAGTTTACCATCCAAGGGAAGTGAAGTACAAACAAAAAGGGACATTTGACTTTGGAGCCTCAGATATACACAAATATTTTTCTTTATATCTCCAATAATGCTGGAAATAGGTTGTCGCATGATTCTGCCATTCTGATGGCTGAAAAGAGAGGAAGTTGGTCTTCTCAAAAGTTATGGCATATTTTGCTCTGCTTCTTTGCTGCTCCAAGAACTTAACGGTATCACTGCCAGTGAGATTATGCTAATCAGCTGAAGGAAGAAGAATAGTTCAGATTAGCTTCTAAAGAGGATGGGCTTTTAGAAGCATTTGGTCCAGAGTCTGATCTTGCTCTACTGGATTGCTAAGAAAACAAAAAATTTTTTTTAAGTGGCCTCATGGGGTGGCAGAATGAGGGATAGTAGCAGAGAAAGTGAGGAAGAATTTGATGAAAAATGGAATTTAATCTATGAATTTGGATAGGAAGTAGATAACATTTGGATTTAGTTCACTAAAAACAGTTTGAGCCAACCCCGATGGCAGTAAAATCCCTACATGAAAGTTTTGAATTTGTTTCAGAAGCAATGACCCAGATGTTGCACGCTGTACAATGCAGCAAATCTAACATTTAATGGGAATTAGGTTAAATACAACAGATTTGTTTTACCAGTTGGAACAAAAATCAATGGCCATTTCATATACCATTTGTGTATACACTAATACACTATCCTATGACTAAAAATCCTTCCCCAACTTTTTCCTCAAAATATTTTATAATATGTCATCTTCCTTTATTGAAGTCAGTTGCCAAATAAATGGAAACACGAAAGGAAGCTGACTATACTTGTGATTATATATTTTTCATTGGCTAGTTTCACTGAGATGAATGAAATGTATCCATTCATATTATCATTACACATACAGCAATGGTCTTCTCAATTTGCACCAACCAGGCCTTCTTCCCCTACTCTCTACCTGTAACCTGATTGCCCATCTTGAATTAATTTATTATATGAAATTTTACTCATGTAACTCGAGGTTTAAATGAAAAAGATACCTAAAGTCCTGTTTATCTTTTGCTCTGGGGTCTTACCGTAAGAAAGCTGTAGTATCAGAAGGCTTGCTAGGAGTCTGATCAGTGCCATAGTTTCCACTCTGTGTGGCAAATTGTTTGCTTGGTCTTTAGAAATAGGAAACAATTTTGGCAAGAATGCACAGTTTAAAATATTTGATTAAGGACATTGTTCTCTTCCATTCCAAGGCCAAGGCACAGATGTGAAAAAAATGCCAGGTTCTCACCGTTCTGTAACTTGGCTCTATATCAGCGGTGTCAAACTTATGGCCTGGGGGCTGGATCCAGCCCACAGGGTGCTTAGATCTTGCCTGCAGGGCTGCCCTGGAAACAGCAAAGGAGGGCCCTTGGAATTCGATGGCCCCTGGAACTCAACGGGAGGGCTACATGTGGCCTTCTTGAGCTCAGATTTTGCTGGCAGAGGATTGCAGGAAGCCGTTCAGTGGTGGGATTCAAATAATTGAACAACCGGTTCTCTGCCTTAATGATTTCTTCCAACAACCATCTCACCAAACTGCTCAGAAACTTAACAACCGGTTCTCCCGAAGTAGTGCGAACTGGCTGAATCCCACCACTGAGGCCGTTGCAACCGAAAACAGGGCTTGGGAGCCCCTTTTCACTGGCAGGGTGCTCAGGCCGCCACAGGTGCCTCTGACACGAGCAATATTGAGCTGGCCATGCCCCCCCTGGCCCCTCCAAGGTCAAACACAACCCTGATGCGGCCCTCAATGAAATTGAGTTTGACACCCCTGCTCTATATCATGCAGCCCGAGGCACAAAAGAACACTAGTAATAACACTGGATATGTATCTCAATAAAAACAGACCCTTCTGGAAAGCAAAAGCCCCAAAATGTGATTAATGCTCTCTGTGTGAGGTGTGGAATTCATTTCAGCTTTAGAACAGAAGGAAAGCAGGGTTGTTTTTTGCAACTGGAATTATTTTTAAGCCTCAAAAGGGTCCTATTTGTAAATTTCAGTTCAGCATTCAATACCATCATTCCAGACACTCTTCTAAGTAAATTAAACCAACCAGCGGTACATGAACACACTCATAAGTGGATCATAAGCTTCCTAACAGACAGGAAGCAGCAGGTGAAGATAGGCAGAATCACATATGATACCTATACAATCAGCACAGCCCTCCCCACAAGGCTGTGTGCTTTCTCCACTTCTCTTTTCCCTCTATACCAATGACTGCATCTCAAACAATCCATCTGTTAAAATACTGAAGTTTGCAGATGATGCAACAGTGATTGATCTCGTTCGAGACAATGATGAATCCGCATACAGACGGAAGGTTGTACATCTTGCCTCATGGTAAAACCGAAAAAAATCTGGAACTGAACACACTCAAAACCACAGAAATGGTGGTAGACTTTAGAAGAAACCCTCCCATACTACCACCTCTTACAATACTAGACAACACAGTATCAACAGTAGAGACCTTCAAATTTCTAGGTTCTACTATATCACATGACCTAAAATGGACACCTAACATCAAAAACATCATCAAAGAAGCACAACAAAGAATGTTCTTTCTGTGCCAACTCAGAAAGCTCAAACTGCCCACGGAGCTGCTGATACAGTTCTATAGAGGAATTATTGAGTCTGTCGTCTGCACCTCTATAACTGTCTGGTTTGGTTCTGCAACCCAACAGAACAGACTTCAGAGAATAATTAGGACTGCGGAAAAAACAATTACTACCAATCTGCCTTCAATCGAGGATCTGTATACTGCACAAGTCAATAAGAGGGCTGTGAAAATATTTACAGACCACTCACATCCCGGACATAAACTGTTTCAACTCCTTCCCTCAAAGTGACGCTATAGAGCACTGCATACAAGAACAACTAGACACAAGAACAGTTTTTTCCTGAATGCCATCACTCTGCTAAACAAATAATTCCCTCAACACTGTCCAACTATTTACAAAGTCTGCACTACTATTACTGTTAATCTTCTCATCACTCCTTATCGCCATCCCCCCCACTTGTGACTGTATGACTATAACTTTGTCGCTTGTATCCTTACGATTTATATGGACTGTTTACTAGTATGATTTGATTGCTTATTGTACCTATGACTATCATTAAATGTTGTACCTTAAGATTCTTGACAAATGTATCTTTTCTTTTATGTACATTGAGAGTATTTGCACCAAGACAAATTCCTTGTGTGTCCAACCGCACTTGGCCAATAAAGAATATTCTAAACAAACAAACAAAAAAGCCAGGGGAGTTAGACCATACAAAGGCAACCCATGCTCAATTTGTCTGTGTGGTGGGGGGAAAATGACTGTTCCTGTATTATTAATAGTGGGGGCAACTGATACTAACTTAAGCCCAACAATTTTCATTGTTGTGAGACTGGTTTGAAAACTCTCCACATTTTCCAGTTTTGGAAAAATGGAGAACAGGAAAGCTGGTTATGCACAGCCCTGGATGGACGCTCTCCATAGCTGCAATTTGTTTAAATGTGACTTAGTTAAAATTAGCCTTATCCTTTCAATTTCATACCCTCCAGATGCCTGGACTTCAACTCCTAGAACAGTGGTCCCCAAACTTGGCAACTTTAAGACTTGTGGACTTCAACTCCCAGAATTCTCCAGCCAGCATAGGAGTTGAAGTCCACAAGCCTTAAAGTTGCCAAATTTGGAGACTTCTGTCCTAGAATTTCCCAGTCAGGATGGTAATTGTGGAGAATTATGGAAGTTGAATTCTATACAACCGGGAGAAGGTACCCAGCTATGGTTGGATATCATACATGGTATCAGACTGTTTCTCCCTGTTACTGTCTGTCTGATCAGGAGATGCTTGGTATTAGGGAATCCCACTTGGCAGGACCAGGAATAAAGACATTTCTCTCATGCTAATCCTGCCCATCCCAAGGTTAGATTGGCCCTAACCCTTGTGGTGTTTTACAAGGCCTTAAAACAGGGGTCCCCAATCCCCGGTCCATGTACCGGCACTGGGCCACAGCTTGCCAGAAATTGGGCTGCACAGTCAAGCAAAGCCCCATCTGCGGGATGCAGTCAGCACACAAAACCACATCCCCTCCGGTCTGCAGAAAAACGTCTCCATGGAACCTGATGCCCTAAAATTTGGGGGCCACTGCCTTAAAATGTGTGGTTTTGTCACCAGGCTTAAGGATTCAAATGCATAGCAGTTTGTACAGTAATTGCTATTGATGGTTTTTATATCCCAGCTGCTCACTGTATTTGTATGATTTTTTAGTTCTGAATTGTCGAAAGTCATGAGTTTGAAATGGATGGCCATATGCATTGAAATACAATTAACATGATTAAATAGATCATAGCCTAGCAAGGGGATATTCCCCCTCTCAAAGAATTTTACACTGTCAGATATTAGGGAAAAAATTAATGAAGTTTAATTAAAATGAATAATTTTTAATTGCTGTAGGAAATTTTTAAAGAAGAAACGTGATGAACGTTAGGAAAAAAAGTCTGCATACTGGAAGCTACAGCAGCTGTCAGCTCCTTCTCTTTGCAAGTCTTCTACCCCAGAAAATGGGTCAATTCTGTATCTAGGTTATGTATACAGGTTGGCCAGCCTGTCTAGAGCAGTGGTAGGGAATTATGACCCGTGGACTTCAACTCCCAGAATTCTGAGAGTTGAAGTCCACAAGTCATGGGGTGGGCTTAGTTCTCCACCTCTGCTCTAGAAGAAGCTGCATTGTTTTGGCGCCCGTGCAGCCCTCAGCTGGCCACGTGAGAGATCCCGCTAAAACGAGGGACGGAACTAGAGCGACCTTGCGTCCGTTCTTCCGGTGCTGCTCTAGCCTCCCCGTCGCTGGTTCCGGCGTCTTGGTGGCCTGTTCTGCAGGTGAAAGTCACTTTGAGGAAGCTGCTGTTTCGTCGGCGTCGTTGAGGTGAGAAGCCGGGGACTCGCTCTCAGCCGGGCGGGGAGAATGAGGAGAAGAGGCCTTCGCCTTCGGAGGGCGTCTGGGTTCCCTCGCGAGAAGAGCCCGGGAAGGCCCGGTGCTGATCGCGCCTCCCCACCCCGAAGGCGAACCGCGCCAGTCCGGGTCTTTGGGTCTCTCAGGTTGAATCGGCGTGTCAGTTGGGGATGATGGGGGTTGGCAGCAACAGGAGGAGGAGGAGGAGGCCGGGTCCTCCGGGAGCTTTGGACCCCAAACAGCCACAGTTCTGGTTTTCCTTCCTTCCTTCCTTCCTTCCTTCCTTCCTTCCTTCCTTCCTTCCTTCCTTCCTTCCTTCCTTCTTTTCCTTTCCGTTCTTTTCTCCCTCCCTCCCTCCCTCCCTCCCTCCCTCCTTCCTTCCTTCCTTCCTTCCTTCTTATCCATCCATCCTCCCCTCCCTCCCTTATTCTTAAAAATAATTATTCTTAAAAGCGATGATTTATCATTTATAGCTTTGATGTACCATGAGAGCTTACGCACAAAAGACAAATTCCTTGTGTGTCCAATCACACTTGGCCAATAAAGAATTCTATTCTTAGCACCCACCACCCCTCAAGTACTAGAAAAGGGGGCTCAGGGAAGAAGGAGGTGGAGGAGGACGGTTTGGGGAAAATCTTTCCCATTTGTCCTGGGAAGAAGTTCTTTCCATTCAGAGAAAGCCCTTTGAGGCCTCACCCAAGGACAGTCTTCTCTGTAAAGCAGGTAGTCCTCGACTTACCACCACAATTGACCGCAAAAAATTATGTAGCGAGGAAATTTCTTAGGTGAATTTGGCCCCATGTTACAACTTTTCTTGTGGCATTGGTTAGTGGATCACTGCTGTTGTTAAATTGATAAATTAGTAAACAGTGATTAGTAATTAGTTAAGTGAATCTGGCTTTCCCATTGACTTTGCTCCTAAGAAGGTTGCAAAAGATGATCCCATGACCTCTGGGACACTATCACCATCATAAATAGGAACCAGCTGTCAAGCATTGGAGTGTAAATCACATGACCATGGGGATGCTGCACTGATCATAAGTGTGAAAAATGGTCCTAAGTCACTTTTTTCAGTGCCGTTGTAACTTCGGACTTTCACTAAATGAACTGTTGTAAGCTGAGGACTACCTGCAACAAAAGAAAGCTGTTTGAAAAGAATGTGCACCCAAGCAGACTTAATTCAAAAGGTAATCTTCCAGCCAAATGATACTATTCCACAAGCTTAATAAACCATCACCATTATTAGTTGGAGGATTGTGTGCCAGTATTTCCATTTCGGATAACTTGTCTCTTTATGATAGATTAGCACTTAAATGAAGATTAGGAACACCGGCAAGAAAGCTAGGGTACATCAGATTTGGCCATGAAATGTCCCCTTCCCCTTTGCCTTGATTTTACTAGAACAGTTTGAATTTCTAATAACAGAAGTTACACAAAAACTGGGGTAGCCTGAAATGAAATGAGGCAATATCTATGGCTCAGTGACTGATGGGAAGCCACTGGTTTACCATATTATGTCAGTCACAAGTGAAGCCCTCCTACAACTGTTTTATTTGGGTATCAGATATCTGAACACAATAACTGTTTTGTGGTCTGAGCATAGGGTGCTGTTGAACCCAACTAATGTGTATATATCTTCAGTGCTTAATATCACAGCAATGGGCACACTGTCTCATACGTGTGGCATGTCATTTTTGTTAGTGTTTTCTGGTCTGCAGCAAGATAACTTTGCACCTTTCATCCCCATCCATAGGTAATGGTTTTAGGAAAGGATCTCTTCTGTTATGTGAAGTGTCAGGAAGTCTGTTAAAGAGACACAACTAGCAGTCTAAGAAAACTCAAGATTGCTTTCTTCTTTCTATTGTTCAGTTGAAAGATTTTAGGAGCTGCTTAGAAAGCATCACTTGGGTAGAGGCAGCTTTCTTCCAAACTGCATCTAGATTGAACTAATAAATAAGCAAGATGTTTATTTAGTCAGCTGTTCAAGGTTCAGACATTTAATTGTTTATTAATCTGATTAGCTACACCCATGTTTATTCTTTTGGGCAGAAGCCAGCAAGCAGAACCGCAGAATAAAGTATCTGCTTCCAATTTCTTGATGTGAGCATTCTGAGGCCTTATTTATGTCATATGTATTATTATTATATAAAAGACCTCCAAGATCCCTTCCAACTCTTCTGTTATTTCTGTTCAGTAGGCTAGAATATACATCTAGAACTGATTTGCTAAAATTCAGCTTGTCTGCTTTAAAGCTTAAGGGTGAAACCATTATCTCCATTCGGTTACCAAGTTTTTAAAAAGAGAGAGGCATATTAATGTGTTAGATTAAAATAGCTGATGGTCAGTGCTAAAGGTACCAAGGCTTTCTCCTATTTAGCAGGAAGGGGTTCCAGACATATTTCTATAACTGATGTGAGCAGAAGATTTAATTTCTGGTTCACTGATTGCAGATAGGAGAAATAGACTGAACCAATAGTCCTTGACAGTCCTAGACAGGCAACTCAGTTGTTAAACAAAGCTGTCATTAAGTCCAATCACATGATCACAAATGTGCTAATGATTTTACTTAGCTTTCCTTTGTTTTACAGTGTCCAGAAAACACTATCCCAAAGAGCTGGATGAGGCCACAGGGTGAGAAAGGTTTCCAAAACTTGACTTGCAAGGAAGCCAAGTAAAAGGGTAGATCTTACAGCCCCCTTCTCCCATTCTTCTGTCCTTTGGAATCCTCACTCCAATACTGATATAATTAGTAAGAAGAGAAATAATGTTCATATTTACATTCATTGTAGAGGAAGGGATCACAAGACAGTAAGAAGGCATATAATAGGGAGTAGACATTGATTTATCAGCAGGATTCTACTTCAAATAAAATATCTATGACAATCCAGTATTTGGGTGATAAAATTACTATCGGGAAAACTTGATCTTTTTCCTAAGGGAATGTCTTCTAATAGCTGACATTTTGAAGTACCAGGATATATCAGTTTCCTGATTTCTCATCTATTTTCAGAAAAAAGTATGTCTGAAGCCATAAAAAGCAAGATAGAGAACTACAAAACAGCTCCGTTTGACAGTAGGTTCCCCAATCAAAATCAAACACGAGGCTGCTGGCAGAACTACCTTGGTTAGTATAATTGATGGATGTGAATGTTTGTGTTTCTGCATTATGGATAAGAAAAAAGGCTTCACATTCTGAAATCTTCATAAAAAGGTCATATTTTTCTTTATTGAAGTAAAAATAATATATTAATGATGGAAAGCTTAAACATAAAAATGGTATTGCTGTCTCTTCCCCCTATATTTAAAAACATTAGTTACATGATGAATAATTTCCTCGCGTTTTTTTTTTAGTTTTTAACACAACACATTTCCTTTTTTTCTCTCCCACTTTTGTTTTGAACTTTTTTGACAGCTTGGGTTATAGCTTGCCATGGTAAAACCAAGTTTTAACTATACTGTCCCGATTGTGCTAAAAAAATCTCCTCAGTCTTCTGAAAAACAACCTGTTTATCTTGCATATAAGAGTCGCTCCAGTAGTGAGGTTAAGTGCTACATACATTTAATAAATATAAATAAATAAATATGCAAGCAAGAATATTGAGTTGTGGGGATTTGATAACTTTTATTTTCTGGTTAGGCTGATCATATAATATAATATTGAACTCCCACTTTTTCCGTAGCAACAACTGATTGGAGATTGAGAAAACACTAGATTTGATGATGTATCATCATCATCATTATTATCATCATCAAATGTATTTGGATGTGTTGGAGGGCAGAATGTTGGGTCTTTTTTTTATTTTGGAGACCCAGGTGTTGGACAATACACAGTCTTGTAGATTCTTCAGGCTTATACATGATTCTGTTTTTAAGGACTCTTCTAGATTAGATGCATTTTGCTCCATCATTGGCTTGAGATATTTTTTTCCCCTCCTGCCAGATTTCCATCGCTGTGAGAAAGCTATGAATACCAAAGGCAGTGATCCCTATGTCTGCCAGTGGTATAAAAAAGTATACTCATCCCTGTGCCCTTCTATTTGGGTAAGTAAATTACATTTTTATTTTTTATTTTTAATTACATTTATATGCCGCCCTTCTCCGAAGACTCAGGGCGGCTTACAATTTTTGGGATACAACCCAGTGTGCACAGCAATAGCCTTCATTCCATTGTATATGCCTGCTTATTACTAAGCGGCATTTTTACAAGGTCAGCTAATTGCCCCCAACAATCTTGGGTCCTCAATTTACCTACCCCGAGAGGATGGAAGGCTGAGTCAATCTTGAGCCTGGTGGGATTCGAGCCTACAGTAATTGTAGACAGCTGGATCTTAAGAGCAGGCATTTACAGCCTGAGCCACCAAGGCTACATAAGTCTGGCTAAAGCATTTTTTGTACAAGAAACCAGTTGGGGGCAAAGGAAGATGGTAAAAGATCTCTCCCTCTTCAGGGGTACATCCACAAAGGGTCAGGCAATCTGATAACCAAAGTACTTTGGAGTAAAACTCTGGAATCCCTGGCCATTAATCATGGATGTTGTAGTTCCAGTACATCTGGGAAACAATTGATTACCAACTCCATCAAAAACCTCCAGAATTGTATTCAAAATATTTCTTACCCCTCTCCTTCAGGACATAATTGAGAAGTGCATGGAAGAGTTAACAATTTTAATGACACAACTCTTAATTGAGAAACAGTGATCCAAAGAAAATGTTCTGATCTTTTGCAGGTTGACAACTGGGATGAACTTCGGGAAAATGGCTGTTTTCCAGGCAAAATCTGATGGTCTTTTTGTCTGCCAGTAGCCCCCCTACTCAGGACTGTTGCACTGCTGAGTCCTTTCTGCGTGGTACATCTGAAGGATTTTTCTGAAATGGCTCTTGTCTGCTTGAGCACCTGAACCATTTAATAGTACAAAATCTTGGATATTACCTATTCTAATAAAATGCATAATACCCATGCCTGTGAATGAATGAATGAATGAATGAACAAACTTTATTATGGTCTTAGACCAGCAATAGACACCACTATTTACATATACATAAAAATATTGTCATTATAATACATTACTAGTAGATAGTAACATCCCTATTAAGAAAATACGTGTTCTCAAGCAATTAGGGTCACTCCCTAGTTTATATTAGTGGAGATCCAATAAGTATGTGTATATCATTTTCCAAAGTATATCATTTTCCAAAGATTGTTCTATCTACAAAAATTGTCATAAACTGACCGCTATAATTCTGTAACCAGTTTTTTCCTTGTAGACATTGCAGCAACACAGAATTTTGCTACTACACGGGTAATACCTGGGTTTGAATCCTGGAGGAGAAAGTCTACATAAAAATTGTCTGCCCTCCCTGGCAATCTCTCTAGTAAGGGGAGAATATACAATGACCTATAAACTCTGTATAGCTCAGAGTACAATAAAACATGTTAGATATGTTCAACTACTCCTTTACCACATATACATACCCATTCTGCTATTGGTGTTTTCTTATACCTGCCCTGAAGAAGTGCTGATGGGAGAATATTGAATCTGGCTCTAAAGAAAGCTATTCTTTGTTTTGGGAAGGTCAGATCATTCAGATATCTTGCCAATTCCCACACTCCCTGTTTGATTCTGTCCCTGCTGTGGCAAGCCAACCTATTTAATTCTTCTTGGAACTCCATGTCCTTCATTCTATTGATTATTACTTGCTTTGCTTGGTCAAAGCCTAGGGACATTAAGAATACTGGTGAGAGTCCATAAGAACCCAGTTTGTGGTCTATTGCCTGCTTCCAAGGGGAGGGGTAGTTATCAATCAGTATTAGAGGGGTCAGTCCCTCTGGGAAGAAATGCATTTTTAGCCAATGCATGATCATCATCTTCCAGGCTCTTACCTGAATTTGAGGCATGCCTGTCTCAATTCTTACTTGGGCATTTGGAGTTCCTTTGGGTGCAGATAAGATGGCTCTCAGGAATTTGGTTTGAATAGGTTCTAGCAAGTCTTTTTTTGCAAGGGTTCCTGTTTGTGCCCCATATAGGATTTGAGCCAATGTTGTGGCCTCAAAAAGTTTTAAGGCTGCAGGTACTAATTGCCCACCACCGGTGTAAAAAAAGTGTTTAATTGCATTTGAGGACCTATAGGCTGCTTGTAGTGTGTGATCCAGGTGCGCCCTCCATGTCCCGTGTGAGTGGAAAACTACCCCCAGATATCTAAATGTCCTGACCTGTTCTAGACTATACCCTTCTATTTTCCAGGAGTATTGTCTAGATCTTTTAGCAAAAATTAAAACTTTTGATTTATCAAAGTTAAGGGCCAGGTTATTCTGTTTACAAAATTCAACCCATGCCTGTGTTTATCCTTCTGACTCATGCATATGTTCTACCACATGCTTTATCTATGGTAATGTTCTCAAAGAATGGGACAGATGTCATTATTGTGCTACATGTTTGTACTTTCTCACTGGACCTCTTTTGACGAGATATAAGCCTTTCCATTCATTGGGTTAAACAGTTTATATGTGCATGGGAAACTTTATAGCTGCTTGTATGTTGATAACAGAACTTATTATACCAGGGTCAGCCATCTCACACCTGGTCATTTCTCAGTTACTAATCCTATGTTCTGGGCTAAGCAAGTGCGACATGAAAAATCCACTTCGTAGATTGCCTTGATTTCAACATTCAAATAGCCTTGTATGTCACCTCTTCTTATCATAGGCAGCCAGTGAACAAATAAACATCTGATTTTGAAAAGGGCATCAGATACCACATGGTCCTTACACATTGTGCTAATAACTGTTGAGCAGGCTTAGCCAACAGCTCTGTTTAATGGAGAGGAGACTTGAGTAAGAATATATTCAAACCTATCTCTAGGGGGAAAAACGGCATTTGGGTGCTGTGTTTGGTATTGTGTGTTTTCTACATATTTTTAAAGGCAGTATCTACAAAGGAATCAGGCATATGTGTTGTGATGGCACCATGCAAATGATACACATGCATGGTGCCATCGGATGTCATGGTATCACTTATGCAAATTATTTTATAATATATGCAGTGAAGTCATGATCCATATGTTATCAGTTTGAAATTTTTTAGTAAGTATGTTTAGGATTATTTTTAGGAAGACATTTTTGTTTAGCTTTCTTAACAATTAAAACAATTTTCAAACTTAAAAAAACTTTAAAAATTAGAAGATACACCACTAAAATATAATCGGAGCAAAAGTAAAATACTATATCTACTATAATAATGCATACTTCATCTTTTCACTAGTAAAAAATGGTGCTTTTTCCCCAAAAAGACAAACCACACATTTCTGACATTAATATTATGCTATAATATAAAAGTTATAGTAACCTTAGTGGTAATTCATCAGTTTTCCTACTACAAAACCGGATTTAATTTGCAATCGTCTGGCTGTGGCGGGATCACTCCTCTGCATGGATGGCAGCCTTGATAGATTTACTTTATTGTCGTACATACACAGTATACACATACAACAAAATTCACATAATGCCCAGAGACCAGTCCAAACATGCGCACACACATGACAATCCCCAAACACAGCCCCACCCACCAAAAATTCCCCGTCCCCTAAAAACACAAAACATCCACACAACAGACACAAGTTCGGGTTCTTTGCAAAGGAGTCTTTATGCAAACAAAAAGCAAAGGAACCATATGCTTACGCCAGGAGATGCAGGCGAGTTAACAAGTTTTGTGCGCATTGACCTCAAATATGGATCTGTGAAATGACGCTATGGTTCCTTCAAGCCAAATGTGAAGCATATGAAGAACGGCTGCAGGATTTGGGTATGGCTAGTTTAAAGAAAAGAATTAGAGGTGACGTGATAGCAGTGTTCCAGTATTTGAGGGGCTGCCACAAAGAGAAGGGAGTCCGTTATTTTGCAAAGCATCAGAAAGCAAGACAAGAAACACTGGAACAGTGAGGACAATTAACCAGTGGAACAGCTTCCTTCAGAAATCATAGGTGCTTTATCAATGGAGGTTTTGAAGAAGAGATCTGACAGCTACTTGTCTCATATAGATCAGAGGTCTTCAAACTTGGCAACTTTAAGACTTGTGGACTTCCAACTTCTAGAATTCTCCAGCCAACTATGCTGGCTGGAGAATTCTGGGAGTTGAAGTCCACAAGTCTTAAAGTTGACAAGTTTGGGGACACCTGATATAGATTCTCCTGCTTGAGGAGGGGGCTGGACTAGAAGATCTCCAAGGTCCCTTCCAGCTCTATTTTATTCTACTTAAGTGACAAGACACCAGCCAGCTCATAGAGTCGGAGAACCTTCCTTTCTGAACCGGAAGTACGCTCTAGGAAAGGCTTGCTTGGTCTTCCGCTGGAAAGCGGAAGAAAGCGCAAGAAGCTCCGGAAGTTATCCTGTGATCACTTAAGTGTGCGCCGGAAAGAAGAGAAAGTCGGCATCGGACGCTACTAGAGTAACTGGGCCGGACTGAAAAAGTCGAGCCATGGCGGCTCCTGCGATGCCGCCACCGCCGCCGCCGCCCGGAGCCCCCCCTGGGGTGCCAGGAGGGGCTCCTGGGCAAGGAGCAGTGGTGGCGGCGGGAGGCGCGAAAAGCGGCGAGGAGAGACTGAAGGAAATGGAAGCCGAGATGGCCTTGTGAGTAGAGAGGCCCGAGAGGAGCTTGGAGTATTCCGGGGGTTTGTGCAAAGCCTCCTTTGAATGGAGCCCAGCCTTTCGGGTGACCTCGAATTACGTGCATTCCAATAATCCCCAATTCTGAGACGCGTTTCCCGGGCTTATGAGATCTATAGCCCCAAATATCGGTCAGATTGTTGATAGACAGACTGACAGACGATAGGTTGATGATAGATAATAGATGATAGCTAGATTGACATGTTAGATTGATGATAGATGATAAATTGATAGGTGATAGATTGATGATAGATATGATAGAGATAGATACCTTAGATACGATGGATGGATGGATGATAGATAGCTTGATGATAGATAATAGATGATAGCTAGATTGACAGATGATCGATTGATGATAGATGGATTGATAGATAGATAATAGGTACAATATAGATACCTTAGATATAGATAGATAGATAGATACATAGATAGATAATACCGTGTTTCCCCGAAAATAAGACCTACCCCGAAAGTAAGACCTAGCACTATTTTCTAAACCTGCCCTAATATAAGACCTACCCCGAAAATAAGACCTAGTGTAAATCTCCAGTTCCAGGAAGACTTTTCAGGGAGCAACCGTGCACCCGCAAAACACCCCCCCCTACACACTCACACCCACTATTTGGCACCATAAATATATAAGACCTACCCCGAAAATAAGACCTAGTGTGTTTTTGGGAGCCAAAAAATATATAAGACAGTGTCTTATTTTTGGGGAAACACGGTAGGTACAATATAGATACCTTCAATTAGATAGATAGATGATAGATAGATAATAGATACAATATAGATACCTTCGATTAGATAAATGATAGATAATAGGTACAATATAGATACCTTCGATTAGATAGATAGACACACACACGCACCAGTAGATACCGTAGATAACAATACTTCATTGACTAAGCATGATAGGCACACAAGGAATTTATCTCCAGGGCACAAGAGCTCAGGGTACATGAAAAACAACAAAATAATAATCATTAATATCAAAGTAGTAATAACCATAATGATCATACCAATAAGAGAAGGTTGTGGAACATATGAGAAGGATAAAATAAAGCAGTCATACCACATGGGTAAATATACTTAGACATAATACATAAAAATGTAGACATAAGATACTACTATGGGCATTAGAGCCTTTTGCAGGGTCTTTGTATAACGTGTCCAAAGTAGGATAATTTGAGCTTGGGTTCATTTGTTCGATGGTCCATTGGTTTGTTTTCTTGGTTGTCCAAGGTCAAGACTTTTCCTATCCTGCTTTCTTAGGGTGTTACAGGGAATACTGTGACTTGCATGATTCTAATCTGATCTTTGTAAGTATAGATGCATCACAGAATCTGGGTATCTTTTCCAGGCTTTTATAGTTGTTCCACCACATGCTTGTGGTGGTGTGTTTCTTGACTGTTTGTTCTTTTTCTGTTGATGTTAAAAGGCAGAAGGTCTCCACCACTTAAGTATCTTTGCTGCCAATTCTAAGCCTGGTTGTTCTACCTGTTGTCATTAATTTGGTCTTGTTTATGTTTAATTTTAGTCACATGCTCTTTGACTTGGGGGAACAGTGAAAAATTGAGTATTTATTTTACCTGTAGTTTTGAATGTTTTGAAACTTGGAGAAAAGGCAGGTGAGCATCCTAGGAAACTTGAGTTGGGAATATACAACAGCTTTGATAAGCTGTCTGAGTATTTATCCCTAGTATTTCCCAGTTTAGATAAAGACTCAAAATCTCCCTCACCCTCTCCCTCCCTCCCTCTCCCCCCTCTCTGTTTGACATTTTGTTTCTCTATGGACCATTCACAGAATTTCATAGTTCAGTGGGAGCTTAATTTTGTTTTTATGTATCCTTCAGGGAAGTAATATAAATCTAATCAGGGAATAAAGCCTGATTCTAATTGCTGTTGAGATGGAAGTGAAGTGTTCGAATGTTCAAAAATGTAATATGCCTCCTGATAATTACTTCCAGGTTTGAGCAGGAAGTGCTTGGAGCTCCTGTCTCTCTGCCTCCTGTTGCCTCTGTGGTAGAAGCTGTGCCAGTTGCTCTAGCAATACCAGCGGTAACTGCAGTGCCCCCGGTTCCCGTCATCCGACCCATCATTGCTACTAACACTTACCAACAGGTGAGCAGTTCGTTTAATTGTATTCTTTGTAATACAGAGTGCTAGAATGTTTTCAGTGGAATATTTAAAATCAGTACTACATTGTCTTTGACATTGTAAATTTTTGTACATGACTATTGATCTGATTTTGTTGCCATCTTTCATTTTGTTATCCTCATGTCTTCCAGGTCCAGCAGAGTTTGGAAGCCCGAGCAGCAGCAGCTGCCACAGTAGTTGCCCCTATTGTGGCTCCTCCAGTGCCATTTGTAGGCCCAGGTATGGTTAATTCCAAAGAGTTTGGCTAAACAATCATGTTCCTGTCCCCACATTAACTTCAGCAGTGTCTTTAAGTGAGAAAGATATTTATTTCTGAAAGAATAGAGATGCCTCACTCCAGTTTAAGTAATATCGTTTATTATACTCGAGAAACTCTTGATTTTAATTCTTAGAATATTGTTTCCAAAATATTGATTTAAGGAAACCCCACAAGAAGAGGGGGAAAAAGAATTAGGATAAATCCAACTTAAGAGCTGAAAACAGTGATGACCCTGTGCTATAAAGGTGCTGAAACAAATAGTTTTCATCTGGTTTAAGAATATGGGTCAGGTTAAAGGCAGAGATAGCGTATTTGAAATGAAGCAGAGATGCTTATATCCTCAACAATTGCCACTGAAGTGGAACATGTCTAATAGGCCTCTTCAATTGAATCAACACTTGGAAGGATGGCATTCTTTTAAGCATCTTGGTCCCAAGTTATTTATAATAGTTTTCCTTGACTAGTTATAGGTCCATTGGACTACAGTTTTCATAATCTCAGCCATTTGGATTATGTGAGCTGGGGAATCTGATTATTGTACTCCAGCATATTGGCAGAAACTTGGTTTGGGGAAGACCCATGTACAGGTTTTAAAGTAATAAACAGCATTACAAATTGAGCTATTGAGCAGATTTGAGGGGATGCAAAAAAGCGTCTCTGTAGTGCCATAGATCAGGGGTCTCCAACCTTGGCAGCTTTGCTGGCTGAGGAACTCTGGGAGTTGAAGTCCACAAGTCTTAAAGTTGCCAAGGTTGGAGACCTCTGCCACAGATGACAACATAAGATTAACTGTGTAGGGCAAATACACTACTTTCTACTCCAGGAATGTAACCTTTCTTTTGTCCTGCCCGACAGTTCTGTTGTACATGCATTCTCCATCAATTTTTGATTTGTGTGGTAACACGGTTACAAAAAGCAAGGTGGACTGCAGTGGAATGATCAGACAGTCCCCATTCCTCCTCCTCTACACCTCACTTAGGAACCAAGTAGGTCTCAGAGCTGGGCAACCCTGTTCTCTGTTCCCAATATACATTCTCATTGAACTGCAGGAAGAGTTGAGTTTTCCATTCCTCCAGTAGGTTAAGAAAATTCCTTGTAAAATAGAAATCATTTGCTTTCAGAAGGAGAGCATTCAAAGTGTTTTTTTCCCTCTTCCAGCAGTTCCCCCACAACGCCCTCCCATTCTCCGACCGACCTTTGTGCCTCATGTCTTACAGCGGGCAGGTAAGCTTTTCTTTCCCTTTTTAAGTCCAGTGGATGGCCAGAGTCTCTGTTTTTCTACCACTGTCTTTTTTTTTAAGGTGGCCCCCGGCCCATGGCGATGCGCCCACCACATCACCAGTCCATGGTAGGGCCCCCAATGCCTGGCCCTCAAGGGCCCCCGATACTGATGGGCCCACCAATGCAGAGAGCACCTGGCCCACCCATTGGGAGCATAGGACCAATGCGACCTGGTCCCCCAGTAAGTACCTTTCTCTTTTAGAGCAGGGAGGGTACCAGAAGCTGTGTCAGGTTTTGAGACCAGTTATAAGGGGTTTGGAATTATATGAAGAGGGTTTGTCAGTATAAATTAAAAAAAGCAATACATGTATAAGTGTAGAACAGTCCTCTTTTTAATATTTGTTGACTGACTGACACTGTCAAAGGAGCTGCGGATGTATTGACTGGTGTGTCTTATATTTATATGGCTGTCCACCTCACAAGAGCCCAACGTTTATATTATCTACATATGAATTTATTTTATTTTTTTACTGGCATTAAGAAATCTGAGTGTAATTCCTCAGGCTCAAGATTTAGTCTGCCATTTAAGACTTGAATTGTATTGGATGTTTAACTGTAACTTCTTAAATGTATTAACTTGCGGGGCGGGGTAATTAAAGAATATTTCTTCTGCAGTTTAATTGTCTTCACGTTTTTTCTCTTTATGCTGTGTCTTGTTAAACTTGTTTTTCTTTTTGGTTACATTCCAAAAAGGAGTAAACCATTTTTAAAACAAGAGTTTATGGATTTATGTGATTTGTATTCTGCTCCTTCTTGACCAGGTGGGGCCAGGCATTCCTGTTGGCCCTTTGGCTCCGCTGGTGCCTGTCCCTCGGCCGGTGGTGGCCCCTCTGAAAGTCAACCCCACAGTCATCCAGGCGGCCCCTACGGTATATTCTTCTCCACCAGTGAAAAAACAAGAGGTTAGTGAGTCTGGTTAAAGTTGTACTTGAATATGTTCTCCTTTCCAACCTTCTCCTTCACCTCCCAAGGAGGGAAACTACTTGGAATCATTGAGCTTCCTTAGGGCAGGGGTCCCCAAACTTGGCAACTTTAAGACTTGTGGACTCCAACTCCCAGAATCCTGGAGAATTCTGGGAGTTGAAGTCCACAAGTCTTAAAGTTGCCAAGTTTGGAGACTTCTGCCTTAGGGGATCATAGGAAAACATGGTCTCCAGTAAGTGCTTGGCTCCTGAGCCTCACTGGCCTCTTCTCTCTGCTTGTGTAGGAGGAACATCGAGAGCCTTTGCCACCTGTGGTGGAGGAGAAAGAACCAGCTGGGGCTGAGGAGCCCGTGATAGGCCCAAGCATGCCAGAAACAGACCTGATCCCAGTCGTGGACTCTCGGCTACCATCACTACGTGGGCATGAGCTGGCACCTGCACGAGGGAAGCGGCCCCGCGGAGCTGATGCTGGATTTGTTCCTGTAGAGGTAATAAATAGTGATCATTTCTTCGTAAAGCCAATGAATAGTTTCCTCTTGTTTTATTTTCATGTTTTTCTTCAAAGCTGTTGAGAGCTAAGTATTTCTGGGATGGAGGGAGCAGGGCGGGGGAAGAGATATAGACCACTGCACCACCATGAGCCATAGTGGCGCAGTGGTTAGAGTGCAGTACTGCAGGCTACTTCTGCTGACTGCCGGCTGCATGCAATTTGGCAGTTCAAATCACACCAGGCTCAAGGTTGACTCAGCCTTCCATCCTTCCGAGGTGCGTAAAATGAGGACCCGGATTGTTGGGGGCAATAGGCTGACTTCACACAACCTCTTGGAATGAGCCAGTTTGGTGTTGTAGCTCAGGAGCTAGACTAGAAACCAGGAGACTTAGGCACGAAAGCCGGCTGCAGGACTTTTGCCTTCTCTCTCAGCCCAACTAATGATAAAGATAACGTTGATGCAAGCCCACCATTTGGCTTAGCATCAGGAGTGATGCTTCCTTAGTGAGGGCTGAAGGCGTTTATACAATATGTAAGAGATAACTGTAAATTTTAGAGGAGGAACCATAAAATTGTAATAATCTGTTAAAAAAAAAAGATTGGAAGTCATATTTCTTAACTTTAGTCCTTCTCTTTTTTAAAAATCTTTGGGTTTTTTTTTCTTTTACTCTTTGAAAATTTTAAAACAAATGTAAATAAATGAAAAAAGGAGTGAATCTCATTGGTATGAAAAGCCAAAGTCTAAAATCTTGGGGAGCTAAATGATTAAACTCAAAGGCCACCAGGACAGGTGCTTATTAATATGCTGCAGGAGCGGGCACTGTATGAGGACAAAAGGACTTTGCTGATCATGAGAAGCATCTTTCCAGCCTTAGGCTTCCTGTTCTTAGACTAGCTAGAGAAATGCCAACTAAGCAGGGGTTAATTCCCCAGAAGCTAAAGCCTTAGATTAACTAATTGTCGTTGTATTGTGTGAATGAGCCTGGAGGTCAGGACTTGTAACCAATAGCCTGAGATAGGTAGGAGTTGGTGAGAAAAAGAGCAGTGGGAAAGGGTGCCTTTGTTTCTTCTTCATGTGTTGTTTACTCTCTAGCCTGCTGGGCCAAGGACAGTCTTCAGTTTCAGATGTGTTGTTCAACACAGGTTAAGTAATTGACACGTTCCTCTTTGCTCCCTAGCCGGTCATGGAGAGCACGCCTGAAGACAAGAAGAAGACAAAGCAGGAGAAGTTGAAGCGTTGCATCCGTACTGCTGCTGGGACCTGCTGGGAGGACCCCAGCCTTCTTGAATGGGACCCTGGTGAGCATCCAACTAGAGTGGGCCAGTGGGTAGACCGTGGGTGTTGAGGCCATGATTTTTTCCTCAAGCCTAACATTGGCATCCACATTCCTCCACTGACTGGTGTTTGTCAAATGTATGAACTTGTAAACACCTTCAGAGTCTCCTGGCATAACCCAGTCTGTGTATCAAAGCAAATCAGAATGCGTGGGTCTGGAATAAACCATCCTCTTTGAGAGTTGGTTTGTTTGTTTTGGTGACACTGAGCCAGTGGTCTGCTTCTAGGACTGAGAGAGAGGGACTTGGCTCAAGGATACCCAACTGACTTGGGGCCCAAAGCAGAAGTAAATCCTGGTTTCTAGCTTGGTGCCCAAATCATTACACTAAATTGACTCTTGAGATTGGCTTCAGGAACCCCCCCCCCAAGTAATGATTCCCCTTCTGGAGAGGCAAAAACTATGTTAAATTACAAAATAATTCCTTGACGTTCTGATTCATGTCACCTTTTATGTATGCACATTGAAGGTTTTCTGTTGTCTTGACTAAGCAAGGACCCTGCATTACCCTCCCTCCCTCCCTTCCTACCTACCTACCTACCTACCTACCTAGATGACTTCCGGATTTTCTGTGGGGACTTGGGCAATGAGGTGAACGATGACATCCTGGCCCGTGCCTTCAGCCGCTACCCATCTTTCCTAAAGGCCAAAGTCATCCGGGACAAGCGCACAGGCAAAACCAAAGGCTACGGCTTTGTCAGCTTCAAAGACCCCAACGACTATGTCCGCGCTATGCGGGAAATGAATGGTGAGTGTGAGGTTCCCCGTTTGTTGACGGTGAGGGTGGAGCTGTCCATTTTATCCCGAGAGGATATCCTGCTCAAGTCCCATTGAAGTGGAGAAAACAGATTCAACTCCCAGCTAAAAGTGAAGTAACCAGTGATAAAAAATGTCCTGTCTTTCGAGGCAGGGCAAGAAAACCCAAAACATCAACTGGCTGCTAAGTCCCAACCACGACTTAACTCCCAATCTGAAGTATAACTCCATAAAAAGCCTGCTTAAAAAAGAAAAGAAGTTTGTGTTGAATTGCATCTGTTCCATTTTAGGGAATTCAAGTCAATTCCCAAAGTGCTGTCATTCTTTAATGACGTGGTCCCTACATAAGAATAAAATAGGGTTTGTTGAACTGGCTGATGGAATGCGCCTCTGTAGCCCAAGTGATCTCTAAGCCATTAATTATAGTTTCACAACCTCAGTAGCAAAGATAATATAACAGATAACTCCAAATAAAATAAACCACACGATCATTTGGGTGTAATACGTGAACCCAGCTAACCTAGTTGTATGGATAAATTACATTTGCCAGCTTCATCCCAATACCCTCCAGGTAATTGTTGGACTTCCCTCCTCCTTATAGCTGCCCTTAGATATTAGGGTACTTCCATCCCAGGATGACAGCAGCTTGGCTTAATACCTGGCTTCAGGAGACAGGCTGTTCTGACCAAGGGTTATGGAGACACTAACAAACACACGTTAGTCCCAAAACCCTTTTTTCTTTATTTCAACAGCTGTGAATTTAATGAGTCTGAAACCGTTTGTAAATAGTCCCATGGAAGTCTGCCGAAGTCCTTCAGGATAAGTCTGATAAGCACGCACCTTTATCTTCCTTGATATGCTGCCAATGACTAAATGTCCCATTAGTTACACGAGGCCAAAACGGAACCCAAATTCAACACCGAACTTCAGGTTTCAAACCGACCAGTATGAACAAAGTTGCTTCCTGCAAAGATTTGCTCCTCCCTTTGCTCCGCCTTCATTTATTTTATTTTATTTTATTGGACTTATATGCCGCCCCATCTCCGAAGACTCGGGGCGGCTCACAATTAAAACATACAGATACAATAAATAATTAAAAAAGAATTAAACAGCTATAAAGTCCAATAAAACCAAATTAAAATACTTTAAAAGTATCCCATACCCCCCGTGAGGTAGTCACAGCCCGGCTTGGTCAAATAGCCAGGTCTTCAAATCGCGGCGGAAGGTGCGGAGGTCAGGGGCCAGACAGAGGTCTAGAGGCAGTTGGTTCCATAAGTCAGGGACCGCCACAGAATAGGCTCGCCGTTGGGGGACCGCCAGCTGACACTGACTTGCCGACGGGACCCCGAGGAGCCCCTGCCTGTGTGCCCGTACAGGGCGGTTGGCACTCGATATCGGCAGGAGACGCTCCCTTAAATATTGTGGACCCATGTCGTGTAGGACTTTGAATGTTAAAGCCAAAACCTTGAATCTCACCCGAAGTGCAACCGGCAACCAATGCAGGTCGCGCAGGAGGGGGGTAATATGGGAGAATCGGGTGACTCCCATCACCACCCGCGCGGCTGCATTCTGCACCAGCTGCAATCTCCGGATGGTATGCAAGGGCAGTCCTAAATAGAGGGCGTTGCAGTAGTCGAGTTGCGAGGTAACAAGGGCATGAGTGACTGTACGCAGGGCATCTCGGTCCAGAAACGTCTTATGGGAGGGCCAGTCACTTCCAAGCCTTACTCCCGAGTCGCCCCTTTTGCCTTAACTGTTCTTGCCTTCTGGCAGCTCTGTGCACCTGTGCACTGGGAACAGGCTCCCCCTGTTCCTCTGCCTCGCTGCTGCCAGATTCTGGAGGCTCCCAGATGGCCCTGGCCCCATCTCTGTATCGGATGCAGAGCCCTCGTCCGACTCCTCCCCAGACTCCTGGACTGGCCCATGTTCCTCCCCACTGTCCGACTCTGCTGCCGTCTCCGCAGGTTGACGACGGTCCACAACACAGGCGTCATATTAAACGTCCCCACCTTCACACCGTTTCTTGTTCTTTTGCGGTAGGAAAATATGTGGGCAGCCGGCCCATTAAACTGCGCAAGAGCATGTGGAAGGACCGCAACATTGACATTGTGCGCAAGAAACAGAAAGAGAAGAAGAAGCTGGGCCTCAGGTAACGGGACAGCCGTCGCTGGGGCTGTGCTTCAACCATCACCCAAAGCTGAGGAACTGAGTTACGGGCCTGCTGGAGAAGATGCAGCTTTTGGGAACTTGGGCAGTGGAGAGGGGCTCGGGATAGCACAGTCCCCCTCCCTGGCCTGAGTCTCACGTGCATGGAGGCGTTGCGTGCTGTGCACCCCGTTCCCCAGACTAACTGGCTTTCCTGGTTTTGATAGCAAGAAACCACAACTTGTAGAGTCTTCTGGGTTTATTTTGAGGGGAAATAACTTTTGTGCTGAGTCAATAAATTTATGCTTCTTCTTTTTTTGTACTACATTTAACTCTTCTTGTTATCTTTCCCTTACCTAAAGCATCTTGTTTCCTTGTGGCTACCTTGATTTTCGGAATGGTGGTGGTAAGAGTCTGCTTATGGATTTGATATTTCCAGAGACAAGTCAGTTGTTGGGGAAGTCAAGGGAAAGAGTTTGGTGGCATTTGGAATCCTGCTTGTAGGTTTCCCAGAGCAGTCTGGTCACCCTCTGTAGTAAATAGGGTGCTGGAGCAAACATGACCGGAACACAACTTTTGTATTAATTCTAGAAGTTTGCAAAACGTTATTTTCTGGAGCATCCCAGAGCTCTGTTTGAAATTGGGTAGATTCCAACGTGAGCCTATTCCAAGTATTGCTGAAGTCAAGACTCCCTTCCTAGAATACTCGGATTACCCCATAATAGAACGTTTGCTTACGTGTTACGTGTTAAGTGTATTGATGAGCAATGTTATCTGCAACGTTGAATCCTTTTCTAAATACCCTTCGAATATTCAACTTGATCAGAATACACAAACACTATTCTTCCTGGAAAGGTCATACTAGGACTTAATTCACACATCACACTAAAGCACAGTCACTGATTTTACACAACATGCTAATGCACGATCTGACAAATTGTTTGGAGCTAACTAAATGATACGAAAGTGGTAGGGATCAGTGGTGGGGTTGAATTTTTTTACTGCCAGTTCTGTGGGCGTGGCCTGGTGGGCGAGGTGTGGCTTGGTGGGTGAGGCAGGGGAAAGGATACTGTAAAATCCCCATTCCCTCCCCACCCCACTAACCTGCTTTCCAGCTCCGTTCTCCTGTGCAGGGCAAGCAAAGAAGAGCCAGCCGATCAGCTGGGATTCGGGAGGCGGAGAATAGATGAGGGCAGGGCCACTCAGAGGTGGGATTTGCTGGTTCTCCAAATTACTCAAAATTTCCTCTACTGGTTCTCCAGAACCTGTCAGAACCTGCTGAATACCCACCTCTGTTAGGGATATAGTATGCTTGTAGCTTTGGCCAGTTTGCATTGTACTCTGGGAGTGTTGGAAAAAAAAAATCCATAGGTTCTGTAGCCCCTCATTTTTCAGCTGTCTTGTGTGAGCTGTGCTGTTGACTGCTGGCATCCACAGCATGGCATACCTAGTTAAAAGAATTAGGCGTTGAGTAAGGGTCCAGCTGAAATGGACACATAAACAGCTGCAATCCTTCTCCACCTTCCAAGAGAAAACACTGAGGTTGGGGACAGGAAGCATGGATTAGCGTTCAGTTGAATACAGACTTGTCAACTTGGTCTGCATTTATCGGAGAAATGGTAGACAATAGAAAATGTTTGTTGTTTTCAGTGAGAAGGGGAGTTTTTTGAGAGAGGGTGAGGGTCAGAAGGGAAGCAGCCTCCCTCCCCCCAGCTGTGGCTGCTGCATTGTTCTTTCTCTTTGTGCTCTGCGTGTCTTAGAGGAGGTGTTTCTATTATCCTGGGACTGAGCAAACAGGAAAAACAGTCAAAGAGCAGGAAGCAGATGGGAGAAGTTTGGAAAAGCAGGAGCTTTGACCCTAAGTGGGGAGGAGAGTTATGGGGGCAGGCAGCAGCTGTTCAGACAGATGAAATTGCATTGACCAAACAAATAAGTGAGCAGGAGGTTGAAGGGGTTGAAAGATTACAAAAAGCTCCAAAAATTTCCTTTGGGCTTAACCAGCTCTTAAAGAAATGCGAAGCTGCTTCAGAAGATGTTCAGATATAGTGAGAGAGGCATGTTTTTTTTTTTTAAATAAACAAAACCAGAAAACAGTTCCTGATTTTTGCAAGTCCCCAAATAAGATGGTTTTCCCCCACATCTCAGCTGACAGAGGTGATATCTCTTTTCTTTTAGCAAGCAATCTGTGAGCAGACTTGGGAGATTCTTCGTTGTGAAAATTTGGGTCAAGTCAGCTTTCTTGACTACAGATTGCCCACAATTCTTGTATTTCTGTACAGTGCAAACTGAGTTTACGTCTTAACCAGATCGTGTAAGCCCTCCCGAAGTCCCCAGGTAGACGCTTCTATGACCTTTAGTGCTTTCCTACCGACTGGGATTATATCCTTAAACCAGTGTTTAAACTTTTTAAGCCTAATTTAAAAACCTTTTAAAATCCTTAAACCAGTGTTTATCTTTAAACTTTGGGAACTTGAAGATGCTTGGACTTCAAATCCAGTGTTGGCTGGGGAATTCTTTGGAGCTGAAGTCCGTATATTTTTAAAAGTTCCCAAAATGGAGCAATACTGGTTTAGGTGGAAGGCTTTAGGGAAATAGATTTGAGGATCAAATCTGAAACAGTCTCAAGAACGGATGCGTACTTTTCTTTTTAACTTATTGACCCACACCTGCCTTATCCTTGGTCTGCAAAGCCTTCTCTCTGGTCAACCCTACCTGTAAGGTATGAAGGTCAGTGAGTGAAGAAATGAAAGCACTTGGAAAATTATTGGGGTTTCATTGTTTTCTGAGCTCGGCATTTTACCTTATAGACATTACCTTTCTTAGTAACCACAGTGGATTAACATCAGCATAGGTAAGAATGCCAACCTCACAAAGAGCTAAGGTTTATTTGAGCTATGTTTATTTTCCAATATCATACCAATTGAAAGATTACTGGGCCATGGTGATGCAGTGGTTTGAATGCAGTATTGCAGCTAAACTCTGCCCACAGCCTGGAGTTCGATCCTCATCAGCTCAAAGTAACGCAGCTTTCCAACTTTCCAAGATTGGTAAAATGAGGACCCAGATTGTTGGGGGTAATAGGCTGACCCTGTAAACTGCTGTAAAGCACTGTGAAGCAGTATATAAGTCTTAAGTGCCAGTGCTACTATGAGGTTCCTCGGTGGCAGCGTCTGCAGCAAACCTTAATTGAGGCCAAAACAATGTGTCCCAGCATCACAAAAGTCCACCGCTCCCTCTTTGTGTCCTAACATCTGGCACAAATCCACTATTTGCAGCATTTGAGGATGTCGTACATTGTGGTCCTTGCACTCTCACAGCGGGGCACGTTCCCCACATTCCTTCAAGGCTAATTTCCCCACCCTTGCCCCTGTGTTCCTGTGACTCCCCCATCAAATCCACAGAGCCCCATCCATTAAATCACAACACAACTTTTAATATACAATAAACAAGTACAAAATGATGGGGTTCTAGAATAGAAAAGTGAATGGTCCTATTGGAGAGGAGAAAATATCCATAAAGGTTTTAAGTGCAGTTTTATATTCACAAAGGTTTTAAGTGTACATCTCTGTGTTGCAGAAGGTCATTAGAATCGCTGCAGACGTGGTTTTGTGGGCTGCAGGCACTATCCCTTGGTGCATGAGGTGTCCTATTCAGGAAGTAGTCCTTGACTTACAACCATCCATTTGATTACCCAAAATTACAACAGCACTTGCAAACTGTCTTGGACAGCGGTGCATTCTCATTAGAGGTTCTCAAAGCGGGATAGTATCTAGCACCTGAGCTTGCAGGTGCAAGATTTATACGCTGGATAGGGTTTGTCTAGATGGCTTCTAAGGCCCCTTTCAGATCCATCCTTTAATACAAGGGTCTTCAAACTTGGCAAGTTGAAGACTTGTGGACTTCAACTCCCAGAATTCCTGAGCTAACATGACTGGAAGAGGAAATCTGGGAGTTGAAGCCCACAAGTCTTAAAGCTGTCAAGTTTGAAGACCCCTGATTTAATGGTTTTAGATAAGCTTTCAATGAAATGGGACACACCAGGACACATTGGTCTGTGAGCGGTAACCTTCCCCCTTTGCTCAACTACACCAGTGTTTCTGAACTTCAGCTTCTTTAATAGGTGTGGACTTCAACTCCCAGAATTCCCCAGGCAACATGCTGGGAATGGTGAATTCTGGGAGTTAAGTCCACTCATCTTAGAAGTTGCAGAGGTTGAGAAACACTATTCTATTGGAACAAGATCCTTTAGTCTCTATAGCTACTTGTTACACCATCACTACCTGACTATTTGACTTGATACCCATAGGATCATAGAGTACTATGCTACTGCAGCCTAGTGGTGGTGGATTCCAGTGTGTATAATAATAATAATAAGGATGAGGTAATCCTATAAATAGAAAGCTAGCACAGTAACAGTACTGTTAGTTTTGAATTTACAGGTAGCTCTTTCTAGGGAGGAACATCTAAAACCATTTTTTCCCACTGTTCAGTCCACCCTACAGCTTCAGTAGTTTATCTGCTTATTGTGCTTCCATTGAGCCATCTATATTATGAGTGAAAAGAGTTCAGAATCTGTTCACTCCTGTTGTCACCATAGGAAAAGTTCTGAAATTCCAAGGAGAATTACACTTTATAAGAGCAAATAGAACTGCAGTTACTTTTTGCTTCTTTCCCCAAGAACTTCAATCTTTGCCAGTCTGAGCAACAATCCCCATGATTCCAAAAGAATAAACATTTTAACTGGCTAGCTGGGAATTATGGGCCTCTTAGGTCCACACACAGTATAGGTAGTTAGGAAAAAAAAACAGGAAAATCTCCCTAAAATACTTAGGGACATACTGGTTTTAAATTGAGAAAGGTTCCTGAAACTCTTGCTATCCCCCATACGTTTTAATAAATCTGGCTAAAGAAAACTCTGAACTATAATTTTTGAGGTTTTGGCAGCTCCCCAAAGCCTCCCAGAACTGCAACTTAAGTATTTTAATGGCTCACAGCAGCACCAGAGGAAAATGATGGACATTTGGGCTAGATAGGACTTCCACTTCTGAGAAGATTAAAAATGACTAATGCGATAGCTACGGTAATATTTCTCAACCTGGGCATCTTGAAGATGAGTAAACGTCAACTCCCAGAATTCCCCAGTCAGGATGCAAGATGTTAACCAGCATGCCGGGTGAGGGGAAATGAGCGAGGGATTCTGGGAGTTGAAGTCCACACAACTTCAAGTTGCCAATATTGAGGAACCCTGGCCTAAAGTGAGAACCTCATCCTTGCCGCTACTTCGTATACAAAGAAACACGCCATTCCTCCTTCCATAATGTACATGGTGTAATACTAGATGGGTGTGTGGGGTGTGTGGAGGAATTAAGCTGAGGCAACTCATCTGTGTCTGCTATAATTCTGAGAGCCGGGCTATCTGCAAAATGCAGGCGAAGATGGCGCAAAATCTGACTGGCAAAGTCTTCCAGCTTAATCCAGGAATGGATTTGATGATCACACAATTGTTTTGGTAGCGCAGAAGAACAGTGCCTGCTGGTGGCGGGGAGTGGTACTGCTCCCCCCGCCCTCTTTATTCATGATGGCCACAGAATATGTTCAAGATGATATTCCCTGTATTTCACTTTCTGAGTTCGGTGGATGTTTGTATTCCTGGTAGAGAAGTTCAGGTATCTCCAGGACTTGCTGGAGGTTAGAAGAAAGAGCCCAAGTGGCTGGTAGCCTGCCTGGACACAGGGGGGTTCTGATAGAGATTTCCCCCTGTGGAATTCCAATATGGGGCAGGTGGGCCGAAAAACCCTGAGGATGAGGCGGGCATCTGCGTGCTGTGGCCCAGGCCAAAGCCCACCTTCTGCTGGTGGTAGGGGGGCAGGTAAGGCAGTTCCGTGTGGTGGTACTTGTAAAGGGTCGGCTCGCCGGGCTGCCCCTGCTGGGCTTGGTTGATGCCCTGGAAGTCGAACTTGTAGGCGTAGCGTTTGCCGTGCACCTTGGTCATGATGTTCTTGTCGTAGTAGTAGCGCAGCGCCCGGCTCAGCTTGTCATAGTTCATGTTGGGCTTGCTCTTGCGCTCGCCCCAACGTCGTGCCACTTCATCAGGATCCGTCATCTTGAACTCGCCATTGGTTCCCTCCCAGGTGATGCAGCTGGCATTGTTGCTGTCCGAGAGCAACTCCAGGAGGAACTGCCACAGCTGGATCTGGCCGCTACCTGTAGGAGAGACAGAACAACTGTTTTGAGCATCAACCTCAGCTTGTTCCTGGGATGACCGAGGCGCTCACACTCCTCCAACCCACCTTCTGCAGGGCCAAGAGAGATCTTAGGGGGCTAGCTGGCAACTTTCCCAAGTAAACCAGACAGGAAACGCAACCAGATGAGCTCATTCTACTTTATTTTAAGTTCTACACGAACAAAATCTTGCAAGTCTAAAAGTGGAATCCTCCCACCATCTATCGGTGGGTGAAGTCTCCCATTCCATTCCTTTTCCAGGCTGAGAGAAGGCATTCCTTCTCCAGTCTGATTGCTGGATGCTAAAGGCTGCACCCCCTCCCCCACCAGGGCAAAAGATGGATGGCTCACCTGGGTTTGCCAAGCGGCTGCTAGTGGGCCCAAGGACTTGGTATGGATCTACTGGGAAGAAGAAGGAAATAAGAGGAGCTAGAATTGGATGCAATTGAGTGAATTGGGTGCATCGGGAGGATTTCCCTCCCAATCTCATCCCCATATTTGGAAGAGCTCACAAATTCTCTCTCCTAGCCCTGTCCTAGTTGCTACGATAGCCCCCTGATTCAGGCTACAATCCAGCAGACAAGTTGCAACCAACAGAACTGAAATCTTATGTGGCTCTACCTTCTGGCTTGTCAAACTTGCTTTCTGGGAGCAGGGAGTACAGGTAATTAGCTAACCCTTTCCCCTCTCCATATGAAATGGTACAGGCCAAACATATGATTTACTCAAGAAATGAGTGCTTTATTCTCATTGCCATACTGGGTTAGCAGCTAATTTCAAAGCAATTAATTTGCTCCCAAGATGGGGGGGGGGGAGTACAAACAGAAGCTGTTTCCCTGCATGGCAAGGCACACAAGTATTTGCCGAGCCTTATGCATTGTGCCCCTTGCAAAGGCAGAGGAATGCAGGCTGATGGGAAACACCAAAGAAAAGCAGAAGATGGTGGAAGACAAGGGGCCAGAGGTATTGGCCTACCAGGTGCCATGCGTGTAGAATCCGGGATCCGGCTCACGGTTTGGATCTGCGGTGGGGAACCTTCAAAGTGGAAGATTAAAACAAGCAGAACTAAGTGGCGGCTGTGATGCCATTCCCTTAGTAAGGGATGTCCCGGCATCCCCACTGCTTGGGTGGGAGCCAAGCAGGATCAGACCAAGAATCCCTTCAATCTACCCACCTGTACATTATAGAGGAACCAAAGAAATCCATGTGCAGGACATGAATGCATTAAGGTTATTGCATTCATCGTCCTCATTAACAAATGGGCACTGAGTGTAAGATTGCAAATTCCAGTTCTGGAATGAAAGTAGAAGCTCAATGGTACAGCAATGCTTCACTCCAATTTCGGGGGGTGAATGTGGCTATACAACCCACCAGTGCAGTGTTATTCAGCCTTGACAACTTTAACATGTGTTGGACATTGCTGCCTTGGGAATTCTGAGATTCGAAGTCCGCACATGTTAAAGTTGTTAAGCAGACTACAAACCAATCATATGACAGAGAGAGAGAGAGACTCAGACTTCCTGACAGGGTTCACACAATACCTTTAATCAGCTCAGTTAAAAGACAGGGCACTTACATTCACACATGCGTACTACTTTGGATTAGTGTTAGTCTTAACTTGCTCATTTGTATCCCAGCACGCCACACAAACCAAGCCTGTTTCATTCAATTATGGGTCAAAATATTCTGCAAATCAAGGCTGTAGCTTTATTCAGTAATCAGATCAAGCAAGTTGTGTGATCACAGTTTGTACCATAGAAACAGCCGCTGAACCTAATGGCTACATTGGCAGATTCTCTTTGAAAAACAATCTAAATTCAGTCTCTCTTAAAGAGCACCAAGTGCACATTAGACAACTCCAGAATTTAGTCTGATTTTATTTTACTTTCCCCAATATACACAGACATGCACAGTACAATAATTAGGTCCGCACAAGCTACCTAACTCCACTGTGGCCCAATCTACCAGCTGGTGTCAACCCAGACACAAACTTAGCTCACACAGGCTAAGCCTTGATCTGGTTCATGGAACAAACAATAATTGACTGAGTTTGCATAACAAAATCCTGGAACGTGGCTTGCAAATCATGGTAGTCAGCTTGGCACATTAGCAATAGCACAGCAATAGCACCTAGACTTATATACTGCTTCACAGTGTTTTAGAACTCTCTAAGTGGTTTACAGAGTCAGCTTATTGCCCACAACAATCTGGGTCCTCATTTTACCCACCTGGGAAGGATGGAAGGCTGAGTCAACCTTGAGCCTGGTGAGATTTTGAACTGCCAAATTGCAGGCAGCCGGCAGTCCGTAAAAGCAGCCTGCAGTACTGCATTCTAACCACTGCTCTTTACACTAAACCAAACCTAAATAAATCACAGGACGATATAATTCAAGGTGTATGAGTGAAATTAGGAGCTGTACCTTTGGGAGTGGTGTTTATTGTGCTGCTGCCCCAGCTGCTTCTTCGGATTTCATCATATGTAGATTCTACATCAAATGAAGAGCGAAGATGACATATTAGGCAAAACAAAACCAAAACCAAAAAAAAAAAAGACCATTTAGATCAGTGTTCCTCAACCTTGGCAACTTTAAGATAGGTGGACTTCAACTCCCAGAATTCCCCAGCTGAGTTGCAAAGTTGGAGAAATGCTGATCTGGATGGAGAAGAAGGGCACCAGAAAGGCCTGATTATCATTGTGATTGTAAAACGGATCATCGTGTGACCACACCTGATTTTACAACCCTTTGTGCAGTGGTGGTTAAACGAACCCACTGTTCCCCATGGGGCTTTTTTTTTTTTGCTGCAAACCAAAAGTAATAAAATGAGTGAAAAACTCCAGGGTCAGTGGTTACTAAGAAAGCAAGCCATTGTTAGCAACTTTAGCCTCACTTCCTCTTCTCACCGTTCTGCCCTTTGAAATGAGTCTGCAGGTTTCTGTTATGAACTCACCAGTTTTGACTTGGACCCTTGGTGGAGGTGGAGGGGGCTGCTGGGTGATAACGGGTGGAGATGGGTAAGAGAAAGTGGGACTGCCTGGAAGAAGGAAGGAAGGAAAACAAGAAGGAATGATGAGAAAAGGAAAAAAAGCTCCGTTTTGTTTCAATGTCCCTCCCACTTTAAGAAAAAAAAAAATATAAAACCCAATTTGCCAAAAGTTCCAGCAACAGAGTAAATGACCGAGCCAGGTGTTAGAATTCTGCATGCAAAGTTTTAAAAGATAAGGATAAATCAGGATTATGGAGGGCCAGCAGTGTTTTGCTTGCAGAAGTAAACGGGTTTTATGATGGGATTTAAACTGAGCCAGTTTGCTGTATCACCAGGCAACGGTGAGTTCTAGTTCCACCTCAGCATTGAAAGCGGTTGAGTGACTTTGGGCCAATCACCAGGCAACGGTGAGTTCTAGTTCCACCTCAGCATTGAAAGCGGTTGAGTGACTTTGGGCCAATCACCAGGCAACGGTGAGTTCTAGTTCCACCTCAGCATTGAAAGTGGTTGAGTGACTTTGGGCCAATCAATAGGCGACGGTGAGTTCTAGTCTTGCCTCAGCATTGAAAGTGGTTGAGTGACTTTGGGCCAATCAATAGGCGACGGTGAATTCTAGTCCCATCTCAGCCATTAAAGCCGACTGGGGGATTTTGGGCTAATAACTCTCACACACTGTGCCTGTGCCACCTTACAAAATTGTTGTCGTGGGGGAAAATAGGAGAAACGAGTATTAGGTGTGCTCACCACCTTATTTATATAGTAATAAAGGCACAGGATAAAAACAACCTAATAAATGCATTCTCCATGTTTCAGGATTCAGATTTCCACCCTGCAGCAGAGATAACTCCCCTTTTTAAAGAAACTTGGCATCACATCCCCGGTCTCCCCGCCCCCCACGACCTTGTTCATGGTCTTACTTTGGCGCAGATAGTTGAGGTGAGACAGCAAGATTTCGGTGTTGTAGGGTGAAGTGAGGTGTAGGAACCCTTCCTTCCCAAGTTTGCAGAGCTCCTTTCCATCTATGTGATGAAAGAGGCTGGTTTCGATGTCGGAAAGGCCGTACTCCTTCACCGCCCAGTCCAGCCACTGACGGACGTGGTCACAGCTCCAAACACCCGGGTCTGTGAGGGAGAGAGGAGAGATTGGAGTAAGAAGCGAAGAGGTCCATGGCCAGAGGACCTAAAGCAGGCCTTGGAAGCTGCTAAGTTGGGGTGCAACAAGGAAGGCATGAAATCTGGTGGAACGAGATGGAATCCTCAAATGGTGGTGGACCAACCTGCTGGAACAATGACTTTCTCCTCTCTGGATGAAGAAACAGGGGGACTACGTTGGTTGGGGTATCCGGTTGGGTAGGGCACTTGGGACGTGTCGACTGCTGCTTCCACTTTGTTCCTGCGGGTGGCACTGCATTCCACCGGTGATTGTCTGCTGGGGGAGAGAGAAGTAGGTATATAGGAGAAGTGGGTAGCAGGTCCCCCTCAAGGTGGGCAAGGTGAGCATCTGAGAAGCAACCTCCAAGGCTCCATAGATGTTGTGAAGCCAATGAGGGACTCCCTTGTAAATCTCTTTTCATCCTATGGACAAGAGTTTCTCAAACTTGGCAACTTTAAGATATGTGGTTGACTGCTCCTAGAATTCTTGGTGTTGAAGGCCAGAAGTTGCCAAGGTTAAGAAACATTGCTGTAGAACCACTGCCCTAAGTCTCAACCTTTAGCAGGAGATGCATTTAGGAGCACAGTCTTCTGGATCATTCTATATCAATCAAGTGTCAGGGTTCCGACGACTGCCCTAATTAAATCATGAGCCAAGCTTCAAAAGAATTCAAAAGATTTATTAGGAACACCATGTCCGGCACTAACCCATATGAAGCCAACTCCGAGACACGTAATTTATTATCACCTACGACCCTGCTTTCCCCCACCCCCCTGGGTGTGTCATATATCAGATTCTCCAATGAAACATGTTCATGGGCTAGGTGTCATCAATCACACTCTCCAATAAAGGATTTTCTTGGGCAGAAGATCCAGTAGCCTAGGCTACAATCTCCACAGATAAGTGTGGAATGTGCTTCTGGCCTTCATCTGCCACATTGCTCCCTCAGGCCTTTCCTCCCCTCCTTCTTAGGGCAACTCAGAAACAGGAATAGGAATGATTTACGAGTTGACATTAAGCCTGCCAACATGTTTGTCCTGAAGGCAATGTCGGCTTCTCTGGGCTGCCCCTCTCGTTCAGTCCAAAAGCCAGCATGGTGTGATGGGGAAGGTGCTGGACTAGAACCTGGGAGGCTGAGAGTTTGTCTTCTCTCTTAGGCATGGAAACTGGTTGAGTGGCTTTGGGGCAATAAGTGGCTTTTGTGAAGAAAGCAGAAGGTGATTATGGATGCCAATGTGAGTTTTACAAAATAAAGGCAGGATATACTTCCAATGTAATGTTTTCCCAACCTTAGCAATTTAAAGCTTTTGTGGATTTCAACTCCCAGAATTCCCCAGCAGCCATAATGGGGTGGGCTGCAAGGCTGCATGGCTGACTGGGGAATTCTGGGAATGGAAGTCCACACAACTTCAAAGTTTAATGAAACAAGTCCAAAATCTGGACTTCCGCTCTCCAAGGCTGCTAACCTGCTGGAGCAATTGACTTGTTCATTCTCCTGTTTCACCATATGGCCTCGGCTATTGACCTGGGCTGACCACGAGGCGTCTTCCAATGTTGGCTCTTCCTTGCTCCCATAATCGTCCACTGGAGACACTTCGGTCTTCAAGAGGTGTGAGGAGGCAAAGGATGGGTCGAAGATGGACTGGTCCTCACTTACAACTGACAGCGCCTCCTGTAGGAGAAGGTAGGGAAGTGACGGGGAAAGACCAGAGCAATGATTAAGAAAAAAAATCAGAGGAGATCTACCCCATTGGACTGAAGCAAAATCAAGTCCAATTCCTGGTTGAAAGACCCTAAACTTAGTAAAAACAAATCTGATAGTCACATAATATGCCACATCCAAATTAGCAGCATTGTTATTTAATGTGACAACCAATGGTTGTCGCATTAATCAACCAATGGAACAGCTTGCCCTCGGAAGTTATGGGAGCGCCATCACTTGAGACTTTCAAGAAGAGATTGGACTCCCATCTGTCAGAAATGGTGTAGGGTCTTCTGCTTGGGCAGGGGGTTGGACTAGATGACTTACAAGGTCCCTTCCAACTCTGATTATCTGTTATCTGACAGCATTGCTCGTTTGTCGCCCCAAGCAACCCAATCCCCGTGTGAACCTTGCAGGCTTTTGAATGAAGGGTCTGAATTCAGGATTAAGTTTTAACTTCCTGGAGGCCTGAATGGAAATCACAATCTTTCCATGCAGGAAATCCACACCCGGTTATTCATTTCCGGCTCTATTCACATAAATGGGAATCAAGAACCGGAGTCCATTGCTTGCAAATTACTAAGAAACGTATCGGCGGGTCAAAGCTGACCTACAGATTCCTAGACTGGGTGGACAAAAAAACCCCCCACCCTTGATTGATCCCAACAAAGAACATTCTTAGAGCAGACAGCAGAGTTAGGAGCTGCCTGCTGTCAATTTCCATTGGGGTTTCTCAACCTTAGCAAATAAGGGTTCTCTGGACTTCAACTCCCAGAATTCTCTAGCAATCATGGAGGGGATGGTGAGATTGAAGCTCTTGCTTATTTTTTTTAATGCAATGCACCTAGAAAAACAGGCAGAGCTTCTGTTGCACCATTGCCGTTATGAGCTTGGCCATCCTCTTCAGTGGTCTGCCATCTTGACTTTTCTGACCACACCCGGCATCCAAGGCTGTTATAAGAAAATGAAACGGAAGGAGCCTTTTCCATTACGGTCACCTCCTTGCAAGAAAGCTACCTGTGACTGGTTCAGTACCTGGGTTTCTCTAGTTCAAAACATCTATTCAAACAGCAGGGAACAAATCCAGCAGCGAAACAGACAGGTAAGATATATGCAGAGAAATAAATGAACAATCTTGAAAGAAGGAAGAAGACCCAGAATCACCCTAAAGCAACTTTAAAAGAATTTAACCAGAGACTCTTAACAATGAGAGACTCCCTCTTGGGAGATTATTGTCTAGAAATATTATTTTTGTCAATGATTTAGAAATTGCTGAAGATATTGAATATTTTCCCCTTTTTAATTATTTATTAAAAAATGTATTGATTCTATTAAATACATTTCTTAGTGCTTAATAAACACCGTGTTGTCTGGGTATTTAATGTGCTTAACAATACAAATTTACATTCTTTTTTTTCCCCCAACCATTGGTAAAATAGATTCCATGTTTGATAATATTCTCCATCTTCTTTCTGTTTAATTTTCAATGTCAATCTATCCATTTCTGCACAATCTAGTGTCTTCCTGAGTACCTCCTCATCTCGTGGTATATCTTCATTTTTTCCAGTATTGTGCGAATATAAGCCTTGCTGCCCCCTGTCCCCGGCTTTTTTTAGAGTGTCAGGATGCTGGTGGTAGAAGGGGGAGACTTGCAGGGGTGGGGCTGCTGGGGATTCTGTGCAGTTCGGAGAACCCCCAAATCCCACTCCTGGCTGGCCCCGCCCACCCTGCCCCTCCCCTCCCAGGAGTCCCCACGCGGCCTGTTTTGGATGCAGGTAAATGCAGGCCGCGCTCGGAGGCTTGGGGAAGGCAGAAAACAGGCCTCCCGGAAGTTTGGGAAGGCTGGAAACGGGCCTGTTTCTGGCTTCCAGAGAGCCTCCAGAGCCTGGGGAGGCCATTTTCACCTCCGGAGACTCAAGGAAAGCCTCCAGAGCCCGGGGAGGGCAACCCCGCCCCCGCCGTGGTGCAGGAGGCCAACTAGGCCACACCCACCATGGCCCCACCCATCCAACAACCGGGCAGAAAACCCTTTGCTAACATTTTTGAAGCCCACCCCTGGGGGAGAGGATGCATTTATTTAGATCGGTAGCAGAAGGCAGTGAGCTCTGGAATGAGTTCTTGGCTCTCTGATCATCTTGCAAATTCTGAAGATGAGTATAGATAGTCCTCAGCTTATGGCCACAACGAGAGCCTACTTTGCACTCCCTACCTCTAAACAGGCCAGGCCTTAAAGGGAACACAGGCCTGAATGTGGAAACCTGGGGAATGGGTAGCTGTGACGAAGGAGAGAGAAATTGCACACAGAAAAGAAAACGAACGGGATACAGCTAGTCCACAACTTATAACCACAGCTGGGACTGGAACGCTGTTGCTAAGCAATGTGGTTGCTAAGTGAGTTGCACTTGATGATATGGCTTTTTCCCTCAGTCATTAAGGGAATCACACATATGTTAGGCAAATCCATCTTCCATCTTTGCCTATGGGAAGCTCCCTGGGAAGGTGGCAGGTGGAGATCATGTGACCTTGGGACCCAGCGCCCAAAATCTGATCACATGGCAGGGGGGATGTTGCAGCGGTTGGAAGAACTCAATGAGTTTCATCAGCATCATTGTAATTTTGACCAGTCAATAAACAAATGGTTATAACTCAAGGACGGCCCATGGCCTAAAGCTCCCCAGTTTCTTTTATTTCTTTCCCTCTCCTACACTTTTATCTTTCTTTTTGATCTTCTTACTTTATGTTACATAGCTGACGTTTCCCAGGGCCCTGCGATGTGACTTTTTTTCACCTCTCTTGCCTTGTCTGCTGCTGGGATTCCTGGACAGTGACACAACTTTGGCACAGGAAATAGCAGGGAGGTGGCAGCTATACAGCTCAGTTGAGAAAAGGAAGAAAGAGAGAGAAAGAGAGAGAGAGAGAGAGAGTGGCTCAGGCTGTTAATTGCCTGCACTTAAGTTCCAGCTGCCTACAACTGCTGTAGGCTCGAATCCCACCAGGCTCAAGGTTGACTCAGCCTTCCATCCTCTCGGGGTAGGTAAATTTAGGACCCAAGATTGTTGGGGGCAATTAGCTGACCTTGTAAAAATGCCGCTTAGTAATAAGCAGGCATATACAATGGAATGAAGGCTATTGCTGAGCACACTGGGTTGTGTCCCAAAATTGTGTCACCTGAGTCTCCAGAGAAGGGTGGCATATAAATGTAATTTAAAAAAAAGAAAGAAAGAAAAAGAAAGAAAAAGACTAGGGAGGGAGGGAGAAAGAGAGGGAGAAAGAAAGAAAGAAAGAAAGAAAGAAAGAAAGAAAGAAAGAAAGAAAGAAAGAAAGAAAGAAAGAAAGGAAAGAAAGAAAGAAAGGAAAGAAAGAAAGGAAAGAGAAAGAAAGAAAGAAAGAAAGAAAGGAAAGAAAGAAAGAAAGAAAGAAAGGAAAGAAAGAAAGAAAGGAAAGAAAGAAAGAAAGGAAAGAAAGAAAGAAAGGAAAGAAAGAAAGAAAAGAAAGAAAGAAA